>MU863638.1:11155-22478 GCA_033575675.1 Parathielavia hyrcaniae
TTGTTGTGATTGTTGTTGTTGTTGTTGTTGTTGTTGTTGTTGTTGTTGTTGTTGTTGTCGTCGTTGTTGTTTGTGTCCTGAGAGGAGAAAAAATGAGACTGGAAGAAGAGAAAAGAAGAGGTTGTCTGGGACGTCCATCCCATTTAGACTACCTACCTGACGCTATCCGGCGGCTGGAGAGGAAGGGGGCGTACTTACTTAGCCACGGTAGCAACAGCCGTGGCAATCGTCGGCAGAGCACAGGAACGGCATTGGCGGGCAAGCAAGACAGGCTGCCGCCGTCGGCCACCGGAGTTTCCTTCCATGAGGGCATCTCTCAGGCTGTGGGTACTTGTACACTTTATTCCAAGGGCAGTTGCAATTGTCCCCCGGTGCTGCACTGGGCTTGAAGCTGGCAGCCACGTCGCGGACCGCGCGAGAGAGCATCCCTCCCGTCGGTCATGGGAGATGGAGCAAGAGGAATCCACGTCGACGACTGTCGACGGGAGTACTAGCCAAGCCTGGACAGAACGCCCATGGAAAGAACATGCGGGGTTAAGGTAGCTGGCCGGCGTCAAGTGACCCGCCCATGAAGACGCTCATACTCATCAAGCGCCTCCGCCTCGTTCAGAGCCACGTCACTGTGAAGCTCCCACGTCTCCCTCCCACTCTTCCACTTGACGAGAACTTCCAATATACCGTCACCCGCCCTCCTATGACAGCAAACCCGATCCACCTCCCACTCCTCCCCGTCCTCGCTCGGCCCAGCCAACACGACCTCCCCGAACGCATCCAACCCGCCCTCCAAGCGGATTTTGCTATCATAGACGGGCAGGTTGAGGCTGTCTTGGAAGTACGGCCGTGGGCTCTTGTCCAGTTCCCGAATGCCCGCATATTGCTCGGCAACTCGAGCGTCTAGCATCGGGCTTCGCCTGATCCGATACCCGTCTCCGGATTCATGGATAATCACAACGTGGATAGGCTGTGCCAGGCTTTCGTCGACCTGCTGACGGATCTCGGGCTGACAGTTGTGGAGTAAGAGGTCGAAGCAGACTCGGATGCGGTTGCGATGGAGCAGGGCGGCATGGAGCAGCACGTTGGTTGCCGTGGAGTCGGTAGTAACATCATCGGTCAATGTGGCTCCGTCTGGACGTTTGTTGGTGGCGGGTGAAGGTGATGGAGAAGGGCCGAGTTGCGCGAGGAGAGCGCGCGCAAGCTCCTCGGCGAATTGGCGGGCAAAGGCGATGGCGGCCGATGACTGCCGGGCTGGGAGCGGGTATCGCATATCGAGGAGACATCGAATCGTCCCGTCTGCCGTCAATGCAGCAGAGCTCTCTCGCGCGATTGTGAGTCGCATGTTCGTGGGCTATCGGTTCTGTGGCTGTGGTCCTGGTTGTGGTGGTGTTGTGAGCAGTGAACGGTGCATGGTGTTAAGTTGTTGAATCGGGGATCGGCGCCTTGACGTTTGGAGTTTGGACCCCAGGCCGTTGGTGGCTTCGAGAATCTCGGCAACCACCCGACACTGCACCAAAGACGGGTGGTTCCGCTACAGCCTTCCGGGAACGGCGCGCTGCCATGATGGCCAAGATGCTACCTAGACTTGAATCCATTGGGATCTAACGTTAACTATGCGTTGATGCTCCGAAGTCTTGCATGGTACCTAACTACAGGAGGACAGGTAACGATGGCGCCCGTCGGTCTCCGACCGCCAATCCAACCTCTTGATGGACGCCACGAAGCCCTCAGCTGATGGTCGTGGGCTGACATGGCTTGTAGTCTATTGGTTAATCGCAGCTAGAAAGGAAAACAAAGTCACACGTTTTAGCGTCGCAGATTTCCTCAACCCCTCTTTCAGCACGTCTTAATAAATAGCCTGAAGTCTTGCTTCTGTCCGACGGGGTTCCTTAGAGTCAATAAGGTCCGCGGCTTTGTTCAACGGCCTCAACCAGCAAAATGCAGTCGCTAAATTCAACATTTGTGAGGACCGAGATCCCCGTTTGGGGGAACTCCATCAAGTCCCTCATCTTCCGAGCGGCAGAGCTACTGCTGGGTTTCGCAATCTGGAGGCTTTTTTCGCTGCTGGCTGCCGCCCAGAACCGCTTCACTTCCTTCCTCCTCTTTGCCGAATCGCCCGTTCAAAAAGCTCATTTTGTATTCACGCGTGGGCTGTCCACTGACGCCTTGCTGGTTGCCTCCTTCACCATCATCTACGCCGCGGGCCAGTTGTACGGCACGCTGTTATGGACCATAGATGCCCCCGGCCATGTCATCCGATCACAACACGTCCCTGCTTCGTCCCTATCGGGCTCCATCCTCGACACCCCGGAGTACATCGTGTCCTACACCGTCACGCCGAGCAGTCTCAACCTCACCGACGCCGAACTGCGCGAGGCACTGAGCGTCAACCTGTTTCGGTCGGATGCCAACGCCACACTCACCGGGCTATTCGATCAGGGCGCACCAGAGTCTGTCCCGGCTCCAACTGGCAGACCGCACGCGGGCCCAAGGATCTGGCTGGACGACGAAGGCTGGTCCGTCAGCACCGATTTAGATTTCCACACCAAAGTCAATCTCGGCGCAGACGACAGCCTGAAGAACCAGCTGAATTGTGCCTACGGCGACCTTGGCGCATCGAGGATCTACAACTGCACGTTCGACAACCAGTGGTCTCCCCGCCTGCTTGACGCAATAGTTGGGGTGCCAGTGGTACATTACAACGAGCCAGCCGATTCAGCAGCCAATTACGGCAGAGTCCCGCCGGCAAGAGACGACGTTTGGACGGCTGAAGGGCGCGGATCCGGAGCTGCTGTTCGGATTCACATGTTCACAGTTACCAAGGGCCACCGACGGCACACGTTTGTGTCCATTATCGCCAAATCGTCGATTGTCGCAACAGCTGGGGAGCTTCCCGAAATCGAGATGGAAGGTCTGATACGGAGGTTGTCAGTGCCGGAACCCGGGCAGGAGGCGGCCGTCGAGCAAGGAATCACGATGATATTGGGGACGATGACGGCTGCGCAAAACCAAAACCAGAGCGCCGCAGTTGGGTGGGTGTTGGGAGATGAGAGACCGAACCAGCTGCTCGAGGGTTTCTGGGAGTTTCTCTCGGTGGACAGATTCCCCGGCGAGATCTTTGCCCGCGTATTCCGGTTCACCAGTGTCAACATAACCCTGTTACGGTCAGAAACCATATCAACGCCACCCGTGCCGTTTGCACCATGCGACAGCTCGCAGCAGAATATCGCATTCGGCGGCAAAGTCACCCAGACAACTTGCGTCACGTGGGCTGACCCGACGCACCCTGATGCTTCCTACTTTGGACAGGTAGACACCAGCGCTGTTCTTCATCTGGGCGGGCTCGACAAACCCCCTTTCGCGTCCAGTGCTGAGGCGCTGGACCCGGTTCTCTTCCCATGGGTCAACAACGTTACCGAGAAGCTGACAAAGCTGCTCTTGTCACGCGGCTATCTCCTCGGTCTGGATCCAGCGCTCGTCACGGTGGAGTCGTTCAAGGCCACTCCGGGCATCTCCTACCTTCAGCTCTTCATGGTTCTGCTTGCGGCCATGTTGGCGGTCGTTAGTTGGCTCAGCTTGTGGTTGTGCGCGTCAGGTCACTGGTCGTCGTCTTTCTTGGTCAATGTCTTGGTTACCGCGGGTGTCGCTCAGGGTGGGGACAAGCAGGAGCCCGGAGTGGTTTGCCATGTTCCTGACATATATCTTGAGAAGCAAGAGGGGGGTGTGGAACTGACGACGGATACTGGATTGTTCACGCACCAGATTGACTCCCTGCCAGGTCAGACGAAGTGACTGACAGCGCGTAGTAAGCTTTTAGCTACGAATTTGTAGAGTATTGTTTTGCTGCGTCAAGTCGTATGTTAATTAAGGAGATGTGATTATTGGATTGCTTACCATGGTAGCTGTTTGGGGAGCGAGTAAACGCTAACTTTGCCTTCACTTCAGATGTAACGTGTTTGATAAGCGAGCGCCGCGGATAAGCGAGCGCCGCACTTTTACCTACCCTATAACAACTATCCTCAATTGCAACACACCAACACTAGGAACCAACTATAATAACATCAGAAACAGCTGAATCAGACGGTTCTCCAGCCTCCTGGCAAGTGCGTGCGTTATGGCCAGGCTTGCCGCAGACACCACAGCACCTAACCTTGGTGCGACCCCCACCTACACCACTCCCTTCCGGCTGTGTTTCTTGCAATGCCTCCCCGCCTACAGCCTTCTGGTTCAGCAAATCCTGTGCATCTTGTACGGAAAGTGATCCTCCAAGCTGCACACGTGTTTTTTAGCTCTCCGGCGCTTGCTTAGTGCCTCATTGGCCTTGCGGAGCGAAGAGACCTCTGACCGAAGGAGAGCCACCTCGTGCATTACAGCCATTGTACCCTTAGTAAGCTGGTCCACAGCAGCCAACATCGAAGTCGGGGAGCTATTTTGATGGTTGGCAATGCGAGTCTTGATGAGCGTTGACTGCGAGTTGGCTTCTCGGGGGTTGTGTGGCGTCTGGAACACCAAAGGTTGTGGGGTGCTGGCTCGCGAGGTCAAGGGTGTTGGCGTACGAAGCCTCACATCCAGCTTGGAAAGCACCCTCTCTGGATCATATGGCACTAGGCCAGCCCCTGCAAAGCCACCCTGTATGTTCTTCTCCGTTATGGAGGCAAAGAAGGCCTCGCGGAAGGCACAGAGGAATTCGAGCTTGCTCACGTGGTTGATATGCGCGCGCATCAAGTCCTCAATCTGGCGACCGTACGCCTGCTTCAGTGGCCCAAAGCAGCCGACATCGAGTGGCTGGAGCTTGTGAGAGGAGTGCGGAGGCATGCAGAGCGTGATGATGTTGTTCTGCCGGCAGTAGAGCTCGAATTCGGTCGAGTGATGGCTTTCGTGGCCGTCGAGGATCAGTAACCGGTATTTGCCCTTCGTCCGGGACGCCGTATGGCGATCGAAGTGCTTGATCCAGTCGAGGCCTACTGCATTGGTGGTCCAGCCATTGTCGGTGGTTGCGATGTGCCAGTCGGCCGGGAGGTTGCACTCGGTGTACCAGTTGGCGAGGTGATACTGCGCGGCCAAGATGATGAACGGCGGGATGGCCCAGCCAAGGGCATTGACTCCCTGGATCACCGTTGCCCATTCGCGATTGCCAGGCTGAGCCAGTTTCGCCTTACTCAGGCCGTCCGAGGTCGTGACCACCATACCCGCGAAGATGATGCCCATGATGAACCCGGTCTCATCGAAGTTGTAGACATCATCCTCTACAATGCCGTACTTGGCTATGGTATTCCGTACAAGCGCAAACCACTCGCCAATGACCTTTGGATCCTCGCATTTAGCCCTTTGGTAGTCGTACCGACGCGTATAACGCGTACAGAGCTCTGGCTGGCGTTTGACGAAGTTGTGTGCCCAGCGTTTGCCGACAGGTGGCGCGTCGCGTTCGCGGAGCAGTTGGTTGGCCATATCCTCCACACCACGCAACCTCGGCGGAAATCCTCGTACATCTAGCTCGATGACATATTGAACAATAGCCTCCTCTTCCAATTGCGTAAGCTTCCTCGATTTGGGCACAGTATCGCGTTGTGCAGGTTTCCCGGCGAGTCGACGACGGATGGTCCGGTCGGCAATGTTGTATATCTTTGCTGCAGCTCTTATGCTTAGTTTTGGGTTATTCCGAATAGCTTCAATAGCCAAGATTACCCTGGCTTCCTTTGAAGTAGGAGGCATGTTGGGTTGATGAGAAAATTGGTGTTGAGTGTAGATATAACGCGTCGCGTAGAAAAGTGCGGCGCTCGCTTATCCGCGGCGCTCGCTTATCAAACACGTTAACGGTCCCAGGAGTATATTGCAACTAGCTGGTGGCGACTTTACGAGTACACTGAACTTGGAGAAGAAAAGGAAAGACAAGAGACTCTGGCAGCTCGCAAGTATACTTATCCTCGCAGGCGCGTTGGTCTGGGCGCGTTGCTAGAAGATTCGATGTGTAGCGGGGCGAGTGGGAATAGCTTCATCCGGGGTATCAGGGGTCTTGGTGCTGGCCGAGAGTCGCCGAGGCCCACACCGGGCCCAGCCCGTTACATCAGATCGCGATAAACCTTCAGAAAATCAGAGCCCGAGCTCAACCGAGGAAGATTTTTAAAAATCGACGTCGACCGCTGCCTGGTGTCGGGGAGTTCTTTCCAAGCCTGAGAAGAACGGCGTGGAAAGAAGACGAGAGAAATCCGGAGAGGTACCTTGAGTCCTCCTTCCTCAACATTCGCCTGATAGAGTAGATAAGGTAAAATGAGATGAACGTGGACAACCTTCGCTTTTCCTTTTCTCCTTAAGCACACGAACACCAACAACAACAACAACAACAACAACAACAACAACAACAACAACAGCAACCACCACGTCGGGATCAGCCCTGGTCGACTCCTGGATCTATGGCTCGATGAGCGGAAGTGCTTGATCTTTCCTTTTAGTCATCATCACCATTTCAAACAGCAGCATTCGTAACTCCCTTGAATTATCCAATCTTCCCACCGCCATCCCCATTCACAAAGCAGCATCAACCACTAGCATCAGCTCTCCATTGGAGTCTGACAGTGCAGCAAACGTTTCTGCCAAATCTACCCGTCCCGCAACAGTCCCCGCAGGTTCATCATATGCTGCCGCCCAGCCACGACTTGCATTTGGCACATAATTATGTAATCACTAACATATGTAAACAGAGAAGCAACTTGCCGGCCTCATCACAGGCCAGCTGATCGACTTTGGCACGGTGGTTGTTGTTGTGTGGTTGTTGGTGGCCTGGCTCCTGAAGCTCGGCTGGAAGGCGGTGTCCTGGCCGGTGGCGTGGGGTCTGCGGCGGCCCGCCGTCAAGACGTGGCTCGAGGCCGAGGACACGGGGCCGCCGCGGCTGGCGCGGTCAGGCGCCTCCTTCTGGAGCTACTCGCAGCCGGCTGGATGGTGGTCTCGCGGTCCAAAAGAGGGGCGGCGGCAGCGGCGAGCAGCCCGCGGGTCAGCCGGAAGCTAGTGGAGGGTTTTCCCCCCTTCTGTTGTCTCTTGTTTTTCTTTTCTTTTGTTTTTCTTTTGCTTGTTGTCTGTTGTTTGTTGTTATTCCTTGCCTTGTGTTTTCTTCTGTTGTTTTTCTCTTGTTTTCTCTTGTCTTTGTTTTGTCTTCTGTTGTTTGTTGTTTTCTTTCTGTTCTTTCTCTTGTTTTACTTGTGCTCTGTTGTCTGCCTTTTGTTTTCCTTTGTCTTTCCTTTGTCTTCCTGTTTCTTTCTTTTGTTTGGTTGTTTTCTCTTTATATATAACTAAGGCGAAATGAAACCAACCCATTAATAACCCCTAACGGGGCACCACTCTCACTGCTGAACTGACATGTCTTTGCCCATCAATTTTCTTGTTGCTTTCTTGTTGCTTTCTGTTCTGTCAAGTTGCAAAAAATGTTTGGCTTAGTTACAGGCAGCCCACGACAAAACCCCGCTGCGGTTGTGCTCAAGAGACCCAGCTATTCTCCGCTGTTGTCTCTATCCCCCTCAAGACCGTTAACGACCCTCAGCGCCCTCCTCGGCCCGAGCACGACACTAAAGAAACTCGGCTCCTGCCCGTCCAACATCCTCTCGGTCGACGAGGTGCTACCGCCGCCGACACTGTCACTCCGGCGAAGCGGCTTCGTCGTCCCAGCCCCTTGTGTCATAACGCCACTACCGCTCCCACTGCCCGTGCCGCTCGCAAAACTAGGCCGCTCGTCATCAGAGAAGCGCGCCTCGGCAGGCCGCACCGCCCAGGCAGACACGGAGTCGGCCGTCGACGACGTGGAGAAGCGGCTCGTCACGGGCGCAGCCAGGGGAGGAGGAGAACCCATCCCCCCGTGCTTACCATACCAGCACCACGAGCCCGCCCCCTTAACCCCCACGCTCCCTTCTCGGTCTCGTCTCCCGCGATTTCCGCGTCCGAGCCGGCCCATCTCCTCCATAACCACCACCACCGCCCACCGGTCCCCATCCGTTTCCTCCCCACCGCCACCGCCGGCATTGGCATCCCATCCCCACCCGCGAGCTCGGGCTCACGCTGATCCCCTGAAAGGCCGCCTCCGCCCGCGGCACTGTACCGATACCGACTCGCAACCTCGACATGGCTCCTGTACGCCTTGACCTGCCTCCGATACAGCCAGGCACAGTACCCCAGATACGCCGCCGCCAGCCCAGCTAGGCCCGCCAGCACGCCCGCCGCGGTCAGGCCGCCGGTGTTGTTGTTATTATTATCATCGCTGTCGTCTGACTCTGAGGGGGGACTCGGATGGCCGCCTGGATCCTGCGTGACGGTAGCGGTCGGGCCGCCGGACATGGTGACGGTGAAGACGGGGGGCTTGCCCGTTGCAAAGGGCCCGGCGGTGGCGGGGCCCGCGGCCGGGGTGGTGGCGGTGGCGCCGCCCGAGGGGGAGCCGCCGATGGCGGAGGCGACGATGGCGGGGACGGCGTAGCCGAAGGAGGCGGCGAGGACGAAGTTGTCGGGGTAGTGGTCTGGTGTGTGGGCTAGGGAGTGGAAGGTGGGTTGGAAGAGGAGGGAGGTTGCGTTGAGTATGTCTGTTTGTAGGGGGTTGGGGTGTCAGTCAAGTTGGGGTTCGGGGGTTGGCACAGATGTGGGGGATGATTCTGGGACTTACGGATTCCTGGCGACTCGCACGAGGGGTCGTTGCCAGTGTACCCGCCGACGATGATGATTTGTCCGTCTCGCAGGGTGCAGGTGTGCCCAGCCCGAGCGGGAGGGTTGTCGGGCGGGACGGGGACTTTGATCCAGACGAAGGCCGGGATGGTGAGGATGTACATGTCAGAGTACTGGACTTGTTCTCGCTGAAAAGCACGATGTCAGCTGACGACAAACCTACCTAGGGAGTAAATACTCCGAGCACCTACATAGGGCACCAGATTTTGCCCGCCGTACAGGTAGATCTGGAAGCTGGACGCATCCGGGGCCGACGCGGTGACAGCGCACGGGTTAACCCTCACAGACGGCGCCTCCCCGGTCGTCTCCTGGTGGTACCACTCGGAGGTCGCAATGTCGTAGACGTCGAGCCGCCAGAGGTCGTCGACAAAGGTGTTGTTGCTCCCGCCCGCCAGGCCGATCAACACCCCCTTTTCGCCCCAGCCAGGGACGAACACCAAGACGCCGTCGGCCCGCTCGGGGAAGGCGTCGCCAGCCTGCAGGCCGCCCTCGGTGATGTTCCGGTAGGCGCCGCCCTCGCCGGCCCCGGTCCGGTCGGCGAGCGAGTACACGGCGTCGTTGGTGTATCCCGGGTGGGTGAACTCGAGCAGGCTCTTGAGGTAGACGCGCGCGATCTGGTTAGACCAGCTCGGCGTCGTGTGCATGTCGAGGTGGCCGCCAAAGTACCAGCTGAGACCCAGTTCCGGGACGGAGATGCCCGCGCCCTCAGCTGCGCGCTGGACTGGCTGGTCACCACCCGCATCGGCGTATTTGCCAGCTGCCGTCCGGGGTGACGGGTACTCGGTCCAGGTCTGGCTGCTGATGGAGTACCTCCAAGTAGACACGGGCGCGGGCCTGACGAAGGGGTTGTCGGCGAACTGTCCGCCGTACAGGTAGAGGTTGTTGTAGTCGTTCCATAGATAGCCGAGGGAGACGGCGGGAGGGCCGGAGGGTTCTTGAGGGAGGCTCCGCCATGCTGGTGAGCTCGTGTCCCAGGATTTGGTAAGGTCCAGCTCCAGGAAGTTGTTGTCTGAAAGCACACGTCAGCGGGTGAGTGGCACTTTGTTACCTCTAGATGGAGACGGAGGTTGTGGTGCTTACTCCAGGTGTCTGTCGTCTGGTCCTTGGAAGTAATCGCCTGGCCACCGTATACGTACAGCGTGCCGTTGAGCTGCGCGCCTTTCCACTCATCGTCAGTTCTTCCCTCACCTCCGAGTCACGGTCGTGTTCTTTCACCCGGGGGTAGAGTGAAGGCCTCGACTCACTCTGATGGGCCCACCGCTTGCAAACAAGCGCCGGATTCAAGTTGGAACCTGAATCACTAGATGCCCTCGGCTCGAGCACGGGGGCGGCTTCGGCTGCTGTCGTGTGTGTCACGCCGGCGTCTGCGACATTTGATGTAGCCTCGTCGCCGTGGCCCCGACGATAACCCAGGCCGGGCAGCAGAACGGCAATGAACAGCGCAAGCGATGAAAGCCGAGTGATGGTGGACATGCTGGGAGGCGGCGCGCTGGACGCAGTCTGGATCCTGGGCCGGCGCGTCCGGGTTGATGATTTGCCTTTTAATGAACCCAGTCGCGCAGACCATGGTTTTTGCAAACTTGAAGGGGCCGTTGGGTCAGCTTGTGACTTCTCGTGCTCGTCTTCCTTTTGCAGGCTTTTCTGCTGCATCTGCTGTCTTTCCGACTTGTTCATGATGTCCCTGCCGTCATCGCTTCCGTTGTCGTCGTGGTTGGCTGATTCAGGTTCTGACGTGTGAGTGGTGGTGCGCGAAGCGAGCACCGTGAGCTCGGCCAGGTCTTCTTGCCCGCCGCTGGTTGCGAACCTGAAATGCCCGCTCGGGGAGTCTGTGTCTGTGTCTGCGTCCAGGCCCAGCTCCGTGAAGATGGATTTCCGGGGTTTGTTGATCTTTGTCGACATCATGATGGGGAGCGAAGGTTGGTGATCCTGAATCTAGGAAATCTCACGAATTCGATCATGTGCATACCGTCATTATCTGTGTTCTGTGGTTGTTTGAGCAGACTGCGACATGGCAGGGTTGTGCGAGTAAGGTAAGTTATTTCAGGTCTCACGAGGACCAGACCTCAGTTGTTGGTTGAGGGATGACGGGGTGACACTACATAGCAGCCTGGAGTTTCATTGGCAATGCAAAGCCACCGACGACGATCGTCACAGGCTGGTCTTCTGGTGGAAGCCGGATTGCCACCCTAACTTGAAGGGGGGTGGCCGAGGGTGGGCAACTCAACCGGAACTTGGCCAGCCGGTAACCAGAAACGGGAAATGAGGTCACAGCAATGGTCTCCCATTCAATATGAACACTGCCAATTATCAAAGACCTCGGACTTACTGGTGAGGAGAAAATGGATGATGCGCACAAGCGATTCTCAGATTACTTCCAAGCTGAGAGGCCAGTTGTCAGCATGATCGGGGCGTGAAGGCTACCATACCTATCCCAAAAATTATCTCATGTATTGCATGCCGTCTTTCTTGTCCTCGACTGTGATTTTGTGAAGGGCCTAGACAAAAAGCAGTTGTAGTTGGGTTGACTAATGCGAATAAGTGCAGCATTGCCTAATCGGGCAGTGGATGACCTCATCCACCTGTGCCATGGAAATTTCAGGTTTTGAATCAGGTACCTGGCCTGGGCGCTATA
>MU863638.1:23933-39641 GCA_033575675.1 Parathielavia hyrcaniae
GAAGATGATGCCCATCATGAACCCTACCTCGTCGAAGTTGTAGGTGTCATCGTCCACGATACCGTACTTGGCCTTGACGTCCCGTACGAGGGCAAACCACTCGCTAATGACCTTTGGATCCTCGCACTTGGCCCTCTGGTAGTCGTATCGACGTGCCCAGCGCGTTCCAAGCTCTGGCTGGCATTTGACAAATCGATGTGCCCAGAGCTTGCCGACAGGGGGCATGCCGCGTGCACGTAGCAGTTGGTTGGCCATATCTTCCACACCACACAGTCTGGGTGGAAAAGCTCGCGTTGATAGCTCAATAATATATTGAACAATAGCCTCCTCTTCTACTTGAGTGAGCTTCTTCGAATTGGGCGTCGTATCGCGTCGTGCATGCTTGCCAGCGTGTCGGTCACGGAGGGTTGAGAATGGTATGTTGTAAAGCTTGGCTGCAGCTCGGAGGCTTAATTTGCTATCGTTTTGAATAGCTTCAAGAGCCAAGATTATCCTGGCTTCCTTCAAAGTAGGAGGCATGTTGGGTTGTCGAGGAGATTGATGTTGAGTGTAGGAGGACGCGTCGCGCTAAGAAAGTGACCGACCCGCTGATATGACCGACTCGCTGATAAGATACGTTATGTGGTATGCAACACATCTCTGAATTGGAAATGTTGCGAGGAACAAGCACCATCGGGGCCAAGTGCAAACTTATCTGTTTGGACCATTGTCTCGCATGTGTTTTGTACAAAATTGTATCGCCCATTGTCTCAGTCGAGCACCTGGGCCGAAGTCCGCCTGGATGGTCACAGCAACAACTTGAGACACTTCCCGTCAGATAGAAGTCTACATGTGTGACGGCCAACATCATCACAAAGGCGAATGATTGTCATCTGTGTCTTTTCTCTCTATACATTGACTCTAGTCCGAAGACTCCAAACAGATCCATTATCCTCTCCTCCAGCCGAGGATTACATGTACGGAAGGGGTACTACTTTGGTGATGACAAAGTTGTCAAAGTAAAAATTGGCGTACGCCCAAATGATCGAGTTGAACTGCAGGCTGATCCTGTCCTCGCCCGCGGCCGTGAACGTTGTCGTGAATGTGGTCCAGTCAATGCCCCCCTGCTCAGTGGTCCCGGACGCAAAAGGGGGGTTGGAACCGACCGAAACGCTCCACGCGTTCCCGCTGCCACCTGCCTTGTGGACCTCAAACGAGAGCTGGTACGTCTGACCCGGGACAGTGTTGAGGGTTTGGTAAATGTTGATGTTGGACTCGGCGTACTCGAAGTAGAAGCTGCTCTCCACCTTGAGCGCGTTGCTCGGGGGGTCCCTCAGGGTGTCGGCCTCGATCGACGCCGCGCCGCCAAAGAGGTTGCCGATCGTCCAGGGCTCCAGGGTGCCGCACTCAAATGCCCCGTTGACGAGCACTGCCGAAGGCGGAGCGGAGCCCGGGCACCCATCGCTGCTCGGCTCCTCGGGCAACTTCTCGTACAGGTTCAGCCGGCCCGGCCCGCCGCACCACGCCGAGCTGTCCCCCTTGCAGAGCTCGCTGCACTCGGACTCGTCGGCCGCGGCGCCCAGGACCGCGTTGTCGCAGTAGCACTCGTGAGAGAACTCGACGCCAAAGTAGGTGAACTCGGAGCAGAACGCGGCGCAGCTCTCGAGCGTCATGTCGTCCGAGGCGTACGAGGAACCCTTGAGCGACCTGTCGTAGACATCGTCGGTCCAGCACGACTTGTACGTGAACTCGCCGACCGAGGCGGGCGATGACCCTCCCGTGCCGCCCAGGGCGGGGTTGTGATATACGCTGAGGCGGCTCATGCTGCCGCAGGTCTGGCCGTGGTTCCCGCCGCACGGCATCGTGCAGTCGCTCTGCGGCTTCTCGACGCTGGACGACTGCAGCGCGGTGCCGCAGTAGCACTCCTTGCCGAACTCGACACCGAACCAGGCGTACGAACTGCACGCCGCCGCGCACATCTCCAGCGTCATGTGGTCGTCGAACAGAGTGCTGCCGTCGAGGGCGCGCTCGGTGGAGCCGTCCGTGTAGCAGCCCTGGTAGATGTAGTCACCGACCGGCTCGAAAGTGGGAGGAGTGAGCGAGGCCGGCCCGTAGACGTTCAGCCTGTCGCCGCCGCCGCAAAGCTCGGAGCTGTCTCCCGAGCAGGTCATGGCGCAGTCGGACTCGGTAGCCGCGTGGGTTGGAAGTTCGTTGCCGCAGTAGCACTCGGAGCCGTACTCGGTGCCAAAATAAAGGTAGCCAACACAGTTTTCGGCGCACTTTGCCGTCGTCATGTCGGGTGCCGAGATGCCCTTGCTGGGCAGGACGCGGCCGGGGGCCTCGTGGAAGCATCCGGCGTAGGGAATGCCGTCGAGCTGGGCAGGGGCCGGGCCGGTTGAGGGAGCAGTGTTCTCGTACACGGAGAGGCGGTCGCCGGCGCCGCATGTCGCGGTAGCATCACCGGCGCAAGGGAACGAGCACTGCGAGGGGTCGACGGTGGTGGCGGCCGAGGAAATGGTGTTGTCGCAGAAGCACTCGCGGGCGTACTCGACGCCGAAGTACTTGTACTTGGCGCAGAAAGCGGCGCAGGACGCGATCGTCATGTGGTCATCGTCATAGCTAGCAGCCGGCAAGGCGCGATGGCCATCGCTGTTGTCGATGTAACAGCCAGAGAAGGTGTATGCCTCGGCTTGCCTTCTGGCCAGGCCGCTTGGAAGGGAATGAACAGACGCCACGAGGGCCAATACGGACGTGGCCAGAGGGCCAAAACGAGTGGGCGCCATGATGGATGTGAGCGTGCAAGATGCCAGGGGAGGCCAGGAGGGATTCAGGGAGTGACTGAGCAAAGTGCCTGCTCATCAAGAACCTCACGGCTGGTTCTTGGAGAGGGCCCATGGCTCGTCTTATACAGACAGAATCCTACGACCTGACGCTTCGGAAGCTGTTCAACTGTCGAGTTCGGAGTCGGTCTAGGCTCTCAGGTCGCTTGTCACCCTTGTAAAGTACTTGCACACTAGCATCCCGTCCCTGGCGCTCCTGGATCTCAGCCGCAAAGACCAAGCTGGTCAGTGTCTTTGCAAGGTAACGTTTATGCGCGAGAATTCGATAGCGCGAACTAGGGCGAGAACCTCAGCTGACAAGATTTTGCTGCCGCTTCCCCAGAGCACGCGGCTTGAGTCAATAGCGCGGTCGCATCCACTCCAGGTGAGTCGATCTAACAAAAACACCAATGTCAGGCGGCAGTCCGGAACCAAGCCGAGAGGCCCTGTTGTCCGTTGTCATTTTTTGGACCTGTGGACTGTGGAGAGCTGAGAGACAGCAAAGCAGGTTGCCGTAACTCCGTACTGTGTAGAGTGCTGGTTGTCGCTGGAACAAAAATGATCCGTGGCGGTCTGATTTGCGCCTCCTGCCGGATAACGTTAGCTAATTGATGCCCAAACAAGCGCTGCGGGCAGCCCGAGGACCACGTTGAACGGCCCTGGTCCCAAGGGTCGCCGCAACGTACAATACCTTCATCAGACATCGAGAGCAACTGGAGGTTCCCGCGCTCGCTCGCATCTAAGGGCCAGCGCAATGAAGCAGGGCTTTCAGGCCTCGCCCAATTGAAGCCCCTCAAGTGGAATGCCGTGGCTCACAGGCTCACATCCTGTCGTGACGTGATCAGATTGGTCAACTTGAATGGAAGGCCTTCCTCTCTGTGTTATTCCTCGGACTCCGGAGTAGAAGGCGAGTTCTAACTTGACACATATCATGTCAGTAGAGTCTCGGGTTGCTTGGAAGAAAGAGTTCTGTGAGACCGTGAGCGCCGTTGGTGGCACCGGGAGATCCACGATGAGATGTTGCTCCGTACAAGTACGATTCCAGGCGATCGTCAAGGTCGGGAAGTACCTAGAGTTGCGTCCGGAGATATTGGTCGGTACTCGTACCTCCGTCGAATTTGCCGAGGCGCCACGGAAGCGCCGTGGGTCATGTGCCTGAGGTACCGCGTGCTCGTAGGGCTCAGCTGAAGGGCAGCTGATGAACCTGAATCGAGCGAACTATTGAACATGGAAATTGACTGTTCTGTGGCTTGTTTGCTGACACGCATGGGAGTGGCGGGAGCGTTAGCCCAAACACAGATTGAATGCTGGATTCTGAGAATGAGCAGGTGGACAGAAAATTCTCGATTGAAGACCAAGAGCAAGGGAGATGAAAATGTAAATATGTGCACAGAAGAAAATGTAAAGAATGAAGGGAGGTTGAGAGTACGACAATTACGAAATATGTATGACAATGGCTGTGTGATACGCAATCTCTGTTTTCTGCTTCTACTTGCCGCGATTGCTTGTTGATGCAATGATGAGGATGTTGAGTTCGATCCGAACTCCGAATGGAAGCTGTCGTGATTCTTTTGCAAGTGGCAGGTGAATTGGGGATGCCAGCTGCCAGCAGCTGACAGGAGCATCTCAAATTCTCAACGGTGTTTGGCACCTGCCTTGCAACTTTCATCGACTCGAACAGTTCAATGAATGACTCGGACCAGGTTTGAGCAATCACCTTGCACTCACCCTCCTAAAAAACGTCAAACTGCAATTGAATCTCACACATTCTAGTCAGCCTAAATCTGGTACTGGAGCTCCTCAATCTTTTATTAAGCTCCCTGTCGTGAGCCCGAGCATCACAATATGGCGGCGCCAGCTAAAGACCAAGATTTCATCGACCCCGAGTCACCAACCGCTAAATCGTCCACATCGTCAACATTGGATCCCGTCGCCACCCCAGCAAATACAACCTCAACTGTCACGACAAATTCGCCCCCAAAGCGAAATGCCTTCACCGAACTAATGGCTCCAAAACCCAAAGCCCCGGTCTCACAAGCCCCGCAATCCCTCGCCAGCAAAGCCTCCCAGGTCATCCGCGGCGTCTGGCGCGGCGCCCTGATCGAGTACATCGAGCACCCAGAGCGCTTCCCAAACCAGGTCCTGCGCTTGACAGAGCAGACGGTTCTCATCAAAGACGCCTTCCCAAAAGCCACCGTCCACCTGCTCCTCCTCCCGCGCTCGCCGGACCACTACCTCCTGCACCCGCACACGGCCTTTGAGGACCCGGCCTTCCTGGTCACGATGCGCGAGGAAGCCGCCGCGGCGGCCGAGCTCGCCGCCGCCGAGCTCGCGAGGCAGCTGGGCTCCTTCTCGGCCGACCACCGCGCCCGCGACGAGGCCATGGACCGGGGCGTCCCGTTCGACGAGTTGCCGCCGGGGAGGGACTACGGCAGGGACATCCGCGTCGGGACGCACGCGCACCCATCCATGGCGCATCTGCATGTGCACATCATCTCGCGCGATATGCGCTCGGACCGGGCCACGCACAGGAAGCATTATAACAGTTTTAATACCCCCTTTTTCGTGCCCTTGGCGGACTACCCGCTTGCGGAGGACGATGTGCGCAGGGAGACGGGGTTTCAGAATGGAAATCTGGCTAGGGACTTGGTGTGCTGGAGGTGTGGGAAGGGGTTTGGGAATCGCTTTGCTGAGCTGAAGAGGCATTTGGAGGAGGAGTTTGAGGAGTGGCGGGCAGAGTGATGACAACCGTTGGATCGCATTCCTCGAGTATTGGTATATCATGAGTGGCATGGTGCTGGCTGCGCATTACTGACGGTTCATTTTAGGGCTCCTGCAATCGGCGTGAACTTGCGGCGGAACATGAACAAAGTTCCAGAGAGCCTCCCTGTGCAACTAGTTGCATCGAAGCCCTCGTCATGTCCATCTTATATACTACTCTGCGCTTCTGGCACTGCCGCCCACTGGTACCCCCTCGCCCCTGGTGGCCTTGCTTCAGGACTTGGGCTCTGTTCCAACCTTACGGCAAGGCGGACGACTTCTTCGGACTCGGGATCCTTGCTCAAAACTTCCTCGAGAAACGTCTGCCTCTTGTCGCAACAGATCTCTTTGGCCACTCGCATCGCGCGGGCAATTGCGGGTGCTCGCGCACAAAGAGCAGGTCTCCGCAATCGCCATACTTTCCCCTGCCATACGACTAAAATTTTGCCTTGACAAGAGGTCCGACAGTCAACAAGCGGATAGGGGTCCCGCCACTTCTGATTCGGATCAGCTCGGTCGCCGCAAAGAGGTCGGGCGGCATGCCGTGGCCCTCGGTGCTCTGCGCCTTGAGGTCGATCTGCACCTGTTGTCCGCCAACACGCACAAAGGTACGAGCGACGCCGCCGACCCATGACATTTTGTTTCTTGGTCTTGTGATGCTTTATTGCAACAAGCAGGGGGGACTTTTGTTAGCGACACGAGGATGAGAATGAGAATGAAACCGAGGACGAGGATAAGGATGAGGATGAGAATGAGGGCGATGACGAGAACGAGGATGAGGACGAGGACGAGGACGAGGAAGACGGCGAGGACGATGACGAGGACGATGACGAGGACGAGGATGAGAACGAGGTTCTAGTTACCGGTCATCCGGGTTCAGAAGGGTTAGAGCGACCTCTAGACTCGGAGCTCCATTGCTCACAGCAATATCCACGTCTTGGGTTGCCCGACCCGAACCGCGCAAGTAGAAGTTCATGCCGCCCATTAGTCCGTATACGACCTGGTTGCTGTTAAAGATGTCTGCAACGGCCTCGAGTGGGATCTTCTGGTGCCCGGGCCTCGCGGATTCGGCCTCTTCCTCGAGGTCATCGAGGTCGGCAGGTGGGTAGTACATGCAAGGCATGTTGGAGCGAGATAACAACAGGGAGTCGAGGTCGAGAATATCTGGGTGCCTTAGGTAGCAACAGAAGGTAAGGTAGGTAGGTAGGTAGGCCGAGAGATGGCTGCGTGCAGACTGCAGAGGCCCGGGCCGCCGTTCAAACAAAGTGCCAAAGCGGGGCAACTCGGCCTTCAGCACCAACGTATTCGACCGGCTGCAGCCCCGAATCCGTCAACTTGTTCCTCGACCCAACAATCAATGCCTCATCTATAAGGTATGAGCCAACATGGCGCAACCCCACGGCCCAGATTATCATGAAAAGCTGCCTGGTCTCCGAGATTACTCTGGCGCAGATGCCAACCACGGCGTACACGGTATCGATGAGATCCTCGACGTGATACACCAACTCTCAGCTGCCGGGATCCCTTTCTGCGTGGTTGGTGTCAGCGCGTTACGCTACTATGGGGCTGCAAGGGTGACAGACGTGAGTATATACAGTATCGCGCTCCTTTCTGCGCCATGGTTGCCAATGGCTGACTGCTCGGCAGGAGTGGGATTTTTGCGTCCCGGATGACAAGCTTGCGACGGCCTGCCAGCTGCTTCTCGATGCTCAACATGATGGCAACGAGAAGTACAAAATCGACAAGCCCCCTCCTCCGGTGCCGCCTTCCGTGCGCCACACATTCCCCTCCTTCCGCCGGAAGTGCTACAATTTCTGGTTCATCTTGACGCCTTCGTCGGACTGCTTTGTCGACCCGTCTTTGGAAGCCCACGTGGAGAGAAGCAAGAACGGCGTCCCGTATGCATCTTTGATCCAGTTCGCTCGCTCGCTCCTTATCCAGCAGCGCGGCTCCGACAGAGCCGACTTCATTGACGGTATGAACCTGGACATCGAATGGGGAGTACGCCAATCGACTTTGAGGCTTTGCAGCAGGCGAGTGACGAGTTTGTCAAGTTGAAAAATCATCGGCTCAAGGACGACGGATACAGCGGCGGCCTCTCACCGCAGCCCTTGGAAGACCGGTGGCGAGAGATCGCAAGTAGCGAGGCCAAGCAGCGCCGGATCGAACCGCTGAAGCAGGGACGCTACTTCACGCGCTGGCGCATAATCAAGTCTCCGAAGGATCCCAGAACCAAGGATCGCCCGGTATAGCCTCAAACCCGACCTCAGATCGTCGCAAGCTTTTGTCGACGGCTGATGTCAGATGTTCGGCCCCTCTTGTTTGTACCTGTTCGTTTATCATGTGCCTTGCCTTCGAGTCGCAAGTTCCTAATTAAATCCCTTTGTTTCTGACTTCGTCTGGCGAGGATTACACTCAGTGCGTTGGCTCCAGGTCGAGGAAACGGACGGAAGTCTGGGCAAAACGGAGGCGCTGGACGCTGACGGGAACCGACGTGTTAGGTAATGACAGCAATACCCACATGTAGGGCTGATCGTTTTGAACGGCACAGTGCCACAGGGCAATCTCCGAATAAGCTTCGAAGCCCAATTGCAGGATGCAACCGAACCGCCTGCAGGACGTTGGGCGGTTGTGGCGCCGCAAGCGAAGCCGACGAGGGATTTACCGGCCCCGAAAAGGGTCCGCTGGCTCGCATGTCGAAGCCCTTCTACCCACCCATCCATCTATAACTAAATAGCTACTGGGATAGATTGCAGTGCCGTATCCAAACACCAAACAGGAGGACAATGGAGAAGGAGAAGCGCATGCGAGCTCACAGGCCCCGCCAGAAGAACCTTGAGAGCGTTGTGGCAGCAATAACACGCCAAGCACACTTCCAGACTACAATACGAAGCCAAGTGTGCGGCTGGTGCGCCTCGGATCGGATTTTAGGTTGCTTGCCGGGTTGCGACTCGCTGCCGGCTTCTCGGCCTGCGAAAACGAGCATGTGCCAAGGCCAGGTCCCTGAAGCGGTTCGCCGCGACAGGGGAATTTCCTGCAGGTTCTCGGCGCAGTGAAGCCCCGGGCTGACCTTCCGTTAGTTTATTGCCAATATGCGTTAGCAGTGCTGGCTGCCAAGGCTCTGAGAGGCTGGAATCTGACCACTCCAGCATGGCCTGCGTGTTGAGCTGGCTCTCAGCTGCCATGCAACAGGAATCCTCATGCGGGAGCCTGGGCAGCCTGCAGCTGCATGGACGCATCATTGTCCCGTCATGTAAATATTGGGAGGGGGCTGCAGGGTCGGTGGCCTCGCTCCCCTTTCGCGTTCTCCTTCTCCGGATCAACGGTGCCCATAAGAAGTCGTCCTTGGTCTGACCGGGTTTGATCGTTGCCATCCTCTGCACCCAAGCACCAACATGTTGAACCGAAGGAGCATCTCGGCCCTGCTCGCCGGGGCCGCCGTGACCTCAGCCTGCACCATCCCGGGCGGGACCCTCCCAAACAACATTGCCGAGCCCTTCCGTGCCCAGGTCCAGAATGCCTCCCGGCCTGATGTGCATAACAAGTACATGAACCTGCTGGAAGCCGGTGGCGGCGACCATCATCTGTTCATTGGCCCCGTCGGCGTGCCCACATTCGACCTGACGCTGGTTGACGGCGTCATCAACCACGTCCCCAATGGCGTCCGCGCCGTGATAGGCGGCGAGGTATGGCCATCCGCCTCGTTGGCACAGCCAGCACAACCACGCTGACCACCCCACCCCCTAGTTCTCGGAGATCGACCACACCACCAAGCTGTTCATGACGGGCCGCGGCGATTACCGGGCCATCTTCCAGCCCACCTACGCCTGCAACCCCGACACGGACGAGCTCCAGATCGAGCTGGAGTTTGTCATGTGGCAGAACGAGCCCGTAGGCGGCCACATCTGCGTCCGCCACGCGTTTGACGGAAGCCACGAGTTCCGTTACTCCCCGCCGGGCAACACGCGTATGTCTGCCCCCGAAACAAAACCATCACAGCCTCCCAGTTTCACTAACTCCCCTCTTAGTCATCGACGTCGACCGCGAATGCATCAAGGTAACGCTCGTCGTCATCCCCACGGACGGCCTGCCCCCGCAGAGCACGACGCTCTCGACCTCGACCGTGCCCGCCACCTCCTCGCCAGCCGGCACCACCACCACCACCACCACCAGCACGACCTCCACCTCGGCGACCGCGACCTCGACTGCCGACCCGAGCGACCTCTTCACCGACATGACGGCGCAGGGCTTCCGCTTCCTGGGGTGCGCGCCCGAGGAGCGGTGGACGAGCGACGGCGCGTTCCGCACGCTGTCGGGCGCCATGGAGTCGTCCGACGACATGACCAACGAGCGGTGCACGGCCTTTTGCGAGGCGCGCGGCTTCGCCTACGCCGGCTCCGAGTGGCGGCGCGAGTGCTGGTGCGGCAACTCGTTCGCCGAGACGCGCCGGCCCGCCACCACGGTCGCCAGCCTGGCCCTGTGCGACTACCGCTGCACGGGCGATCAGGCCCAGTTCTGCGGCGGCGACGCGTGGCTGAGCCTGTACGAGAAGTGCGCCGCCGGCGCGCCGTGCGAGAATGTGGTTTTCACGTGAGCCGGCTGAGAAGTACTGGTGTGTCGAGATGCGAGCTGGATTTTGGAAAAAAAAGTAGCCGGCAGCGAGCAAGCCTTTGGAAAAAGTAATTGGATTGAGGAATAGGAGATTGAAACATACCTTGCTTATTCATTCAAGCCTTGTGATGCACAAATCGACCATTTTGCCGGAGAATACCAAATAATGGGTGGTTTCACCGCATGCGGGAGTGCGTGCTTTCGGAAACTTTTGAAGTCGAGGGGAATCCAGTGTGCCCTGTGCCCCTGACTGGTTGACTGAGGGTTAGGGTTTGAGCTGTGAACAGTCATCAAACCCGAGCATCACTGATGAGAAATCACTGCAGCTTCAACCGCGGACAAGTAATTCCTAGAACTGGCATTCTCTAGCCGCCGAGAATCAACCAGATGGGATTTTACTACGGTCCCGGCAGGATGGATTAGTTATAGAAGGATGGTGTGGGATCAGGCACCTTGACGAGCTTCGGTTGACTGCGGCGCGTTCCTGAGCGGCAGCTGGTGGGGCAAAAGCTCGTCATCATGGGTGCCCTGACAAATCCGGAGGGGGCCCTGAATTACATCATTGATCCAGAATCATCCACCTGCCCCCTGATCCCGTCGAAAGGGCTTTTTATAACCTCACCTTCCTTCGGTGCCGCAGCACCCCCTCCTTCCAAATGACATCCAGACTCCTACGACCCGCACTCAGGACCCTTCGAGGAACTCCGTCAACCATCATACCAACTACCACGAGACAGTTTACTACCAGTTCGCCCAAAATGACGGTCCATATCATAGATTCGTGGGTCTCCTGCTCTCAGATGGCGGGGTGGTTTTATTCCCCACTGGCGGTTGGAAATCACTAACAAAGCTCTGTGCTCCAGGGTCGACCTGTTCAAGCAGACCATCGCGAAGAATCCCGTCGTCGTCCTCGACGCCTTTGCTACATGGTGCGGTCCTTGCAAGGCGATCGCTCCGCAAGTAGCTCGGTGCGCGCCCCCTCCAAACCCTGCACCCCGGCCCCATTATCAAGATCCACGACTAAGCAATCCTCTCACTTGCTATGCAGATGGGCCCAGGACGACAAGTACAAGGGCAAGACCTACTTTGCTAAATTCGACGTCGACGCCGTTCCCGATCTCGCGCAGGAGCTCGGCATCCGCGCCATGCCCACCTTCATCTTCTTTAAGAACGGCGAGAAGGTCGAAGAGTTCCTCGGCGCTAACCCCCCGGCGCTGGAAGCCATGCTCATAAAGCACAACCCGGAGAAGGCCGAGAACATGGACGCCGCCGAGGCTGCCATGGCCGCCGACAAGGTCGAGGCGCCCAAGAATGAATAGGCGTGCCCAGGGGAAAGAATAAGGTATGGCTCGGGGCGTATCACAGAGATGAAACAATGGGTCGGGTCAAAAGAAGGGTTTACGCCTCGGGGCATGCTGCAGCGTTTGCTCCATCAGAGACCGTTCGAGGGTTGACATTCTGCTTTGCGTGGGAGGTTAGGGTTTCTTACGTTTATACCAATGGATAGGAGGAGAGTTACCAACTATACTGACGATGCTCAAGCATCACGATACATGACAGAAGTGCCGGCTCACTAGCGCGCCAGGCTGGCAATCCGCGACTAAATCCCTTGTTTGATCGTGTATACCACACCACGTAGGAGTTGCCGCCATGGACGGGACCAGCATAACACCAGCATAAGGTAGCTCCTCGATCGGTGAGATAAGGGGGGTTCAGAGGCAGGTTGGGAGATCCATGTGATAACAGGGCCAACTGCGAAAGCACATTGACGGTGAAGAGTACAGTTCTGCTGTCGCCAACGAACTTCACGGCATACAAGATGGTTGGTTATTGCCACAGAGTACAGTACAACCCACCGATGCTGCGGTGCTGGGGTATCCCTAGGGTTAGGAGCCAAAAAATCAGGCGCTCTCCAGGGATCGAACCTGGGACCTCTCGCACCCTAAGCGAGAATCATACCGCTAGACCAAGAGCGCAGCTCAGTAATAGATACTAGAAAGCGTCAGTTTTACCCTAAAGAAGCTTATTTTGGAGAAGGAAATTCGTATCAGTTTCTTCTTGCTTTGATTTAATTTTCGTTCCTTTCCTTGTCCGTACCTTTCTTGTCCTCCTTTTTCGTTTCTTTCCATTCTTCCATTTCTTTTTGCTAAGTCCACTCGCCATGTACATACCACGCTTTCACAGACACCAAAGTTGTAGTACGAGGTACTTAGACCATACCATGTTGGGCCGGCTTCGCCTCAACACAATCTGAGATTGAGACATAATTATTAACACATGGAGTCCACCGACACAGCCCAGCGGACAGCCACAGCCTAATGCGATATCTCAGATGTCCTCCCCGCATTTCAGAGCCTACCCCCGGGCTATAGAGCACTATTCGCTCAGCATTCTTCCTTGCATTGCCAATGTCCAGTCGATGCCACGATGGCCTCAAACGCGCTCTACGCTGACCTGAGTCTGCCGCCCTCTCGAAATCCAGAAGACGCCTCGATACCTCTTCTCACGCTCGCCCTTAGACAAGTCTTAGCATCTCTGCACCACCACTCTGGCGACATGCCCCGAGTACAAGGCACTCTCCTACCACTGGGGAAACCCGAGCGACACGCTTCCGGTTCACTGCAACGGAGTCGAGGTCCACGTCACCCGAAACCTCCATGCAGCCCTCGGCCATCTCAAGTCGGCTTACCCCAAGGGACTCACTGCCGGAAGAGCTGTAGGAGACCATCCAGAATGCCGGGCGAGAAGATTTCCCGCCGGTTGCCGTCCCGAAGAGCGGCCCGGATGGCCATGGCCTGTAGCATGTCCCACGCCGCCCTCGGCCTTGATCCTGCTGGCAGCGAGTTTCCACCGCAAGGCGTAGAGTTTGCAGGCTGCAAAACCCTGCTTATATTTTTCGGAAGGAGCGATAGCTCGAGCCAAATCTAGACTTGCCGTGCTCGGGAGTAGATGTCGCGCATGATGGCGACTTGGTGCGCCTGCTCGACCTTGTCGCCTTGATTGATGCAGATGGCGTCGAACCAAATGGTCGTACTGGAGTCGCATGTGGATCATCCAGGAGATGTGTCTGGCGAAAGAGGCCCGGATCTTGGCCGGGGGCCATTCCCTGGCCTGGACCGACTTCAAGCATTATCTCCTCATGCTGGAGCACTGTATGAGGTGGGTTGTGCGGGACGTCGGGCCAAATTTTTGAGCCCTGATTCGTCTGACAAGCATCTTCCACCATTACGGAGGGCAAGGGGGTCCGAGCCTGGCACAGCTTCTCGTCCAGTTCCGGTGGTCTCAGGCGTCGAATCCGCGGGATAAGGTCTACTCGTTGCTGGGGTTGGCTCCGGCAGGAGACCGTGGACTTGTCGGCGGGGACGCTGGCGACCTCTACACGATCTCGACCCTTGAGTGTTACACCAGGGTCATAATTGCGCTGCTGCGACAGACGCGCGACCTGACGTTGCTGGTCCACTGCCTGACGCCGGCTTGCCTGACCAGACGGCCCGATCTCCCGTCCTGGGTGCCCGACTGGGGATACGACGCCTCCATGCTGCCTCCTCTCGGTTCGGCTTGACCAGCGGGGTCCCCTACCATCGCTTTGGTGAAACCAGGCCCGAGATCTACCGCGGATATCGGGCGTCGGGGGGCTCGCAGTGTTCGACCCCGTTTCTTCGCGATGGTCCATCCGACCGGACTCTGGTTCTCCACGGCATGACTGCCGGGCGGATCGAGACAGTCTGCCGAGCGCTAGAGATCCACCATCAATACACTCGACTTGAGCGTCCTATAGGGATATGGGCACCCTTCGCCCCGGTCTCCTGGGACCAGTTCTCTAGTGGAGCCATAGGGCGTCTTCTTCGCACCCTACCATTCTATCCGTCCGGTGCGCTGTTTCTCATGTGGCCGGTGAACACCTACAGAAAGGGAAGCGCAGTGGATATCTTCTTGCAATGGGCACGCCTCGCAAAATCGCCAGGAACGTGGCTCGAGCCAGAAGAAGGGGCCTGAAGGAGTGGCAAAGTCGACGACGAGCTGACGGCCATGTTCATAATCCTCATGAAGGGCCGGCGTGGCTGCGAGTTTTTTGCCAGCCCGCTCACCGACAGACCCCCCAGCGACCTAATCGCCGAGATGGTAAAGGAATGCCGGGCGCTGCGCGGCGCGCTCTGGTGGAATCCCGTCTTCCGCCTGGCGGGCTTCCTCGGCATCGATTGGCGCTTCCCGGGCCTTTACCGGCTTCTCCTCGGCGTCAGATATGAGTACCACAAGGGCGCTCCGTCTTCGTGGCTTTCGTGCAGCTCTTCCTTGCCCTGGGCACCGCGTACGCATCGATCGCCGTTCCAGACTGGCTGAGGCCGAAGAGTCTCTTTGGATGGTCCTCTCAATGTATGGGCAATGTAATGTCTTTGTGCCGGCGAAAAAGTGCTTGTGGCTTGACGCGGCTCTCTGGACGCCGTTGGACCACGTCATGGCGAGGTTGGACGACAGGAGGCTCGCGTTGGTGCCGCACAATACCCTGCCCGGGCAGGAGGTTGCGTTGTTCAGGGGGAGTCCGTGTCCCTTTGTGGTGGAGAGAGCGGGAAAGCGGTGGAAGTTGATTGGAGACTGTTATGTATAACTACGGCATGATGGAAGGGGAGGAGGTGTGGAAGGAGGAGGTGGTGGAGGAGATGGATATCATCTGATGTGGTGGGATGCAGGCAGAAAAGGTGATGCGATACGGAGGTGATGTGTGGTGGTGCAGGAGGAAGAGATGGCAAACAGGTGCAAGTGGTCTGGGCAGGAAGGTCTGGAAGCCCAAAGTGGGGCCCCCACAACATCTGATGATCAGGGTGTGTCTCGCCTGCACATGCATGTTGTAGAACTGGCTCGTCATCTTAAGTCGAGATCAGACCAGGTAATTAATGTACTGAAAATGGGAGTGAGATCTCTGCCCTGAGTGTATCTCGGCTGACCCAAAATATCGCAGAGCCAAGTGTTCTTATTCTCTCAACAACTTGCCATTTGATAGCACGACACTCAGAACATCTATCAATCTGGCAATGACAGCTCGAGAATCTTCGCCTGACGCACCCACGCCTTCGGGCTTGACGTCGAACGGCCCGGAAGCCTCGGGGGACAATTACCTACTCGACGCTCTAATTACTGCAGCACCTCAACCTTCCCTTCAAGACCAAGAGAGGAACATGAAAAACATCCGATCGTGCCTCTACAACCTGCTCAGGCTGCACCAGAGGCTCCCCACCGTTATCATTTGGCTGTGGGTACGCATTCCTCGCCCCAGAGCCCATCTACCTACCAGCATGTGATCGTGGGTATCATATATTTCAGTCAAACAGTGTACCACCATTTTTCTCCCGGCCCGACTGGGCGCGATAATGTTGCACGGCCTTTTGGGCTGGAATTTCTTTTTTTTGTCGGGCAAGGGTGAAGGGTGAATTGTGAGGGACAGCTCGAGGAGGGGGAGAGAGGAGGGAGGAGCGAGGCCCCGAGGGGGATGGGGGTGTGTCAGAAACGAGGGGGGGTGTATGGAAGGAGGGGGGATGTAAGG
>MU863638.1:55882-170099 GCA_033575675.1 Parathielavia hyrcaniae
GACATGATGCTTGATGGAAGATGCGGCAGGAGATATGGTGCCCTGAGGGGAGGAAAAAGGTTTGTGGGATGTGCGAGGGAGAAGTGTTGCTCGCGTCGCTGTAATTGTCAGACCGGTCAATGGTCCGCTGTATTCACCATAGTAAACACCATACCTCCCCTCTATTCAACTCACTCCCCCTGCGCGGCAACAACTTCCCTCACCGTCTCGACCACCACCGCATGGTCATCCTCCTGCTTCAGCCCGCTCACCACCACGATGGCAACGACACCCTCGACGCCGCGCACCCGGACGGGATACCCGCCCCCGTGGATGCAGTAGTCGTCCGCCACGGCGCCGCCGTTGGAGCTCGCCAGCGTGAACGTCTTGACGAGCTTCGCCTCGACCTCGTCGGCCGTCGCGACGCCCACGCCGCCGAGCCCCGCCACCATCTTCATGCGCATGCCCCAGCTCGACACGCCCCAGCGCAGCACCGTGTTGCGCTTGCGCCGCACCCACGTCTCGTTGTCCAGCACCGTCCCGGGCTCGGTCGCGCACTGGAAGACGACCTGGCCGTTGGCCAGCGAGATGGAGACCACGGCGGGCTTGCGCTGGCCCGGCGGGAGCGAGAGGAGCCTCTCGCGCAGGGCGACGCCCAGGGTCCAGGCCGTCTCGGCCGTGAAGTTGCGGAAGGTGTATGCATCGCTGGTTTCCTGGGCGATGAGAACCGCCGGCTAGGTAGTTGTCAGTTGCTATCTTTTGATTGAATTGGTGAGGGCGAGAACGGCTTACGTCCGTGCTAGGAGCGGCGAGGGCCATAATGTTGGAGAGATCGAAGTCGTTGTCAAGGGACTTTGTATAGTCGGTGCGCAAGGGAGGAGAGGGGGAGAGGAGGGGTTGGCGATGAGGGACTTGGATAGGATAACTTCCAGCTTAAGCGAGCATCGGAGGATATCCTTCCTCTCTTGACCTGAACGCAAGTGGATACGGCTGGAAACGCCGACAATGCGCCGAGACCAACTTGAGTTGGAGAGCATGAAGCTTTTATCTTGTCCGGGATACAGGTACTCACGATCCAGGACTGCAGTGCCTGCTGCCTGCTGAAGACGGGACTCTTGCACTTTAAAACTTGCGGACTGTCTCTCCAAAGTACCTGCCTATTCTTGATCTTTGCGTTATCGCACGCAGAAGGTAGACATCAACCGGTCAGTGATGCTCACCCGTAGCTACGGCGCTCATAAGAGAAGATTAATTGTTGTCTGGGTCCGTCCAAGTCAGGCAAATCGAAAAACTTGTCGAGTTTTAGTTATTGCTCTGTTGTTCAATGAAACACTGCGTGACCCCGGCCTTGTTAGGCTTGTAGAGCTGATGAAGGCGGGTTAGGGTTATGACGCAAGGATGTTGGCGGCGGGATTCGGCGGCAGAAAGCGACTTCGGCAAGCCGAGGACCGATTTACAGCATCGAAACACCAGCCGCTCTCTGAGCTCCTTCAACATCTAGCGTTCGAGCGTCGACGTTCCCAAGCCCGCTGGGCTCGAGCTCCATGTTCAATGTCCCCTCCCACAGCTCTACGGTTAGCTGTGCGCCCTCTACGAGGCCTGGCTGTTCTCGGTCAAGTTGCGGCGACAGCACCGAGAGCCGTCGTGCCGCATCGCCAGATGACAACATGCCTTCGCTGCACAACGATTCTCTACCGCCGATCTGGTCCCGGCCACGCCCGCCTCTTTTCAACCTCTCCTCCGCCCCCGCGCCATCCGATGCCCCCACTCCAGTCTGGCCTTGAAGAGAGCAGTAAACCGGAACCAACACCAGAACCAGCCACAACACCTCCCAAAGATGCTCCAGTCCCGCCATCCAATAAACCCAACCTACCAAAGGAGCCCGACGCCGAACCCGCTCCCTCGACATCCCCAAAGCCACAACCGTCCGGGCCGTCACAGAAGGCCTCCCAACCACCCCCCGAAGCCGAACCCGAAATTCCGCCCGCCTCCCCCCCAAATGACACCCCCGACCCAACACTCCCCTCCTTCTCCGAAGCCCGCCGCAACGCACTCTCGAAACGCATCAGCACCTTCATGGACAACCTCCAGTCCCGCGCCGTGACCGCGACCCAGACCCTCAATGACCTGACGGGCTACTCGGCCATCGAAGCCATCAAGCGGCGCAACACGGAGCTTGAGACCCTGCACTCGACCGCGCAGGCCCGCCTCCGCGAGGCGCGGCACAGCTACAAGGCGCTCACCTCGCACCGCGCCTCGACCCAGCGCGAGGTCACGACGCTGCTCGCGCGCAAGGACACGTGGACGCCGCTCGACCTGGAGCGCTTCACGACGCTGTACCGGCTGGACCACGAGCTCGAGGCGCAGGTGGGCGCCGCGGCGGCCGAGCTGACCGAGGCCGAGTCGGACGAGGCCCGGCTCGGCGGCGAGCTCAACGCGGGTATCCTCAAGCGCTACCACGAGGAGCAGATCTGGAGCGACCGCATCCGCCGCCAGTCGACCTGGGGCACCTGGGGGCTGATGGGCGTCAACGTGGTGCTGTTCCTCGTGCTGCAGTTCGTCGCCGAGCCGTGGCGCCGCAAGCGCCTGATGCGCAACATTGCCGAGAACGAGAAGCGCGTCATGGAGGAGGTGAGGCAAGAGCTGGAGGAGGTGCGGGCCGCCCTCGAGGCGAGCGGGTTGACCGAGATGCAAGCCAAGGCGGCCGCCGCGGTAGTAGCTGGGGCTGCGGCTGCCACTGCGGGGATTGATGATCTCGAGGGGGTTACTGCTGCTCCTGAAGAGTCCTTTGCGGCGGACGAGAGTGGCATCCCCGAGATGCCGGCTCCGGTGGGGATGGAAGAGAAGCCGGCGCCTCCAAGGCCCTGGAAAGAAATACTCCTCGACTTCTGGGAGGACCCGGAATTGCTGAGGGAGGCTGTTCTAGATCTGTACAGCGACCGCAGGATAGACCTGCGGATGCGCGATGCCTCGCTGATTGCTCTCCGGAGCGCGGCAGCAGGGGCAGCCGTCGCAACGGTGCTCGCCGTCTCGCTATTGCGCAGCACATGAACCGGCACCCGGGCCGTCGTCTCCATGCTAAGCGTGTAGTTGGAGGTAGGCTCTTGTACATTGTAGACATGTACACTATGTACTATGATCATAGACATCTATACAGTTTGTTGGGCTCGCCGGTAGTGGTTCATTCTGGACAATCTGGTATACCCGCAATCCATAAAACGACTCTATTAGGTATGCCGTCAAGAAATCTGATCACAATGGAAGCTGTAGAGAACGCCCCCCCTGGCTGGCATTGTCCACCCCGCCACCCAGTCGTCGTCTCGCAAGACAAGAAAATCCGACTTGAAACTGAACCTCGCCACCGTCGCTTCATCACAGCAGTTTGGTACACTTGACGACCACCCCTGCTGCTGTGAATGGCATGCTACCCTGCGCCATATCAACCTCCACCTCCACCTCCCCCAGAAGCAAAACCTTCCGGGGCAGTCTACTCGAAATCGGCCGTGTACGAGAAGCCGCGGAACTCTTCTTGCATAGCCTGCGAAAGCACTACAAAAGCCACCCCCACGTTAGCAAACCATACATACTCCCACGAACGCACAGCAAGAGAGGGAGAGACAAAAAAAAAACATACCAGACTGCACCGGCGTCAGCACGGGCGTAACACTGGTAAACTCGCTATCAAAATTACTCGTGTCGGTCGCGCTCTTGATCTGCGGCAGGAACGGGGGCTCGACCCGCTTGTGGTAGATGTCGTCCCAGCTGACGTTGCGGAAGAAGGGCTGCGACATGACCTCCTGCGCGTCGGTCGGCCCGCTGCCCAGCCGCTGGTCGGGCTCGCGCGTGAGCAGCTTCTGCAGGATCGCCACGCTGTCGCGCGGCATGTGGATCGGGTAGAGCGGCTCGTCGGCCAGGATCGAGTCGTAGATCTCGTCCTCGTCCTCGCCCCGGAACGGCGACTGCTGCAGGAGCATCTGGTAGATGAGCACGCCAAAGGCCCACCAGTCGACGGCTCGGCCGTATTTCTTGTCGAGAATGATCTGAGGTGAGGTTAGTGGGTGGGTGGGTAGCGGGGGACAGTCACGGGGACGTGGAGCTCACCTCGGGCGCCATGAACTCGGGGGTGCCGCAGAAGGTGCTGGTTGTCGAGCCGTACCACATGTCCTCCTTGCAGAGACCGTAGTCGGCAATCTTTATGTGCCCGTCCAGCGTCAGGAGAATGTTGTCGAGCTTGAGATCGCGGTAGATGACGCCGTTCTCGTGGAAGTACTTGAGCGCCAAGCACACCTCAGCAGCGTAGAACTGCGCCCGCTTGAGGCCAAACTGGCCCCGTTGAATGTGCAGCATCAAGTCGCCACCGCTAATGTACTCCATGACGAAGTAGACCCTCGTCTCCGTCTGGAAGCAGGCGTGAAGGTTGGTGAGGAAGGGGTGGCGCTCGCGGTTGGCAATCAGGAAAACACGCTTCTCCGACTTGATGCTCTCGACCTCGTCGTTCTCAATGATGAACTCCTTCTTAAGAACCTTGATGGCGTACAATTTACGAGACCGCTTCGTTTCGGCCAGCATGACCTTGCCGAAGTTGCCCTTACCCAGCACGGCAAGGAAGTTGAAGTGGTCGAGTCCGATCCGTAGACCCGTGCCCGGGTCCGTGGCTGACGGAAGGGGTTTCTTTGTCGGCACCGGAATACCCGAGGTAGCGGCCATCTGTGGCTCCACGGGCTGCTGCTTAGGTGCCGCAAGGGGCTGATGCTGTGGCTGTTGCGGTTGCTGTGGCAGCTGGTGCTGCTGCTGCGGTTGTTGGTACATTTGCTGCTGCATATACTGCTGTTGGGCCACCTGTTGCTGCGCCGGACGCGTTTGGGCAGGCGGCTGCCCAGGATGTACTCCAATGTTGGCGTAGTCCGCAGGGTTGTACTTGCGTTGCTGAGGCTGGCCATACGGCTGCTGCTGCTGCTGCCCTCCGCCGTATGGGGTTTCTTCTTGTTGCGCTGGGCGCCCATAGCCTCCAGCTGCACCGTAATGTCCGGGGCCAAAGTCGGGGATTTGACCGACTTGCTGCTGCGGGGGAGTTGTTGGTTTCGGGGCCATGGCAGCGGCAGCTGCCGCAGAAGCCGTGGTCGAGGTAGTCGATGTCCGATCGGGCCCGGCAGGCCTGTGGCCTGACGTCTGGTTGTACATGAGCTTGGCAGCTTCGGTAGCCTCAGAGGAGGCTGTCTGGCCGCTGTAGGCAGACGGAGCGTAAGAGCCGCCTGACTGTGAACTGCTCACGGTTCCCTTGCCCCCTACCCTTAGCGTCCGGTCGGACATGGAGGATGCCTTCTCCTGGCGAGTCTTCTTGGTCGATCGGATCCCTTCTAGAATCTGATTCGCCACGGCCATCGACATGCCGCAGAAGTCTGGAACGAGATGCACGCATTGGGCGTGCGCTGTGAGAGCGCATTCTGTATCCCTCTGTCAGATCTAGGAAGCGGCAAGCATACGGGACGAGCACCGGGCTGTAACATACCCACACATCTCCTCGAGTTCTTCTTGCCGATCGGAAGCATGTAGCCACAATGGCAGCACCAGCTGGCCGTGAGATTGGAGAAGGGCTGGAAGCGATGCGGAATCCGATGGTTGATCTTCTCCTCGTCGGGGTCGGTCTCGGCGTTGCTCTTGCTGATACACTTTGTGACGACGCTAGTGTAGCACTTGGTGTGGCAAGTATACTTGCAGTCCTCACACTGCATGCCGGCAGAGTACTTGAGGAAGTCCCCGCAGAGAGCACAACGCATTATGTTGTAGAACTGGCGCTGGACAAACTTGTGGCCGTACATCTCGTGCACCTCCTCCTTGCGTTGACGAACGGCGCCTTTGCGGTTCAGACCGGCATCCATCGGCCGGGGTATCTTGTTCTCCTTGGTAAAGTTTAAGCTCAGCTGAATCTGCCCTGTCGGCTCCAGGTTGAACCAAGCGTCAATCGGCTGGGTCATGACGGGTGCGGGCGCCGGCGGTTGTGGTGTGAAAGACGGACCGGGCTGGCCGGGAGACGTCGGTGGCCCGGCGAACTGAGGGCTCTGGGCGCCCATCGGGAATTGGGAAGGAGGATTTCGGGGAGCAGAGCCCAGACGGTCAGCCGACACCCATCCTGTTGAGTTCGTCTCGGCTTCAATCCTCTTTCGACGAAGCTCCTCGACAATGTCGGATATCCTCACCCAGAGCAGCCCAATGGGCAGCGCGTGCTCACTGGGCTTATCGTAGACAGTCAGCTCGACTTCGTTGGCCTTGTCGACAAAAATGTTGTGGTACTCGGCTTCCCATCTGTCGTTCCGCGAGACTCTCGTTCTCGCCACGATGTTGTCCTCCACCTTGATGGTCACGAACGTCTCGGGGCCACGGGAGAATCGGCTCATGGGCGCATGGTCCACGTCTTTGACGGCCAGGATACGGACAGACAGCTGGCCGGTCAGCGGCTTTCTCATATTGGGCATGTTGATACTGTCGTCTAGAGGGGCCAGGTTAGCAGGAAACGGAAAAGTTGGGCAGGGCGGTCATACCATCCGCTGAATCTGCATCCATGTCGATGTGCAGTTCCTCGTATCTCTTCAAGGCCTGCTTCAGCAGCACGATCTTCTGACTACTCTCAATGCGTCGGGCGGCCGCGTCTGCCTTGCTCTTCTTGTCGCCCTCCATCTGGTAGAGCTGTACCATCTTCTCGATACCTTTCAAGTACTGTTCCTCCACGTTGAGCTTGAACTGGATCTGAGAGAGCATCAGCTGGATTCGGGGGCCCAGGTACGGTGTGTCGAATTTGATAAGATCTGTGACGAATCCCAGTCAGTCAACAGCTAATGGTCCCCACGGCATGTCGGTCTTGTGGAACCATCGTACCTAGCTTGGTGAAATTTGGCCGAGCCTTAGGCACAGCCGAGTGCGGAGGTTGGCCCGGGAATGGACCGCGCGGAGGCATCAGGTCGCCATGGCCGTACTGTGGATAATGGGAACCGTCCTTGGGAGGCGGCGCCGGGGCACCGCCCTCCTCGCCCTCCTGGCCCCTGTACGACGCCAGCGTCGACCCTCCCAGAGACATGGTGTCGACCGAGTGTCCCAGACGGCGCATCTGCAGCTCGCGGAGCCTATCCTCGAAGAACTCCAGGTTACGGCGCCCCTCGCGCATCTGGGTGTCGAGCTTGGATCGTACGGCTTCATTGTTGGTCTGCTGGCGCATGAGGTTGGCGGCATTGATCAAAGCCTTCTCGCGCTCGATCTTCTTGGTGATGCCCAAGATCTTGTCGTCGTCGTTCATGGTCGCGGCTGTGTCGCGCGGCGAGGCGCGCAGTGGACGAACGCGGGGTTATCGGTTGGTGCAGCAGCAGATGGTATAAAGTATAGATGACACTGTCTCCCCTCTTCTTTCCTCCGGCAATCTGGGCTGCTCTTGTCCCGGGTCCGAGGCAGATACCGGTCGCGCTCGAGCGGCCACCGATGCGTGGTGGAGGATGCCTGGGTCTGGTGTTGTGTGGGGTTTGTTGGCGACGAACGATGATGGCGGGGCTTTGTGATCTGCAAGTCGACCGTTCGTTCGGTTGATGCAGAGGAATAGCCGCAACACCTCGATCCTGCTCGAAGAAACAGGGACGTGGTTCGACTGGGAGGCCGTCGAGAAGCTTATGTTATGGTTACTGCAGCCGAGTTTCCGCAAGGTAGTAGGGGAGCAGGTGGTGGGTGGGTGGGGTCACTGCCTCTGGAGCAAGGTCGGGATCGAGAAACAGGAACCGGGCCCAATGTCTTAATATCGGAATGTATGGTACCAACCCACTGTGGTATCAAAATGGAACATGCCCTTCAGTCAATTCAACAAACATGGAAACCAAAGCAACGTGAGAACCACACTACAGTGGATGTCGGAGCCAGTGGTGGCCCAGCTGCGCCAGGTCCTGGAAACGATAAACAAGCGATAGAAAGTTACAAGTTGACTGCAACAAAGAACGTCCCCTGGGTAGCAGATCAATGTCCGGGTGTTGGTTTTGCGCTCAGGTGGGTTGTTGTCTTTCAACTTTTGTGATCCGACATCTCGATTGGGCGCTGCGGGGTAGATCAATGCGGGCAGGATTTCAGGTCAAATTGTAATCGATACAGCTAGGATTCGTACAATACACGAAACAGGACATTCATGCAAAATGGAAAGCAGCCCGAAGCTACCTATGCCAAGCACTGTATGGCTGCTCTGCTTTGAATCTTGTACAAATGTTGAAGGCCGCGTGGACTGGCGTCTCGATCGTCTTCAAGGAGCGGTCTCCTCAGCGGGAATGGGGCAGAAAGAAAGGGCAGCTTCCGTGGATTGAAGGGTCGAATGTTTCTGGTATTACGGCGAGAGCATATGGTAAGGTATTTTACATCCCTCTCACTTCCACCACCAACAAAGTCCTCCTGAAGCTTTGACAAGTCGAGGCTGCGTGTGTTAGTTTTTGGAGGGCATTCCAACTACCTCATTGAGCCCATTCGCTCAGGCTACCACGTACGGTACCAGGTACTGGACCGTCAGGTGTGCGGCGTTGGGCCCCAAGGCAACCTGGAATGTTGGGAGGCGGCAAGTGTAAGTTACGTACAGCCTAGGACTCCGCAACGTAGGACTTCGGATGGCTCAACCTATGAGTTCTCCAACATCACCTCCTGGACATCCGTCTCACACGGCCTGCCAAGAGTAGCATACCTGAGTTCACGAGGAGCATAATGTCTCTTGCGTCTTCGTTGAAAACGTCCGTCGCACATCTGGATGATGGAAGGCGATGTTCCGTATCCCGGCTCCGGGCTAGAGAGTAAACACCCCGAGAAACGCCAGCTCGAAAACACTAAACAAGCCGTTTATTGATCCAAGGCTTATAAACAAATCTAACCCAGCCAGCCTTTTCGCCTCAGTCGCCGATGCCAAACTCCATCCAAAAGACTGCATTTGCGCCCACAGCACACGGCTAGGCGGTGTATTCCTTCTGCAGCAACTTGGCAATGGTGTTGAGCCTGGACATATGTTAGCATGCATACCTTTCGACGCCAGGAGCAATGGGGAGCCATACTGGATGTTGCTGGTGCCCTCGTAGATGGCGCCGATTTTGCTGTCACGCCAAAACTTTTCCGCCAGGCCCTCGCGCACAAAGCCCATACCGCCCATCCACTCAATAGCCAGACCGCTTACGCGCCCGGCAACCTGCGACGCATACAGCTTGGCCATGGCGGCGTCCATGACAAAGTCTTCGCCGGCCTCCTTCTTGCGCGCCGCGTTGTACACCAGCGCACGAGCCGCGGCAATTTCGGTGTACGACTGGGCGATCTGGTGTTGCATGCCCTGGAACTCGCCGACCAGCTGACCGAACTGCTTGCGGTCGTTCCACACATACTTGACCGCGTTCTCCCACGCCCCGAGCGCGAGACCTGTCATCTGCGCGCCAATGCCGATGCGGCCCTCGTTCAGCAGCGAGATGGCATACTTGTACCCCTGGCCCCGCTCGCCCAGCAGGTTCTCCTTGGGAACTTCGACATCGTCAAAGTTGATCGCGCAGGTGCTGCTCGCCTTGATTCCAAGCTTCTTCTCCTTCTTGGCGATGCTAAAGCCCTTCATGTCCTTGTCGACAATAAAAGCAGTGATGCCCTTGTAGCCCTTGCTGGGGTCGAGGTTGGCAAAGACAATGAAGAACTCGGCCTCCATGCTGTTGGTAATCCACATTTTGCTGCCGCTGATCTTGAAGCCGCTCTCCGTCTCGGTGGCCTTGGTCGCCAGGGCAAACGCATCCGAGCCGCTGACGGGCTCCGACAGGCAAAAAGAGCCCACTGTGTTGGTGGCCAGACGTGGGAGGTACTTCTTCTTGAGCGCCTGGCTGCCCCACTTGATGACGGCCGTGTTGACGAGCGTGTTGTGCACATCCACCATGACCGACACCGAGGGGTCGACGCGGGCGAGCTCCTCGATGCCGACAATGGCGGCCGTGAAGTTCATGCCCGCGCCGCCGTACTCCTCGGGGATCTCGACGCCCATCAGGCCCTGCTCGAACAGCCGCTCGACCAGCGTCGGGTCCATGCTCTCCGCCTCGTCCATGTCGCGCACCTTGGGCAGAATCACCTCGTTGGCGAACTTCTGCACCGTCTCGGCCATGGCCGTCTCGATTTCGGAGAAGTGAGTGATGGGTGTCGGGGCAACATCTGCGAGGCTGGCGTCACGGCGGGCGGCGGTTGAGGAGAGCGGGCGGGCGCTGTTGATCTACTTAGAACGTTGCTCTGCCATTTCTTTGGAGGCGTTCAAACCCACCCTTGGACAGCAACGAAGCCTGGCTGTCGTATCCGGGGAGCAGACACAGCCTGACTCCTCCGTACAGCAGGACGCAATGCTCGCACAAACGACCTCATCTTGCTGGTAAAGGGTGGTCTAAGGGATAGGAAAGGAATGGAGGGGCTGAACTGAACAAGAACACCGATGGGAGGGAAGGGCGGCCCGTATACGAAACGAGACGAGTGTGTATCGTCCGAGAAAGAACCTGAAAAGTTAAGACGTTTCGCAAACCGACAAGGCACTGCAAGAGCACGTGTTACCCGGAGAATAAGAATCGGGGGCAATGGCCTGCGCTTTTACACCGTCGAAGGAGACTCCTGTCTCCGCATGTCCGCCGACCCTGTCTCAGGGACACCCAAAGCCGAGGTCGCTCATTCCATGAAGCCAGCGACTTCCCCACATAGCGGCTCCAGGTTGAGGCGAGGGTGCTGGGGTGAATTTATTGCCATGTGACCGCGCACCGACCACCAAGTGCGTCATCAAAGCCGACGCTTGCCGGGAACTATCACGTGAGCTTCCTCGTGATTTTGAAGCCTTGCATGGGTGCAGGCTCCACTCCAGTCTCGGCTCTCGAATTGCTGCATCGAACTCTCTGAAGCCGGGTCGACGACGACGCCCTCGGACCGGTCGGCCAACCTCGTCGCGCCAGCAACAAGACCGCCCACCATGGCGACAACCTTTCTCCGCAACCTAGTGCTGCGGCCCGCGATACGGCACCAGCCGCCGACCCTACTACCAACCCCGACCCCGATCGCCCGCGCATTCTCGACCACGCCATGCCAGAACGCAACCCTCATGCAAGTCCTGCGCGTACGCCACCTCCCTACCTCCCCACCCTCCCCCTGCCGCCCCCATCTATCTCTAACAAAACCAACAAAAAAAACAGGGCTGCCGCAAGCCCCAACGCGCCCGCCACGCCGTCTCCCCGGCCCTCTCGGCCATCAACGCGCCCGCGCTCAAGGGCGTGTGCGTCAAGGTGGGCATCACCAAGCCCAAGAAGCCCAACTCGGGCGAGCGCAAGACGGCGCGCGTGCGGCTGTCGACGGGCAAGGTCATCACGGCCTACATACCCGGCGAGGGCCACAACATCCAGCAGCACAGCGTGGTGCTCGTGCGCGGCGGGCGCGCCCAGGACTGCCCCGGCGTGCGGTACCACCTGGTCAGGGGCGCGTTGGATCTGGTGAGTTTCCCTTCAGTTCTTCAATCGGTGTTAGGGGGTGGAGGGGGGGTGAAATGGTTGACTGACTTGGAGGGGTTCTCAACAGGGCGGTGTCGGCAGCCGGAAGACTAGCAGGAGTAAATACGGGACGAAGAAACCGAAGAAGGCGTCGGTTGGTTGAAGCAGAGCAATATAAACGGTAGGGAGGAGTAAGGTCCTGGGCTGGGCTGGGGAGAGCAACCGAAATAGACAGTGGACCACAGTTTTGCCGCTGAAGTTCGCCGTCGAATCCAGTGTACAAGTACTATACCCTGTATCATCCAAAAACAGTAAAAACGGCATCGTTGGGTTGTGGTCATGATGGCCGGCACGGTGTGTGAAATCATCATCATTGAACTCCTCGTCAAGGTACATAATATGTACAGCGAATGCTGGCCGGTAACTCCCGACCAGGGCAACAGACCCTCCCATACGACCAACCTCTTTCAGACTCGGATGGTCTCTGCATTCTATAACCCATGACGCCCCCATTCTTCCGTGTGCTCATTCTGTTTTGAAATCCGTTTCACGAGATGAGGGTGTTAAAGAAGCACCGAGTCCTCCAAGATAACAATGAGACATTCAAGCAGCTGGCAGAACAAATCACTGAATGTAACTCGAATATGCCAGATCATTTCTCCTGCTCCCACCCCTCCGGCTTCTCCATGTGGTTAACGTCAAAGAACCTCGAAGTACCTATTTTTGAAAACCGTCAGTGTCGATGTCAAACGCATACTTGGCAAGGGGTGCCAGTAAAGGGCACCTACAAGAGTAACCCTTCCAGTCAAAGTTGTCGCTGGGGTTGCAGTGGCACTTGAGCGCGCTCCGCAGGGCCTGGCCTGTTGGGCAGTGCGTAAAGGGCACGTGGTAGTAGGCGATGTCATTGAAGAAGTGGATCTCCTCCTTGGGCAGCATCAGGGCGGCCGCGATCGAGTGCACGGGCGCGTCGCCCCAGCGCTCGTAGAAGAAGCCGCCGTCGCGGTCCAGGGCGTCGAAGTAGTCGATGTACGCCTTGGAGCGGAGCCAGTTGAGAGAGCCGATCTCGAAATTGGACCACTAAGCCGAAAAGATTAGCAATGGGCACGGAGGAGATGGGAGGGGTGCTGGATTGGCGCTTACAAAGTGGCAATGGTTGTAGGTCTCTCCGCCGTCATCGCTCAGAAATCCCATCGTGTTACCCGCGGCTATGTGCTCTGGGTGGGCCTTCATGAACTTCTTGACGCTGTCCCAGAGCGTCGGGATGGTCTCGTGGTACTCGTACAGGCTGAGCGTGAAGCTGTACTTTTTCTTGTTCTCGTGCATGTAGCGAAACGGGTCGTAGTGGACGTCGCAGTACAGCTCGACGCTCGGCTCGACGCGCCAGTAGTACTCGTAGTTCATCATGAGCGGCTGCCGGAAGAAGAAGCCCGACTCGAAGCGGCACATGTGGCGGTAGCTGATGCTGTCGCCGTAGATGATCTTGCGCTCCTTCATGTCCTCTCGCACCTTTGCGGCCTTGTCCTTGTCAATCCACTCCGGGAACGACCAATGCTCCTCGGGGATGAGACCGTAGTGCGTCTTGCCCGAGCAGAGCGAGGTGGTCACGTTCTTGAAGTTGTCGTCGAACGGCTTGTCGTTGAGGAAGACCCAGTCGTAGTTGTATCGCCGGTTGAAGCGATCCTCGACCTGGCGGATCGACTTGGCGATTTCCCACACGTCCGAGTTGCGAGCCAGCGTCACGAACGTGGCGTTCATCCGCGGGCCGGGCTTGATGCCCGCCAGATCATCCCAGCCAGGGTCATTCGGCGTCAGGGCCATGGGAAACTGCGAGGCATCGTAGTCTGTCTTGACCTTGTCCGCGTTCGGTGACTCTTTTGGCACGTCTTTCGGCTTGTCGGCGGGGTCTGTGTGCTGGTGTGTGCCGGAGGTCCCGCGTGGGTTGGGAATCGGTGTCCCTAGCCTGCTGACGTCTGCCGAGTTCGACACATAGTAAAAGGCTGCGAGGATCTAAAAAATTATCAGCCGAGTTCGGCAGTGGATGAGGAATGGGATAGTGCCAGATGTGCGCCCAGCTTCTGACGCCGAAGGGCAACACTTACAAAGAAAGCAACGAGGATGTAGCGGACGTAGCGAGCGCTACCGGCCGCCATGGTGTAAAGAGTCGGATGCTGGATATATTGGGAAAGGGGTTGGAATGGGCGGCGGAGGTCCTGCTGCTACAGGTTACCAGTCGTTTGAGTGCTTTGTTGAGAGCAGATCGTGGCAAGTTAGCGAGGCCAAAGCCCAACGGTCCTGGTAGTGGGGGACGTCGCGTCCACGAGACAAAGCGCTTTCAATGCTCGGTCATTATCGTGCTTCCAACCATAGAGCCACGGGGCAGGACTGTATCGTCGTCAAGCTGTGGAATTGGCGCAAATGCCAGAAAAGAAGTGCGCAAGTTGTTTGCTGAGAGAAACACAGCCCTAGAATCGAAAAGGCCAGCTGCAGCGGATTGCGGTGCGGTGGTAGAACTTCCAGTGTGCCCCTTGCGGTCAGTCGCGCAACGCTAAAACCTTGTGTGCTGTTTCAAGCTTGGCATGCGCTGGTGCTTTGTTAACAGAAGAGATATGGAGGGAAGGTGCGAATGAAATAGGCGAATACTTGCTGTGGAAACGTAAGTACCTACGTAAGCAAATGACTGACCTCATAACCTCGTACTTTGCGGAACCCCTTGCATCCAATCCTCCAAAAAGATAAACGATCTGGGCACCCCGGAACTCTGGGACCACAGATTTGGCAAAACTTGTGCCGCCTTACATCCATGGATGTCCCACTGCACAATGTGCATGAGCGTCGACTGCAAGGTCACAGATGTTGCATCTTCCATTTGAAGCTTCCAGTACCGCACCTAATCAATCAGGGAAGTGCACGACCCGACCACTTGGGGATGTGGGGGTGACGAGCCAAGAAGCCCAGCCTTCGGGATTGCACACGGCCTCTGTGTACGGATACCTTGCTGGCTACGAAGTACTCGGTACCAACAGGTTCACAGATCACAAAACACAGACTGGGCCCCAAGTCTTTCCCTACTGTTGGGAGACATCGAGACTCCCAGTACGGATACCAAAAGGAAACCAGTTGCTGGCCATGAACCCCCGGCCTGGAATGAGACATGAAGTGAAGGGATGGTTGCGCGAATAAGGTACCAGCGCTGTCATTGTCAGCATCGATGACAAGAGTCTTGTGCCAGCTCGGCAATGGAGGCAGACCACGAGAAATGTCGTATTCCATTCTCCTAGGTTGACATTGCGATGAGTACGAAGTATTGATGGAGACAGTTTGATGTTCGGATAACTATTCGTATGTAGCTGTCCAAGGTGCAGCAGCCGCAGGCGCTATGGTCCGTGCTCTCGGAGCCAGCGACCTCAATGTCTGCCGCCGATTGGCTTCCCTGGACCTTATCGGATAATTTCGACATCCCACTTCAAGTTGCCCGCTGTTGCTCCCAGCTTGGCCGACAACCTGAATGCATCAGGTCTCCAACCTGGAAGTTCAACCCCATCCGCGTGCGGCCTCAACCACGTCGCGCGTTCCTGTCTGGGTCCAATACACTTTGCTCTAACGCGCAATCCTTCTCTCTCGTGGGCTGGTATTCGACCTGAAACATCATTTGCGCCTCTCAGCGTTCGCGACCTCGATTGAATCTTGCGTCCGCCTGGCAGCATTCCCGGTTTCCTTGATCGAGCCGCCATGTTACTTGACCGATTCAACCAACCTGATATTCTTACTTTCCGCGCTGTGAGTCGCTGGTCATATTCAACCACATCGTCTACAATGCGTCCCTCATCGCGTGCCATTTCCCCATGCGCGTCAAATTCTCCCGCCCAGTGGCGCTTGGTGACGCTTGACCCCGCCATTTTGTTCCCTAGTATTTTGATATCGGCCAAGGTTGTGCAATACTGATGAGTTCGGCAGTAACTTCTGCGGCACCCCGTATCGAAGCGTTTCTAGCAGCCATGTCGTTCTTTGGCTTCAATAATACCACTGGCCACCACAACCCGGCGGCCACCGGCTTTTCCCAGGCCCACAACCCTTTCGCCGGCCTTTCGAAACGTAAAGACGAGGGTGACGCTCTTGAATTTGAGGAGACCTATGATGGCCTGGGTGATCAGCTGGAGGAAACGGGCGACGTCTTCAATGATGATACCTTTGGGGATAAGGTCGGCCTTGATGCCGGACCCGTAGGCAAAGATTTCGATTTCTTCGGTTCCACGGCCAAGGTTGCCAACGCCATCGAAGAGGAGCATGTTCGCTTCACTCGCCAGCAGCCTGCCGCCAAACCCCCCCAGCAGGCCACTCCATCCGCCTCGCAAGCCACATTCCATCCATCTGCTCCTGGGCCATCATCGTACGGTTATGCCCCCCAGCCGACTCTCCACAAGCCTGCTCGAACTGGCTACGAAAAGTACGACAACGAACCCGTGGCAGAGCTTCAAGTTGATGCGGCACTATGGGGCGTTGCGCCTAAGAAACAGCCCCAGCCGATTCCCGCTCCGTCGCCGGGCGTGGCCTCCGCTTCGGTCCAGCCGACACGGAAGGTGCTAAGTTTGGAGGAGGTGGAGGCTCAGATGCGAGCCCAGGCTAAGAAGGCCGCGCAGCAGGCCACTCCGTCTCTTGCTCCGCAACCGGCGGCTATTCCGCCTGTTTCTCAGCCACAAGTTCCACCACCCATGCAATATGATCCAGCGTATCAATTTCCGCAGCACTTCCAGCACCAGGCTCCCCAGCAGTTTGATCAAGCTCGCAAGGACCAAGGTCACGCTCAGGGCCATGGACAGCCCGTCACCATCCTGCAGAGGCCTCACGACAAGCAGGCGCCCTCTCCCCAGCCGCCGACCCAGCCAGCTGCTCACCATCGTCAACAGCCATCCGTCAGCATGCCGCCCACGCAGATCCTGCAAAACCCCAACCGCCTTTCGGGCGATGCAGCTAGACTCGCCATGCGCCAGCACCCCAGCCCGGCAGTGCAGGCCAACTACCCGACGCATCCCATCCATCGGCAGCAGGGCTCGTTTTCCCGGCAGCAGCAGATCATCACTCACCCGTCTCAGCTCTCCCAGCTGAGCGAGGAAGACAAAGCGATGTACCTGGAGCAAGAAGCAAAGAGGGCCAAGCGCAACCACAAAATCTTTCTTCTTTCGCGCGACAATGGCCTCATGACGCCACAGGACAAGAGCTTTGTGACTCGCATCCAGCTGCAGCAGCTCGTTTCCGCTGCAGGCAACCCCAACGATCACGGCACTGACGAGTCTCTCGCCGAAGACTTTTACTACCAAGTTCACAGCCAGATTCAGGGTGGCCAGCGCCAAAACCCGAACCAACCTCTGAACAATTTTGCGCAGACATATCTCTTCCAGACGGGGAGCCGACAGGGCGGCATGCGCCGTCACCACCGTGGGCCCGAGAACCACATGCAGCGCATGGAGCAGCAGGTCCAGCGTGCCGTAGAAGCAGCCAAGAACAAGCCCAAGAATAAGCAACTCGTCATCGAGGGCAGCCTTGGAAAGATATCGTTCAGCAACGCCAAGACGCCGAAACCGCTGCTGAACATCAAGCGCACCGAGAGCACCGGCGAGGCCCATCGCCCCGGCAGCGCGCACAAGCACATCCCGAGCGGAGGTGACAGGAAGAGCGATTTGCGCTCCATCGAGCGCATCTACACTACGCTGATGGAGATGGAGGACCACGACCGCAGCATGCCTCCGCCGCCGGCCAATGACGCCGGCCCTGAGGCCATCCAGACGTTTGTGTCGTGGAACAGCGAGGCGCAAGTTCTGAATAACAAGCTCTGGGAAAGCCTGCGGGTCCACGATCACCCTGAAAACGGCCGTGTTCACCCATTCATCGCCCTCCTGTCGTACACCAAGGGCATGAAGGCGATGCCGCGCATCTCGCGGTACCTCGCCCACGAGCAACGCACGACGATTCTTACCCTGATCGTTGTCAATCTCGACAGTCTGGACGTCGTGCGCAATGCACAGGTGACTCCTGACGCCACGCAGCTCAACGCAGCCATGCGTGAGAATGTTGAGCTCTTCGCTGTTGCTGTCATGTCGACCCTGTTCAACTGTCTCAACGAGCTCGAGCTCGACCTCGTGGCCGGGATCCTCGGCCTGGTCTGCACCCGCAATGTTGATATTATCGCCAAGAGCCGGATTGGCGCGTCGATGCTCACCATGATTCTGAGCCGGGCCGAGATCATCAAGCATGGCGGCGGCGGTAGTGAGCAGTCCTGGCGCTCATGGTGCGTCTTGTTCCGTCTCCTTGTCTGGAAATAATCTGCTAACATTTTCCAGGGATGCCACCTACACTCAGTTCTTCGACCTCCTTGAGCAAACCCTTCCCCACATGTTCCCCGGCCCTGTCACCACCGGCGATGACTTTTATGTCTGGCAGCTCCTCGCCGCCCTCGGAATAGGCGCCAGCCCCGACCAGCAGCAGAGACTGGTCCTCGCCGTCAAGGACCGTGTCATGGATACGGTTGCCCTGTCCAAGACGCTCCCTCAGGACCTGGCGGCTGAGCGGCTGCAGAACGTTAATCTCTTTATGCGTTCGATTGGCCTGGACGTTGAGCTGCTTCAGTGAGCGATGTTTACACATCCTTTACTGTATAGCCATGAGGCGATGGCTCTGGTGACCCTGGGTTCTAAGAACCAAACGGTACAATTAGGCATGAGCATGGAGACTGCATGCTATCACCAAAGATGGAGTTTTGGAACGGCATTGATCTAAAGTAGGGACGGATTTTGGCGACGGTTGGGTCGAGTTGGTTTGGTTGCGCAGCTGCAAGATCGCGGGTAAAACGAAGATGCACATTGATTTTGTACAAGCTCACAACAGAATAGGAATATCAGAAACTGAGCCGTGCAGTAGCGATGAGGCTGTTTCGAAACTGCGTTCAGGAGAATAGTCACGGCACCAAACCCGCTTGAAGGCAATAGATGGTGAGCTAAGCGCCCAGCAATGCGATGTATTGGCGATGCGCAACCCTCCTGGTTCACAACTCCAATATCGTACATCCGAGTCGTTAGTCTATCTCCATTGGAGCAGCCTTGTTTCCTGCCCTTCCCCTTGTGGTTCTCCTGGTCCCAGCCGCGCCACCAGCGGCACCAGCAGTAGAGCCAGCACCGGCATTCCCCCTGGCCCGACCCGCCTGCGCCGGTTGCTGTTGCTGTTGCTGTTCAGTCTTGGCCACCACCTCCTTCCCCTTGCCCTTCCCTTTCTCCTGACCTTCACCCTCCGCCACCACCCCATTGATAGCCCGCAACAGCTCCTGCTCCCCCCAATCTGTCTTGAGCTGAGCGACCTTCTCCACCAAATCCGCCGCGCCGCTGTCATCCGCCGCCGCTGCACCGCTCCCCTCGGCAGCCTTCCCCTTCCCTTTGCCCGTGCCCTTGCCCTCCCCCTCCTCCTCCCTCTCTCCCGAGGCATTATTACTGTTGCTGCCGCTGCCCGCCCGCAGGAGCAGGCACTCGTTGTACGCCTCCCACGCCATCTCGGCCTCGTCGTGCACCCAGTCCATGCGCTGCCACGTCTCGGTCTGCACCCCGCGCAGCCGGTCCGCCATGGTCTCCGTCTCGACGCCGCCATCGGCGTCCATGGCCGACTTGATCGACATGTGGATCGCCCGCGCGGCCGACGCGGCCGCCGCCGCCGCGGATTTGTCGGCGCCGTTGCCGCCGCCGCCGCCGCCGCCTGCGGCGGAACCGCGCGAGAGTCGGTCTTGCTCGGTTGCGGCGTCGAGGTGGTGCGGGACGGGGCGGAGGTGCACGGCGGAGGAGACTGGGGTTAGGTGCAGGTTTTCTGGTGGGGGGTGAAATGTTAGTGATGGGGGGTTGGGGAGGGGAGGGGGTGAAGGGGTTGGCTGGCTTACTCCCTTGGAAGACGCCGATCATGTGGCGGGTGTTTTTCTCTTCGGCGCTGCGGCTGCCGCCAAAGGTCTGCGTGCGCAACACTTTGTCCTGGCGCAGGGCCTCGCCCCAGTGGAGGGGTGCTTCGTCGTCGTTGGCGGCACGGCGGCCGCCCCGTCCCGTGGTGGGGGTCGCGACGATGTTGAAACCGCCTGCTAGGCCTAGGCTGCCGTTCTTCTTGGCCTCCATGGACTTTTGCAGAGCCGCGCCCCATGCCATGCCCTTGCTCCGGTCGTAGCCTTCGCCCGTGTCCATGGGCACGTCGACTTCGTACATGCCTGTGCTGGGCTTGACGCGCAGCTCGGCAATGCGGGGGATGCGGACCTGGCTCGCGTCTTGGGCGGTCCGGGTCACATACTGCAGGACGACTAGGTTGCGGTGTTCGGGGAGAGGCGGCTTGATGAAGACGGAGTAGCTGGCTACGACAGGATCGTCGTCGTCGTTGGAGGTCATTTTGTCGAGTTAGGTTCTGGTCGAAAGATGACAATCTGGTTTTAGGGGAAAGCTAAAAGGTTTCGCAGGCAACCCGGTTGAAATCGGAGCTGGGAGGTGGGATGTATCGTTCAGAAAACTGAACAGCGTGAAGAGGTGGGATGTTGATGTTAGCCTCGCTTGAGCCTCGCGATTGCCGTTGCCCGCAATCTGGAAATTTTAGTGGGGAATCTAGAGTATGAACTGGACCCACCCACTCAGCTCCACCAATGGATACAAGGTACCACAGTAGTCTAATTAGTTAATGCGGGAAAAAAATTATCAAACTCTACGAGTCCCGCAGAATCCATCTGATCCGATCCAGGCTCGAACTGGAGACCTTCAGTGTGTTAGACTGACGTGATAACCAACTACACCATCGGACCTTGAAAACTGGATACTCCTGCCTCAATGATATTGGATTAGTCGCTCCTTCCCTCTTTGGCAATCACTTGCTCCTTCCCTTCTCGCGGTCACTCGTTCGAGTTTCCACTCCAACACCAGAACTCCATGACAATGCAACAAGTCAACAACCTACAACGAGATGACTGGCTCGCCGACATTGCCATAGCTCCGCTCTTTTCATTATAGCACAACAGCTAAATTTCCGCTTCCTTTCTGCCATTTCTACCTGGCAACGAAAGAGCCCCCTAAGTTCATATCTACCTGCTCACTTACGACCTGGAGTGCCTCCATGAGCAAGATACTCTCCGGCCCTTTCCTTCGAAACTCGCTCCGGAGACCGATCGTCCCCGTCGGGCACGTGGCTAACAACTTCACCACGGGCCCCTGATTCTGGTCCTCCGCCGCCACCAGACCCAGCAGACACCGCAGCACCACCAACATGCCATCCTCAAAGTACGCCCTCTCATACTCACCGATCCCGTCGACAACCACCACCAACGTCTTGTCCCGTGGCAGCCACCTGACCAGCCACTCGAACAGCGCACACAGGGCCGCGAGGTCGACAGCCGTCGTCCCGCTCCCGGCAAGCTGTCCCAGGCCCAGCCCCAGGTCGCATTCCTGGAAGGTATACCCGACGTAGTGCTGCTCCAGGAGCTGGGCGATGAGCGCCCTGATCATGGCGGCCGCCCCCGCGTGCGCGTCGTCGTCGCGCTGCGTGTGCAGGCCGCAAAAGAAACCCAGCGCGGCGAATTTGGGGCCCCGCGCCCGGATGCTCTCGACCAGCGAGGCCGCCACCAGACTCACCGCGGCATTGGCCTGCACCCCCTCGAGGCTTGTGTCGCCCAGGATGAGCAGCTCGCGGGACGACGGCGTCGTCGCCCACGCGTGGAACTCGCGCGCGTGGATGATCTCTTGGGCGTGGAGTCGGTAGTGGAAGGGGATGCACTCGGACTGGGAGAATGCCGACTGGATGTCTCCCTTGTCCAGCCCAGAGACGCTTCCGAGGACAGATAATAGGGCAGTTACGGGGATGGTTGTCGGTTCTGGGACAGGTGGAGGGGGAGGGAGCGGTTGCTGGTAATAATAGTGTTGGGGATAGACATGGGTTGGTGGGGGCGCTAAGTAGGGGTCGCTTTGGGGGTGCGGCGGCTGCTGGTATGCCGCGGAGGAGGCTTGCGGCCATGATGGTGGTGCATAAGGGGTAGGCGGTGGCGGTGGCCACTGGGACAGCCAATGCTGCTGCTCGGGCGTGGGAGACGGGTTTCGCGACGTGGCAGCCGAGTGGTTGCTTCGTATCGAATCGTCCATTTCTGGTTCGGCCATTCTGGTTAACACAGCCATTATTTCCTTCTCTGCAACATTGTCTGTGGTATTTGGAGGATACAACAACGAGACGCCTACCTTGTCGAAACTTCTCAACGATGTTCCTTTGATAATCGTCCAAGGTCACCTTGAACCAATTCTTTAAGTCGGCTACGAGCTGGGCATATTCAACCTTTTTCCTGGCGTCGCGCATCTTCTGCTGCTGGAGAATCTGATGCATGTAGCTCTGTACGATGCGACCGACGCTGTCGAGCCGCAGCATGATTTCTTGACCCTGGTTGAGGAGCTGGTTGGTTTTCAACGAGACGGCCATGCCGGTTTCGACGCTTAGGAGTCTGAGTTCCTCGATGTCTGTTTTAGGTCGACCGACCGAGTCAGAAAACCTAGAACTTGCTCTACAGTAAAAAGGTCAAGACTGAGGACTTACTGGCAAGAGTCATCCCCGAAGCCTTTTGCATCGACCAGATATGGGACTCTTCCACCCGCTCCATGAGTTTTTTTATTTGCGCGGGGACGTCGTTGATGCTGCTGACGAGGTCCTGTGTCGCCTGTGTCATGCTCTTTTTTGCTCTGCTCGCTGAAAGGGAGTGTGAGCATCGGTGTCGAGCGGAAGCTTTCAATCTGCCTTACCCGTGTGGCTGAGGAAATAGAGTATGGTCGTTTCAACCGCCTTGAGGACGCATGCGATGAGATCCACCGAGGCCTTCTTGATGTTTTGGTCACCAGGAAAGGCAGCGAGAAAGACCTCAACCTTGGAGAACCCCTCCTGCATATCCTCCTCGTTGGCGAACCCGGTTGCTGTTGCCCGAGTCTGGGCTGCGGTACTGACAGCCTGTGGTTTCGTTAGCAATTTTTCGGCATTGCCTTGTAATACCCCAAGAGGAAGAGGAAGAGACAGGGGCCATTAACCCACACCAAGCAACAGACCCAGGACAAACTTGACCACTGAGATGTAAGTTCCATCATCCGGAAGCTGCCCGATGACGTCCTGAAAGCTATCGGTCTGGTCGGCTGCCTTGCGGTAAGTGCGCTTCCACCAACTCTGTATGGGCTTGTTGGTCCCGTTGAATACATCCTGGGCGCTCTGAAGCTTCTCATGGATGTCTCGCCACTCCGTTTTGGCCCGAATGGAGAACTGCTGCTGTTTTTTCGCCAACTTTTCCGGCTCGGGATGGTTCGCGGCGACGAACCTACAACAATCTCAGTTGAGGAATACTTACTCTGGGGGTTTCAAGAGCTGTGCGCAGTCTCGAACCAGGCAGGCTCCTGAGACAGCCAGAAGGGGTAATTATCAAATGTCCAAAAGCAAGGAAGTTTGTTGGCTTACTGTGTCATGGCCGGCGGGAGGATGGCGTTCCAGAAGACCATGGCTTCCACTGCGGGGACGAGTTCTCGAACCGGTAGCTCAACATTTTTCTTGCTGGCCATCTCCCTTTTAGTTGAAGCATCGTCCTTCTGCTGCTCTGGATGAGCCTTTTCTTCTGTCGAGGGCGGTGGCATAGCAGCAACGCCCGCCTGTAATGGCTCAAACCGATTCGACTGCGGGTTGTAGTACACAGCAGCGCCCTTAAGGACGTCGAGCGTCTGAGGTAATCTGTTTTGGATAAAGTCGACCGAGGGCGGCTGCTGGCTCACGGATGGGATGCTGTGCGATTGCCGCTCCATCAAAGTGGTAACAGAAAAGCAAGATAAAGAGGAAGAGCAAGAGAGGTGATGCAGGATGCAAAGAACGACGGACTGGGCTCGGAGGTTTGGCAGGCCAGCCACGTATAGCATGTGGCTGCAAGCTTGCAACAAAGCCCCAAAAACAGGTCGGTCTGCCAGACGGCCTCTCAGAGGGAAAAGCAGCAGCCTCCTTTCTCACAAAAAAAAAGCAAAGATAAAAAGAAATTGTGTGCTGGGGACGCAAATAGTCCCACACATCAAAGCAACCTGAACGGGCCAACGGCAGCTGGCTATCATGCACGGTGATCTGACAGAAGAACTGCGGTCTGCCTGGCATTCTGAACAGTATCATCTCGTCCCCTTGGACACTGGAAAACTGTACCACAGTAAGGAATTCTGAAAGGGTTGCTCCCGTCATTGCCGAGCTGCAGCCTGCAGTCTTTCGATGATAATGTGCTCAGACGCCACAGAGTAGTAGTCGGAACATGTCGGAACACCCTAGCGGCGGTTTAACCCAGAAAATGCGTGCAGCCTCGTGTCTTGGGAGACGAAGGTGTGGTACAGCATCGGATATTGCCATCGAGAACGGAAACCTTGACGTGTGCAGCGGCGTGCTGCAGTCAGCTGCGGGGAAGGTTCCTATTATGTAGTGCTTCAGCTTTGCTTGCATACCTATGCAGTGACTCCGTTGGCCATTCTGATAATGGCAATCGCCAATAAACCAAGTTGGAGAAAGGCGAGCTCCCGTCACGTGGGGGACATTCGCGTCCGTTCATGCGGCGATGCCCAACACGCCTTCGGGACGAGGAACTTGGAGCACCACCAAACCGTCCAAACGCAGAAAGCGCTCTCGAGCGGGCAAAGAATTTCGGCGTGGGGGTCAGAGTCACGGAGTCTCGTTCTTGCCCTCAACGAGGCTCGCACTTGACATGTCGGAGAAGAAGTACCGTACCTAGCTCGAGGGTACCTCCAACCTTAGGTAAGTATTTGGCATTGGGTTGGTTCACATCCCCAACTTTTAGAGGACTCTTTCCGTCCTCCTTGAAAAGTGTTCCACCTGGAAAGATCTAGTCTTGATCATCGAGCGTCAAGCTCTCTGCCCTGGTTTTTGACCAATATTCCTGTTACAACTTCGACGAGACCTCCTGCCACCTTCTGCCACCATCTAGCACTTACCTGTTAGCGGACTCGACCTTCGCCTTGCGGGCCGAATTCCTTCGTCCGCATGATGGCTTCAGCTTGCGAGATCCCAGAGTTGAACATGGACAACCCTTCTCCGAATCCCACACTGTCACGCCGCGATAGCAACCTCAGCGTCACGCCTTCCACGGAGACCCGCGCTTCATCACCTGCCACTTCGGTGGACTCACCTTCTGCAGACAAACAGGGCAGCGGCGTCGACAGTGCACACGAAAACAGCCATGACCGCGACCACGACGGCTCCGCCACTCCTCGCCATCCACTTGCTCGTTCTGAGCCCAGCAAGATGGAAGAGCAACTGCGTAAACTGCAAGACAAGCTGGCCCATCTCGAGCAGCAAAGCAGTCTCGAGAGGCTTGCGCGACAGCAAATGGAGAAGCAGCTGAAGGATGGACTATTCCCCATGGCCTCGCTGGCTTTGACGGAAGCCATGGTTGGTCAACCCTTGCCTAGAGCCATTGCGGACAAGCGGGGTTACCGTTCAACACGGGACGACATGGGCATTGGTAATTTGGACTATGCCGATTCCGACATGTCAGCCGGTCGTTACACAACCGTCACCGTCCGCCTTCTTGAGTCTCAGCTGGAACGCCTGAAGCGTGACCGCGACAGCATCAACAAGCTCCAGGAGAATCACGACCGCCTGCAAGACATGCAGACGCTGTGGGAGCGTGAACGCGAAGACATGGAGAAGCAGATCAAGCAGCAGCAACAGCCGGCCAACCCAAACGCCGACATGGCCGACTCGAGCTGCCCGGACCCTAATCAGACGGAGCCTTCTACCGACGAGAGCAGCACGCTGCCGATTCCGGAAGTCCCTGTTGTAAAGGCCATCATCAACCGAGTCACCTGGGCGGACTGGCGGCTCTGTCAGTTGAAGCCCAATGGGTATTCTTGTGTTCTAGACGTCCTCGACGGCGAGCCCGAGGTTTCATTTGAGCGGCCCGTTTTTTACAGCTACTGGCAACCGCTCAAGACAGTCAAGGCGGCGGCAGCGGCCAAGCAACGCCTCAACATAGCCCCCAAAGCCAACCACGATATCGTGCCGGGCCAGGCGCCCATCGCCGAGCGCATCCGCATCAATTCGAAGCACATCCTGCAGATTCTTTCCAAAATCCACGGCGAGGACATTGCTCAGAACAACTCGTCGTTGGTCATGATCCGGCCGTACAAGGGGCTTAACTACTACCACAAGGCGATCCGAGAGAAGCTGCTGGAGCTCAAGGCCAAGTTCGGGCCCAAGGACCAGAAACCGTCCGGCACTCCGATGGCAGAGACGACGACGCCCAAGGAAATCGACAATGCGCCTCCCAAGGAAGTTGACACGACGCTTGCGGATGCGGTCAGCGCAGCAGCCGGCGAAAATGGGGAATCTGAACATAAACCCGACGAGGAATCAAACGAGGACACGTTTTCTCTCACAGCGTACGAACATCTCAGTTGCCTCGTCCAGTTCATGGACGAGCAGATCGAGACGAAGATTAGATACCTGGAGCAGGGTCAGTTCAGCCAAATCCCCTTCACCGACATCTGGTACCTCTTCCGGCCCGGCGTCGAGGTAGTCGACCGGACACTTCGTCAGGCTTACCGGGTCGTGAATGTCTCGAGCCCGGGCCACAGACTGTTCCCACCTTGGCACAACAATAAGTGGGACAAGGAGGCTAAGGCGATGGAGGAAACGCCTGTGATCCTCGTGTGCGTCTACATCGACTTTGACGGCAAAAGTCTCGGTCCGGCCGTCCGCACGGTCAGGATCCCGCGATACGACAACGAAAAGGCCGTGACGTCGCTCGAGGTGTTTCCACTTCGCTTTGCCAACCAACGGATCAGCAAGCAATTGCAAGCGCAGGCTGCTTCATCCAAGAAAGACAACGGGCAGGCCGAGATGTCTTTCCGAGATAAGCTGATTGCCCGTGGCAAGCGCTTCATGGACATCATGATGACGGGGTTCAAGCACATGCATTACAACGGGCTGACCCTGGACACGCGCGACGAGGTGGACAGCAACGTGGTGGTCGACTTCCAAGAGGCCTTCTCGTACTTTCAGAACCAGAAGCGCGCCCAACAGGCGCTCTCGTACTCTGAGATGCGCGTCCGACAGAATGCCGGTTTCGAGACTTCCTCCAACCCAACGCTCGACAAGTGGCAGCCCGAGCTCAAGAATATTGTTGGTGAAGACCTTAACACCGATTTCGATGACAAGAGGTGCACGGCCGACTGCTGCAGACTCGTTGACGAGGAGTACCACAAGGACTCCTACGGCGAGACCAAGCGCAACCGGGACTACATCCAGCGCCTGATGCCCGAGGGCCGCGGAGAACCACCGCCGAGCATCTACATCCGCCAGCTGCAAGAAATAAAGGGCCAAGAGGAGGCGCTGAGTGACGCCGACTTCCTCATCATGTCGTACCGTGTGTTTGCCTTTGTCCTGCGCAGCCGGAAGTGGGCCCAACTCGACCTCACCCACCTGAATCCGCCGGATACGCACTCTTCCAAGAAGTTCTTGCCAAAGGGCGTCAGCCGGCGCCAGGAAAAGAAGCGGGCGATCAACGAGCAGAAGCGGACCACCCACGCTAAAGAAGGTCAAAATCATGACAGCGACCAAGACACGGACCCGGAGGACGATACTGCGTTTGGACAACTCGTCTTACCTCCGGGGCACAAAAAGATGGTCAAGTCGCTTGTTGCGCAGCACTTCCGCGACAAGGAGTTAAAGGAAGGACAGCAGGTCGATATTGTTAGTGGGAAAGGTCAGTCGATCGTTTTTCTTGTCCACAACCCAAAATAATGCTTCTGGATGTCAGTCTCACATCTTTCTCCTATTCTAGGCAAGGGTTTGATCATTCTTCTCCACGGCGCCCCCGGCGTTGGAAAGACGACTACAGCTGGTATGTTCTTCATTTTCAACGCCGCCTACCTTATCTGAGTTCATGACTGACATCATTGACTTACCTATAGAGGGCGTGGCTGAGAAATTCCAGAAACCACTGTACCAAATCACCTGCGGTAAGTGCCAACTTACCATAGTTATTCGGATTCCTGAGCTCCCAATCTACAGTCACCAGACCACAAGGACTTACCATTTTCATGCTTGTAGGAGATCTGGGCACAACCGCCCCAGAGGTAGAGAAGGCCCTTGAAACCTCCTTCAGCTTGGCAAGTCGTTGGGGATGCGTCCTCCTGCTGGATGAAGCCGACGTGTTCTTGGCCGCGCGGTCGCGAGTCGACTTCAAGCGTAACGGATTGGTGTCAGGTATGTCATCCCCTTCACATGGGTATCACGACGACGAGCCACCACGGACGGATTGAGTACTGACTGCTGAGTGGCTTGAAAACAGTCTTCCTCCGCGTCCTCGAGTACTACACGGGGGTGCTCTTTCTCACCACTAATCGGATTGGCGACTTCGACGAAGCTTTTGCCTCGCGCATCCACATCAGCCTCTTCTACCCACAGCTGGACCTGAACTCGACGCTCGAGATCTTCGAGCTCAACCTCGACGGTATTGAGAGTCGGTTGCGTGAGAAACTCAGCAACGACAACTTCAATAGCAACATCCGAATCGACCGCAACGAAATCTTAGAGTTCGCGAAGGGCTACTTCAACAACGAGGCTCACAAGGACGCGAAGTGGAACGGGCGCCAGATCCGGAACGCCTGCCAGACGGCGCTGGCGCTTGCCGAGTTCCGGGCCCATGAGCGGCGCACCCACAAGGCAAACCAGGCCGCGCCGGAGACGGCAGTGCATCTGAGGGTCAAAGACCTCAAGACCGTGGCCGACGCCTACCTCGAGTTCATCAACTATCTCAACACGCTCCATGGGTTCGACTCCGAACAACTGGCCATCAAACTGGGGATCCGCGCGCCGGACGTCGAGGTCTTCAAAAGAATGGTCGAGCGGTCGGCGGCCGGCAAGGGGAACAAAACGGACAACAAGCAAGACGCACCAACTGCTTCAATGAATCCGCCACCACAGACGCCATCCGCCATGCCAGTGTCCACAGTACAGGCTGAATTTTCCGCTTATCTTCACCAGCCGCCCTACCCAGGAGGAGGAGGCGGCGGCGGGGGAGCCCCAATTCCGCCATCGGCAGCAGCGCCGGTATCACAGCCAATTCCGCCCGCTCAGGCTCCCGCAGCTGCAGCTCCTCCCATTGCTGCGCCACCGACGTTTGCTCAGCCAGCTTACTATAACTACGGCCCTCCTACAGGCGGCGGCGGATATGGGCCACCACCACCGCAAGGCGCACCGATGTACAACACTTGGTATCCACAACATCAGCAACATCAGCAACATCAGCAACATCAGCAACAACAACCACCGTACGGGGGACCGCCGCAACCACCCGCCAGTCCGGCACCGCCGCACAATAGCCAGCAGTATCACCCGTCACAACCGCCGCCGGGCACTGGTCAGAATCCTCAGGGGCAGCCGCCGCCTCGGTCATGAACAACAGAGTGGGTGGTATGATGGTGTCGAACCTTCAGTGATGAACGCCCACTGACATGACCGTGTACAGTACTTGAAAGGAGAGAGGAAGGGCAGATTGCTTACTGGGCTTCGGCAGATGATAGCAATTCGTTGGATATTTCTTTTGGTTAGCAGTTGGTCGCCACAGCAACCGTCGTGTAGCCCCCTACGAGGCCGTCTACGGCGAATTCGGGAATTTCGTTTTCATGATGACAATGATTTCCATTGGAATGATCTCAATGTCAGGTTGTCGAGTTTTCACTAAACGTGTCATGCAGCGCTCCCAACAATCCAATCAATCCAATCCGTGTTTCAGAATTGAATTGAATTGAAGCATTTATGAATAATTGATTGATTGCAGCCCCAGAGTTGAATTGAATTGACGAATTGCAATTATAGTCACATGATTCCGGGTGAGGTTATTCCGACCCGACAAAACCCCCCCAAACCCCCCCACCCCCGGAGACTACTAGGCCCCTGACAGCTCTGCTAAGGATCCCCGTTTCGCAGCCAATTCTTCAGACACTGGACCTTGGAGATCGTATCCTCCTGTATAGAGTGCTTTTGCATCCCCACGGCCAGTTTCGCAAGGCTGAACGTCCTCTCGCACTCTGTAGAGAGCAAGTCGAACGCCATGTTTGACAGACGAGGAAATCGCTCTTGGTTGCTCAACCACCACTGCAACGGTTGATCCACCGGCTGAACAGGCTCGCCAAGGTAGCCTGCTACCTCATCCTGTCTATGGAGAGCTTCAGGCGGATCGTAGAAGTCGCAACACCAAGGGGAACCATCACGATGCGACGTGTCTCGAACCAGGGACCCACAACGCGCCCGGCCCGGCTGTTTTTCCGGCCAAACAGGCCGCATCACTTACTCCCCCAGGGTTTTCCAGGGTGTCCAAAAAAGGTAAAAATCAGGCCTAATATTTGGCAATTCGTCAATCAATCACGGTGTATGAATTGGATTGAATTGAGCCCAAATTTTCCATAATTGAATTGAATTGGATTGATTGGATTGGAAGATTGCCAAGAAAAATTGGATTGTTGGGAGCGCTGGTGTCATGCACGTGCAGTGTGTTGGGTGCTTCAAGTGACCAGAGTGTGTGAGTGGCGATGCGGCATGTTGCTGAATTTTACGGTTCCTGATAATCAGTCTCGGCCGGGCATTAACACTGCTGGAATCGAGGATGGGGTGATTACAGATCTCACAAGCCATGATGGTAGGGAGCTCCGTCAGATCTGTATATTAGACGGGCATCCCGCCCTGAGACTGCCTTCCTAATTCCTTCCTTCTCTCAAGAGTCAAGCAATGCTGATCCAGCACGCACACATGCGGCCTACAATGACAGCTCAACCCATTCCAGTAGCTTCGTTGCCAAGTAGAAAGACAGAAAAGAAAGGGAACTTTTAAGAGCGGTCATGCTATTCTTTAGAGGGGGTTCTCTGGTAAAGCCTAGCCCTACAATCACAAGTACAACAGAAAGAACAGAACGGTGGCGATAATATCGACGAGCCAGTCGTTTCGTGTGGTTGTGATAGAAACTGAAGTTTTGGAACCAGAATGAAAGCTCGGAAGATCCAAACGAGACTTTGGGGTGCAGAAGTACCTTACCAAACAAACAAGAGACGAATGATCTAGATACCAAACACCTGACTTCGCCAAAAGAAAAAGCAGACTCGCTCGTACTTGGCCACTATACTAGCAGCTGAACATTCTCTGTAGAAGCACCATCGCCGTTAACTATCAGCACTGTCAGGGGGTGAGGGTTTCAGTCAGTCCTGTTTCGTACACATTATAACACTCGTCAATTAGGAAGGCTGGGGGATGTCTGCTTACCGACGGCAACATGGACAAATCCACCCCTGAGCACTCGTCAAAATCACGCTCGATCCGGTGTCGCCATCTTCCGTCTTGGTCCCGTTGTCCCAACCTCCTTGATCTCCCTGTCCTCGGTCGTCTCCAGCGCCGTCTGGGTCTGTTTGCCATCCTCATGCGGGAAAGTTGAGCAACGTCCTCCGGGTGCCGGGGTTTGGTCCTCCTCGACCTTGTCCAATGACTCAGGCGCGTCCTCCTCCACGCTCATCTCTCCTGCGATGGTTGGCGGCGGGACTGGGGCTGAGGCTCGCCTGTTCCGCGCACAGAGCTCGAGGATGGCGTCCTTGTTTCCGAAGTCGCAGAACTCGACGACCTGCTCGAGGGATACTTCGCCCCCTTGGGAAGCGAAGAAGTTGTAGAAGCCGAATTTCGTTGTCGTCGTGATCAATGTCAGGTGCATAACGGAATTCGAAGTCAGGCCCACGATTGTGTACCACTTTCGGTTCACCAGAGCCCTGCCCAAACAAAACCAATACAACCGGTCTTCTAAGCCCGCCATCGCTTTGCGGGAGACTTGGCTGTTGACTGGCAGCTTGTTGTTTCCAACGCTCCACGCTCCATTCAAGGTCATCTTCGAAGTCGAGCGATTTCCTCCCCATCGCGATGCGGACATCTGCGTTCGCGCCATTCTCCAGGAACCCCTGGAGGATTCTACCTTCTGCGTCCAGGGTCCGGATCAATTACACTCCCATCAACGACACCCCTCCGTTGCAGTGTAATTGCACCTTACGTAATCAAAGCCCCGTTGAATTGATCTATCGAAGCCTCACATGGGAGTGGATGCAATATATTGCAGTTGCAGTCACGTGGGCGATAAGACCCATATTTCTCGCTGAGCCCCACATATTTCTTCCGCATCCAGCCAATGACCATTTTTCTGCCCCGCTTGCTGCCCCTGCAACAAAAAGAAAACCGGCCACCCCATATCCATCCCTTACCCTGGCCGTCATCAGTCATCTTCTCTGGGTTCACGTGTCTTCCATGACAGTATTGGATCAAGATCACTGATCACGCCGGCGTCGTACCAACTGCGAAGGATCTGACACAGAGCTATAGTGTTTGCCTGGAGCCGGTTGCGGAGAGGAGTAACCATGTGGCCGGTAACGCTGAACAAACGCTCAACCTCTGCGCTCATGGGAAGTACTGTGTGTAGATCCAACGCAATACGCGCAAGCCGTGGATAGGTGCTTCTTCTTTTATGCCAGTAGGCACGGGGATCCTCCTCGTACCGATCAGAGTCGCTCTCTTCCAGTTGCCAACGCTCAAACTCGTCAAGGTCGACAGTGAAGTAGCCAACCTTCTCTTCAATACCGTAGTCTCCGATGACTTCGAGGATGGCCTCAGCGATGTTGTCACCAGTGTGTCGGTCACTTATCTCTGGCAGACCAAGCACAATCTTGTGAGGCACGCTGTCCTCGTCTCGAAAGACTGCGCTCACGCCATAGAGAGAGAGACGGTTGCGCGAAGTCCATCCATCGAAGACTAGATGAACCAGCCCGGGGCTCTCCTGGAGCGTCTTGACCACTGTATCCTTATGCCGCTCAAACTCTCGCAGCACAATGGCGTGAACAGTCTTCTCGGAGAGGTTGGCTTGTTGAATGTCGACAGAGGGATTGAGGTAGGAGAAGACATCCCGAAGATAAGGGTGTTCAGCTGTGCGGAAAGGAAGATTGGCGCTGATGAGCCATCTCACAATCCTCCGTTGGAATTCAGCTTTATCGAATGCGCTGATCAAGTGGTTGGCTATCCTCTGATCTTTTAGGTTGTTCGCATTAAGATTGAAGAAAGTGGCGATGGATCTTGAGTCACTACTCTCGCGTTGGAGCTTGACGGCAGAAGGCGGCGGCCGCTTACTAGTAGGATCGGTAAGCTGGTGAGAGTTGAAGAGATGAACCTCGGCGTTCACAAGATTGCGTGGGTTATAGGCGGCCGGCTTGCGTTTGCGTTGTTGGATGCATCGAAGGCATACCCAAGCACGGTCTTTGCCATCGCGTGAAATATCGTACCCGAAGCTCCACACCCACGACCACGCTGTCCCCTTTGGTTCCGTCAACAGGTAGCCAGGAAATCGCTTGAAGAGAAAGGCTTGATCTTCTTCAGTGCGCCCAAGAACGGGGGCGACAGTTGCAGGTGCTTCTGTAGCCATTATGGTGGCGGGTAGGCCAGAACCCCAACCTCACCAGCCAGTAGGGCGGTGGGAGTTCTGCCGACCATCTCACCGCTTCGTTGTCAGGAGGATATTAGCATGTTAGTGTTTACCATACAAAATACTCTTAATCACTATCATCTGCTAAAGGGCCCACTTTTGCAATAATGGATCCACGTTGCAGAGGTCATGTTGAGATTGCATGGATTTTCGGCGGTCGTCTGTGTAATTGAAATGTACGGAGATTTCAACTGCAATTCAACTTCAACGTGTATTTTCGTGTAATTGCTCCGGACGCAGACTGCGTCCCTCACCCCCCCCCCGCCCCCCGATATAATATTGGCTATGCGGACAACGAGAATTTCCCAGAGGCTCATGGGCGTTCGTTGGGGATCGAGCGTAGTTTGTACACTGGCATCCGGACGGATTCCTCTCTTGAGCAGCACCCTCAGGGCGCTAAAACGTGTCTCAGCTCACCTCGTGGGAGTCACGGGCATGGTCCGAGTCAGATGAGTCGGTGTGCCTGGAAACGCCGACCCCACGAGCGAGCTTAGAACCAAGCCACTGAGCTCATATTTGTCGCCAATAACGCCGGGTTCTTTGAGCGTTACCCAGTCGAGATAGTCCTCCATTCCAAAGCATGCGGCTTCGTATAGGATGGACGCTGTCTTCACCTCTAGCCCAACAATTTGATCGTGTCGTTGATGTAAGGGAGCATAGGACCGAGCCTCCGGATCTGACCGGTCATACTCGGAGTCCGGGATGGCGGAATTAGTGGCGGAGCGGAAGCATTCGAGGAACGAGTAGGGAGGGCTATCGAGTTCTCTGATGAACCTCAACCTCATGATGGCCATAATCTTCAGCCTTATGGTTGGTGAAGTGAAATCAGAGAACCTGACTTCTTCTGTTGCGTTTTCCCTCCTCAACCATTCCCGATCACGCGGTCGGGATTGCAATTCCGCAAGCATGAGCTGTGACATGGCCTGGACTGGCTCAAAGTGTGCACGCGCGGCTTTGGCCACGGGCGTTTGCTCGATGTGCTTTGCGAGAAATTCGGCCGCTGAGCGGTGCGTGAAATGGACGTTGGTCTACTGGCCTTCTTCAACAAGGCCTTTGTAGCATGCATTTAGCCTTGTCCGTGCCGTTTCTTCGCGTTGGTATCTGGCCGTCTCAGTGATTCCACCCGCAAAGGCGCTCGATGATTTCTCCGCAAACTGCGGGTCAGAGTTGTATTGATCCCGGAAACTGTATGCCAAAAGCGACAGTTTAGGATGCCATGCACCTGGGTTGCCGCGTTCCAACTGGACCAGGGCGAATGTCTGATACGCCCATCTCAAGTAAATCTTGTTGATAGACTCCAGAATATGTTGGAAAAGGCCCTCCAATTCCTCTGGCAGCGAATTGATCTCCTCCGCAATCAGGGACAGTTCCTAATCGTCTTCTAAACGTGCCCTGATCGACTTGACGACCAAGGCAACCCAAAGGAAGATTCCAGTGGCTTTCTCGGTGATGACGTCAACCAAAGGGGCCAGGTGCTCCTCGTCCAGATCCTTCAACCTTTCTCGGACGTGGCTCTTCATGTCGGCGAGGGTAAGATCTTGCAACCTCAGCCGCTTGTCGTCGGAGAAGATGTTGAGGAAGACGCTGTACTCTCTGCTGGATACACAGAGCTTGATACCATGCGGCGCTGCCTGGGTCCAAAGGAGCAGGAGTTGCACCAGCGCTCTGTAATCATCCCGGAGGGTTTCTTCATACTCGTCCAGGCCATCAATGAAGAAGCAGAACTTGGTGGTGTCGTACAGCGAGGAACAGTGAGCGAGGCGATAAAATGCAGCCTGGATCTCCTTGTGCTCAAGTTCGAATTGTGTCAAGTACCCGACGTTGGGAAAGACATCGGGTATTAGATCCGGCCGTTGCCGCAGCACGTCGTAGAGCAAAGACCGGAGCAGGCCGGAAAGGGAACGTTGGTGAAGTGTCCCTCTTCTCCAGAAGAAGAAGCTTGCGACGACGAGCTCGGTGTTCCCTGGCGGAGGTCAGACTTTTGGGTGAACACTCAAAGGGGAAGTGGCAGGGGAGTGTTGGAGCAAAGGACTCACCGGCCCAGATCTGGAGTTCTTCCCGCACCCGTCTGTGTCCATACAGATACTTCATCAGGGTGGATTTCCCGAGCCCAACTTTCCTGCAATGTGATACACGCCGGTGCCCGTCGATAGCCATTGGACAAGTGAATCCACCTTCAAGCGGGCCGCCTCGTCAAACACACCAGCCCGGGCCTTGCCTGAATCATGCGTGTCGGTGTTGGCGAGGTTGTCGCTGCCGTCATCGGCCTCGTCGCCAAAGATCCATCGGAAGGTCGACTTGTGTGCGTCCTCCACTATGTCGACTCGATCGCGCAGTCCAGGGACTGCAAGGATGCTGAGGACACGCTCCTGTTCCGCTTTGGCGTAGCTACTCTGGAAAAAACAGACGAGACCTCGAAGTCGCTCCTGGATTCCATGTCCAAGAAAGTTGAGTCCGGTATGGAGCTCGCCCAGAGATACCCGGATAGCAGGGGCATTCTGGGCGTTAGTTTGTGACGAAACGATCAGTTTCTCAAAGGGGTGCTTGGTCTCTGCTCTGTAGTAATACTCAAAGGTCGGCCTAAGCCTTGTTTTTCGTGCCGACCATCGACTGCCACCAACCTTGAGAGCACACCTAGCAGCCGCTCTAGGAGAGACTGGCATTTGTCTAGGCGCTGCTGGAGCCTAGCCTTTTCCTTCTCGTAGTGCTTGCTCTTCAGAGCTGCCCGAGCGACCTGGAACTTGGACTTGGAATCCTTGGGCTTCATCTTGTTGAGGAGGGCCAAGAGCTAGGACGAGATTGAGTAGCCGGATGCCATTAGGGTGTTGAGCATCGCGGCTTCGTCTGTCAGGTTCTCGAGGGTTGGTACCACCAACTTCTCGGTGAGACGTTGCATCTCGCGGGTAACATTCCCGAGCTTCTTGTTCTCCTCGGTCGCCCCTGAGAGGGAACCGTAGATTTCGCGCGCATTGCCGAGGATCTTGAACCCGAAGTCGACAAACTGGGCGACGACTGCAGCCAAACCCAGTGCTGAAAGCGGCTCCATCGTTCAATCTGCCGTGCCCGCTGAGACGTCCGTACCTAGTCGCGGTGCGTCAGAGGGAACTTTTGAGAGATCAGGGAGGCCCAGAGGGGCCCGTAGGCAGCCTCATAGCATCGCTGCGTCTTCAACGTCCCGTTAATTAGCAGATGGGCTGTATTCCCGGTTTCTGCAGGGCCGAGTGGCTGCGGGCAGCCGAGCTACTGTGTCCAGTCGGCTTGCATTTGGGGAGATGCAAGGCAGCACAGTTGCGCCAACACCCCCAATCATGATTCGGCCTGGTCGTCACACAGCCACGGCAGATGCAGCACTGTGCATGCAGACGGTCGAGTTCACTGGCAGTGACTTCATCGCAGTTGAAGATCGTCAGGGGTCGTGTAGCCGATACTCGAGTAGAGTACCAAGAGTACCTAGGTGATTCCAAGATCATCAGACGACGCGCGCTCATTGGCCTGTCAAAGGGATCCGATGGGAGTTAAGCTTCAGAAATTTAAGGGAAAGTGGGAAGATAAAAAGCCCGATGAAAAGAAAGCGGTGAGGCAGGCGCGGGCGTTAACTACTGTGTAACGTTACCTGAGTTACACCTAATTAGTTCAACCCTTGTTTTGTTAGCGCAGTTCTACCGACAGGGGTCACCATCACGACCTTTCAGAAGAACAGAGAATGATTTTCAACATATAAAAGTAGAGAATAAGGAACAGCTCGCGATCATCTTCTAGACGAGCCCGTTTTTGTTACACAAAAATCGGCCGTTTTGGCGTTAAGTTCGAGTTTTGGGAGGGCCCTAGTCGGCAAAGTCGTGCGCTAACGATTGAACATGACAGGGGGTGAGCTGAAATGAACCTGTAAATTGCACCAACATGAACCATGAGCTATCCCTTGGTATGAACTTTTGTTCCGTTATCCTTCCATGTCCGGTATGATGTTGAGAAAGCACCGTGAACGCTCGTCAAAGAACCATGATCCCTCAGGTACTCCGAGATGACTCCCTCCTAACTGCAGTGTTGAGACTCACGTCCACGACCACCACCACCAACCAAAATCAAGGAAAACAACCAACTCCTGTGGAGTTCGAGTTGTCACCAGCCTCGGCCAGCCATCTTCTCCTCGGGCTTCAACCCGGCATTGCTGATGCCCTTCATGGCCACGCCGTGCTCGATGCTGGCCTCGATCAGGGCCTTCTTGTCCGTGTACTGCGTCGTCGCCTTGACGATGGCCCGCGCCCTCTTGGCGGCGTGCTCGGGCGTCTCGGCGTCCTTGAAGATGCCGCTGCCGACAAAGACGCCGTCGCAGCCCAGGTGCATCATCAGGGCGGCATCGGCGGGGGTAGCCACGCCACCGGCGGCAAAGTTGACGACGGGCAGGCGGCCCAACTCGGCCGTCTGCTTGAGCAGGGCGGCGTCGCAGCCAATCTCGCGGGCGAGGGCGGCGACGCCCAGGTCCCCGTCGGTGGCGAGGGCGGCCTTGGCGCGGGCGATGTCGGCGTTGACGGTGCGAATGTGCTTGACGGCCTCGACGATGTCGCCGGTGCCGGCCTCGCCCTTGGTGCGGATCATGGCGGCGCCCTCCTTGATGCGGCGGAGGGCCTCGCCGAGGTTGCGGCAGCCGCAGACAAAAGGGATCTTGAAGTCGGACTTTTGCACGTGGAACTGGTCGTCGGCCGGCGTCAGCACCTCGCTCTCGTCGACGTAGTCGACGTCCAGGGCCTCGAGGATCTGGCACTCGACCACGTGGCCGATGCGGGCCTTGGCCATGACGGGGATCGTCACGGCCGCCTGAATCTCCTGGATCATCTCCGGGTTGGACATGCGCGCCACCCCGCCCATCTTGCGGATGTCCGAGGGGATGCGCTCCAGCGCCATGACCGCCACGGCGCCGGCCTCCTCGGCGATGCGCGCCTCGGCCGCCGTCGTCACGTCCATGATGACGCCGCCCTTGAGCATCTGGGCCAGCCCGGCCTTGACGGTGAAGTCATCGTTGGCCGTGCCGTTCGTTCCGGGGTGCAGGTTGGCGGCCATTTTTGGGCGTGTGGTGAGTGTCGACGACTTGAGGGTTTTGTGGCTCGACGGTGGTACGGAGTAAGTGTCCGGGATTTGTTTGTCCTGTGACGGTTGAACTTGTGTGACTTGGCTCACTCGAGTTATGAGAGGTCAAGGCAGACAGAACTGAAGTGGTTGCTCTTTTCTTCTTCTTTTTTCGCTCTCACTCTGAACCTGCCGCAACCCCACTCTTTTTAAAAAAGAAGTTGTTGCGTGAGTCAGTGGCTGGCCCTTCGAGTGCGGATGAGATGAGGTGAGCACACAGTGTTTGCACACTGTGATGGTCTCGAACTGGAACCCACGAGCAGCCCCTTGCACGTGCCCCGCCTCCGACTCGGAGTTGGATCCGGACTGGCGGCAACTGGTCACCGGCGTTCCAGATCGACAAGCACATGCGACTGGGTTGCAATCGGTTTTGAATCTAGTAGTTACCATGACTGAGGGATCGTATGAACACAGTTGGAGCATTCAATTTTCATGGCAATCCAGACGGACACACCCTCATCAATGTGTTTCTCCAACCGCTCTGTGCAATCTTGCGCCCTGGCAGGGACATCGGTCAGTCTCAAACGGGCACCGCCATGTGGGGATCTCCGCCGTTGTGGCGGCGATCGAGAAAAAAGATCCAACGCCAACTTTATTTCCACTGCCCGCTGCGACGCCAAGGGCCGAGCACAGTGTCGAGTTAGAATTGGGGCGAAAGGGCACATTCTGTGACGACTTGCCTTTCCGGGAGTGCCGATGTCGCGAGTTTGACTGGGTGGCGAGGCATTTAAATTCAAATCGGCCGGACTCCGTCCTCGGTAAGAATTGGTATGCCGTCCTTAACCGGCCCGTTCCGAGTGCGCTTCACTCAAACCCGACTTCACTACCTTATCTGACTATCACAGTATCACTTTGGAGCATACTAGCCCCAAATCAATTGTGACTCAACAAAAGGGCGCAACAGTCTGACTCTGAGCCAGCCCGGGCGACTCATCGAATTTCTGGGACGGACGAGTATTCTTGAATTAAGTGTTTTTTTTTCTCACTTCGACACTCAATCCCAACTAGAGCGTAATCCCAACATCGCCAACCTCACCGGCCTCGACCCGGACCCATTGACTCCTACAAGCCGACAACCCCAAAACACCAAACCATGACCAAGCACCTCACCGTTGGTGTCCTTGCCCTCCAAGGAGGCGTGGTCGAGCACCTCAACCTCCTCCTCCGAGCCGCGACCCACCTGCAGTCCTCATCGCCCAAGTCCCTCGAGGGCGTCGAACTCAGCTTCACCGAAGTCCGCACCACGCCACAACTAAGCCAATGCGACGCCCTAATTATCCCCGGCGGCGAGTCCACCACCATGGCCATCGTCGCCCGCCGCCTCGGCCTTCTCGACCCTCTCCGTGATTTTGTCAAGTCAGTTACCCCCATTTTATCAACCAACTTCAACTCAGCCCTCCACCTTTAATTACCTGCATCCTTCCATCAAACCCAGATAGACACCAACAAAATACTAACCAAAAAAAAAAAAAAACCAGAATCCAACACAAACCCGTCTGGGGCACCTGCGCCGGCCTAGTCATGCTAGCCGAACAGGCCTCGGCCACCAAGCAGGGCGGGCAGGAGCTGGTGGGCGGGCTGGACGTGCGGGTGCAGCGGAACCGGTACGGCACCCAGCTGCAGAGCTTTGTTGCCGAGCTGGACCTCGGCGCGCTGCTGGGGGATGGCGAGCCGCCGTTCCGGGCCGTCTTTATTCGTGCGCCCGTCGTCGAGGAGGTTATTGTTGATGTTGAAAACGATAACGCGGCGGGTACCGGGAGCGGTCGGGGTCAGGGCCAGGATCAGGATCAGGATCGGGATCATGTTGGGGAGGGGGGGCGGGGGGGGAAGAAAGCGAAGGCGGATGTGGAGGTGTTGGGGTTTTTTCGGGCGGAGAGGGAGGGGGAGGGGGAGGGTCGGCAGCAGGATCAGACGCCGAGTGGGGGGCAGGGGAAGGGGGATATTGTTGCGGTTAGGCAGGGGAACGTGTTTGGCACCAGCTTTCACCCGGAGTTGACGGGTGATGTGAGGATACATGTGTGGTGGTTGGGGCAGGTGCTGGACGCGGTAAGGCATGGGGAGCTGGTTTTGAACGGCGTATGAAATTGGGTATGGGCTTGAGAGGCGTTTTAGGGTGGGATAGATGCGACGGGTAGAGGGCCACTTGGTGTCAGTTCAACAGCATGCCATAGAATGGGAGTAGAAGACTAGGAGGTTTTCCAAGGTCATTGGACCGTTTGATATTTGTTGAAAACACGCAGACTCTGACAAAACGCACACTCTGTCGGGGATGCAGCAACACGCCGCATCTACAACCTAGCACCTCCTCCATTATTATTATCATCATCATCATCATCATCATCCTCAGAATCTGGCCGAGCAGCCGAAACAGTCTTGGGCGCCAGTCCACCCAATCCGGCATCCCCCTTCCTCGCCAAAGACAAGTCCGGAATCGTCCGCCGCACCCCCGACGCCCGGTCATCTCTACGCCGAGCCCCAGCCCCATCCAGACTAACCTGTCCCATCCTCTCCGCCAGATTCGACCCGTCGTCCTCGCCAGCACTCTCAACCGTCGCCTCCCGTATTTCCTCACTCCACCCCTTCATCGACGCGCCATCCAAGCTCCCCGCCACCCAGCTCCCACCCACCGTGGTACTCCGCAGCGGATTTGACGGCGTGTCCCACGAGTCATGCTTCCTCCTGGGGTACGTCCTCTCAGTGATGGCCCTGTCGGTCTCCATCCTGATCTTCTTGACCATCTGTTCGAGTATATCCCTCTGCAGCCGCGCCTCCCCACCACCTCCTCCTCCCTCCTCGTCCTCCCAGTCCTCCATCTCCCTGTTCTCAGGACCAGCCGGCAGGGGCACCACATCCGGCGTCCGCCAGTTGTAGTACAAATTCCCGTGGGTCTTGCGGCACCCCACGCGAGAGGGGTGCGCGTCAAAGTACATGCTGCACAGCAGGCAGGTGGGCTTGGAGGAGCCGACGTAGGCGCCGAACTCGGCCTGGTGGAAGAAGCGGACGGGCCCGTCGCCGTCGCGGTCGGCCTCGGCCTGGTCGCGCAGCACCGACGCCAGCAGGTTGACCTCGGCGTGGACGATGGGGCGGAAGCGGGCCGGGTCGGCGCGCTCGCGGATGCGCTGGTCGAGGTCGCCGTGGCCCTGCAGGTGGTCGGCCTGGCGCCGGTAGGCTTCCACGGTGGCCTTGCTGCGCGACATGCGTCTGATGATGCCCTTTGCGTTGCGCCGGATGTCGGGCGGCTTGGAGAGCGGGGCCGACGAGGGGATGGTGGCGACGGTGAAGTCGACGAAGAGGCGCGGCCAGAACTTGCGGGCCGAGATGAGCACCTTGATGGCGATGTAGTAGGACAGGAGGCGGCCGAGCGCGTGGCGGACTTCGCTCCAGGGGCTGTCGGCGAGGGTGTTTTGGCCCTGCATCTTCGTCTTAACGTACTCCTCCAGGGAGGATTCGTAGTGCGAGTTGATGTTCTGGAGGAGCTGCTCGGAGTGGCGCGCGACTGGGGTTGTGTTAGCGGGCGGTAAATGTACTTTCTTTGAGGGGTGAGTGTGTGTGTTCTTGAACCTACACTCATCGTTACTCAGCCTCGGTGCGTTCCTAGCCACCTCGAGGGGCGGCTGAAGCGTTCGCAGGGCTTTAGAAGCAGAAGCTCCTGAAGAGAAAGTGGTAAGTATCAATAGCCCCTTGTGCAGTCTAGAACGAGAAAGTCTGAATACCCTGACTGGTTCCATCGGCGGCCGAAGAGCTGATACAAAAGTCCAGCCGGTCACTCAACGCTCTCATGTAATCCTCCATCCGAGGGCGGTTAAAGGCGAGCACCTTTTTCAAGATGGCGGAGAAAATAGGGCCCATGAAAACCCGGTTGTTGACTTTGTCATCAGAGACGCGTCCGAGAACATCGAGAATGGCGGTCAGGTACTCCTTGACCGTGTCCAATTCACGGCTGTCGCGCTGGTTGGAGGCGAAGCGGTATTCGATGGTGCCAGAGTCGAGCACAACGACGGCGCTGACGGTCTTGCCGAGCGGTTGCTTGGATTCGCTGTCGCAGATTTGACTGAGCTTGTTGAGGAAGCAGAAATAGGTCTGCTGGGGCGACTTGCCCGAGTCGCCGTCCAGGTCGGGCTCAGACTGCGACGTGGTGTTGTCTTTGAGATAGATGGCCCGGAGCGCGGCCAGCAGGACGGTGGGCTCGTAAAACCGTTTCCTGAGGCTGGCCGGGATCCAGCGCAGCTCGTCGCGCCGGTCGGGTTGGACCCTGGTGATCATGGTGCAGCTAATTCGGTACCTAGGCAGGTAGGAAGTGGAGAATATCGGAGCTCTTTCGAAACTCGAAATCGGTGAAAACCTTACGAAATACACGTTGGCAACTACCTTACAAAGCCGGGATTCGTGAATCAAACATTTCTTTTTGTAGTCAATGCAACTCAATGGTTGAGATGAGATTATCCATGATTCTTCCAGTGCATAATGCATTGTCGAAGCCTCGCCGTCATGAGGCCGAGTTACACAGACCGGCAAGGCACCTTGGTCATTTCCAGAGGCAGACTCCAGAGGCAGCCCGAGACCAACCAACCGAGTTGAACTGACCATGGAAGGCAACCGAAAGCAAACACAGTCCAGACAAGAGGCAGAGGCAGACAAGCTTTCTGGTCCCTTCTTGAAGCTACGTGACAAGACGCCCGCAATAACCGCCGACGCAATCGGGGACTGTCCTCGCCCACCTTTAAATAGGCATTCCAATAGCCAATCGAACCCCGCGAGCCGAGCTGCACGCTGCAGTGGGCCAGAAAATGTGGGTCCCGCTGCATCGCGGGCCTCACTCGGCTAGCCCAATTTGGCCAAGTTCAACTGCTATTGCTTCGCCTGTGCTTCGCCCGTACGTTGGTTCCTGCCGACGTCAGCCACGACGAGGCACACGGTCGAGAGAATGACTCCGTTTGCGCCAGGGCCCGCACTGTCGAAACTCAAACGGGCTTAGGATTATTTGAAAGTCGGGTTTGCTGCTGAAGCCAGTGCTCCGTGCATCCCCCGACTCCAGGCGAGCTGGCTGGCGTCCCGTCTTCATCCCGCCTCTCCGTGTCCAACTCCACTGTCCACGACTCCACAGGCCCGGTACGACTCTGACTCTGTCGCTCTGAACAAAACAAGCCTCCGCCGAGAACTGACCAGCACTGCGACGTCAACCGTCACACCCGCCGTGACACCAATCCATCCCATCGTCACTCTCGCCGTTCCTGGTGGAGACAATCCACTGTCTAGCTCCCGGGCCGTACTAGCCCTGTCCGTCCCCCTTGGCTGTCTCGCCTGCTCGTACACAGTAGAGCTGGCGCCGAGGGCCAGGGATGGCCTTGCTTCCCACGTAAGTCGACACCCCCGGCGGCGGCTGCCACACACTGACCGAGCAATGACACTAACGCGCGACTGACAAAGAGACGCCCTGGATCCACAGTGGTTCCTCCGGGAGGATGACGGGCTCGAGTGTCTCGGGGATGAGGCCAATGGCTACTCTCATCCTTGGGATGCACCGGGACCTGAGTCTCCGGATTCGGCAGGAGGCAGGCTTGACCAGCTTGCTCTCCCCTGGGACAACTGCGTAGACCGCCAGGACTTGATGCTGTCGGGCGCATTCTTGCCATACGCCCCTGAAACGGGCTTCGGCGGACAGCACACTCCCTGGAACCTCGACCCTGCCAGCGTTTCTCCCGGTGCCGTTTTGGACGCAACCTTCCACGGGGGCCCTGAACTCGACAACGCAGCTGTGCCCAGCTCTCTCGGGTTCTCTGGCGTTTTCCCTGACACCGCTCCCCACTATCCCGTTGGTGCTTCCATGCTTGATGCTTCTGTGTTTCTAGTGGCTTTCCCCCAGGTCAGCCACGCCTCGGACAAGTAGGGTCCGCAAAATACAGATGGCATCATGGCTGGAGGCCCAGCGGGAGACGGTAACGACGGTTTTGCCCACCCTCAGCTTTTTCCCAACAACGACTTTTTGGATCCTGCAGTTCAGCAACAGACCCCCTGGGGTGGCGTTGGCACCACCCATTTCAACTTTGCCGCATCCATGCCACTCTCTTCGACTTCCGGCCTTGTCACGCCGGTATCTTTGCATTCCCCCGTTTCTTGCGACACTCATTTTACCGGTACAAGTACAACAGACGCAGGCTCCCCAGAGACCCCAGGTTCCGACCCAGACAGCGACTCTTCTCATATCAACGGCCGCAAGGAATACAGATGCGACTACTCAAACTGCAAGAGCAGGAAGAAGGTTTTTGACCTTCCCTGCCAACTGAGGCAAGTACAAATACCCCACTTTCCATAACCCCTTCTCTTACTCTTACTTGCTTCTTCTCTTCTCTTCTCCCCTATTTCCTTCCCCTCCGTTCCCCTTTCTCCCGCCTTTCCCTCCTTCCCCCTCTCCCGCCTCATCCCCCAAAACCACTTCAAACTAGCCCAATACCCATCGCCCCCTAAAAAAACACAAGAAAACCTAACTCGGCCCCCCCGGACTCCAACAGAAAACACCAAAACAACCACACCCGCCCCTGGAAGTGCCCCTACTGCACCACCTTCCCCGGCGGCGCCAATCGCAAGGACCTGAACCGCCACCTGCGCCGCTTCCACCCGCTCGAGCCCCAAGTCCGCGACAACAAGGCCCACTGGAAGGAGGTACGTCAAATTCGTGCTGTTTTTTTCCCTTTTCGAGGTGTCTCGGCAGTCACGGGAGTCGCTTTGTCCCCAAAGCGGCAGTTTTCGCTCCCGAAGTACTCCCGAGACACGTTCAATATGCTACAATAGGCATGAAATCACTGACATTGTTGGGTAGGTGGTGCGCTGTGCCGGGTGCGGGCGCGAGATGCGCGCCGACAACCTCAAGCGGCATATCAAGAAGTGTGATAAGCTGGTTGGGGGTCGGGGTCGGGGTGCGTCTGGGGCTGGGGAGGTGGAGTTGGAGTTGTGCATTTAGGTACCTTACTAGGGACTAGTGAGGGAGGGAGAGTTTGGTGAAGGGGTAAGGGGGGAGGAGGGAGGAGATTCATTGATCCTTACGGCGGTCCTAGAAACAAGATCCTGATGTCAGGCGGTCTCGACGTCCCTTGAAACTGGTGGTAGGGAGGAGGGGGGAGGATAGTCCTCACGCCACCACATGGCTGACAGTGTTGGGGTGGGTTATGTCTGGAGCGGGGATTGGGTCTCTTTGGGTGGTTGTTGTCTGGTTGTACCTTGTTCTTATCATTTTCGTCTTTACTGTTGTAGCAGCTCATCAAGCCCAGTCGTTACCGAGCCGCGCTGGTCGTCTGCTGTCTAGATTGCGAAGCCCCTTTCTCGGCGCACTGTTGGATTAGTCCCTCATGGCAGTCTTCTGAGCTGTGCCAGGTTAGGAATCGCGACATGGCTATCTCCAGGAGATGATAGACGCCAGGGCATTGGCCGGACGGCTGCCACCTCCTGCCCTTCTCTCCACATAAACCTCGTCTTCGCATACATCACTCGGTTTACCAACAAGTTCTTTTGCTCCCTTGGGGTTCACCTCTGCTGCGCTTAATACTATGGAGGGAGATGAAAAGTTGACATGACCATTGATACTAATAATGCCGAGATGAAGCGAAGATAAGCAATGGACATAGAGAGGTGCTATCACCAGACGAGCGCCTTGCTGGTTCCCAAAACCCTTCCCCCTCCGCGAAGATAACTCTGCAGTGTCATGCATAAACCCAGCTCGCCAAACGCCAAAAGGGTCCAACAAAAACACATTACACCTTCAAGCCGAGCCTGTCTCACCACCGCTGCGCCACCCACTGCCCATGGGACTCACAGCTGCTCCTCTTCTTCTTCTTCGTCCTCATCGTCTGACTCCATGTCAGGGTCCGGCACCTGCAACTCGGGCGGCAGCTGGGGCATCTTCTCGACCTGGACAGGCGGCGGGGGCGGGGGCAGATGGGAGGCCGGGATGATGGTGTAGGGCTGGCTGCTCGGCATGGCGGCGGCGGCGGCGGCGGCGGCCTTCCTGTCCTCCTCGCGCTTGATCTTGGCCAGGCAGTTGCGGACGTCCGTCTTCTTGACGTACTGGTACTTGTCGCCAAACGAGATGCGGATGCCGATGGTCAGCTGGCGCAGGTCGCACTGGGCCTCGCGGTGCATGATCATAATCCAGCGCATGCCATCGGCCTCGATCTTGCGGAACTGCGAGGGCGCGTTGGCGTTGGGCCCGCCCGTGAAGGGCTCGTGGTTGTGCTCGGCGCACTGCACGATGACGTGCCACTTGTCGTTGTACGGCCACGCCTTCTCCCGGATCGCCTTGAGCCGCATCGGGCAGCCCGTCTTGGTCGACTGCGTCTGCCGGAGGCCCTTGCTGTGCGACGTGTAGTGCTTGCCCCCCTTGGCGCAGCACATGTTGTAGCGCCGGTAGTTGCCGTCGGCGTCGCGGTTGAGCGACGAGATGATGACCACGGCATAGCCCTGGGACTTGCAAAACGCCTTGACGTCTTCCCTCAGGTCGTTCCACGTGTTGTACAGGCGGTCCTGGGGTGGCGGCAGCAGGGCCATCTGGAAGTTGGGGCGGGAAGATTGGCCCTGCTGCTGCTGCGGCGCGCTCTGTTGTTGCTGGCCTTGTGGCTGTTGTTGTTGTGGTTGTTGTTGTTGTTGTTGTTGCTGCTGGTGTTGCTGCGGTGGTGGCTGCGGCGGTGGCTGCGGTGATTGCTGTGGTGGTTGTGGGTACGTGACCTGGCTCGGTGTCTGCATCTGCTGGTGCATCTGCTGCTGATGGCGCTGCTGTTGCTGGTGGTGCAACTGCAGGTGCATCTGGGGTTGTGCTTGTTGTGGAGGCGCCAACCCCTGCAGCGTGTACTGATAGCCCTGCTGTGCCATCGTATTGGTCTCTTTCCCTCACTAAGTCACTCTGTCGTTGCCGGTCACAGCGCAATCGTGATGCTATGCCGGCTGTCGATTGTCGCGATGGAGTGAGGTTGGATAATTTTAGCGCGCAAGGCTGGCGTTTCGCACGAGGCGTTTTGCTATCGGCACTTTCCGGCCCGGATAAACTGCGACACGCCAGCTGCAGCCAGCCGGCAAGCTGACTGCTCAGTGCTCAGTAGCTGCTCAGTGCTCACTGCTAGTTAGCCCCCGCCCCACTTTACTACGTCCTCGCTCGTCGTGGGGCTAACTCACGCCTGTCCTGCAAATACCAGCGACTCATCAAACCCAAGATTGCAACGTGAAGCTGAGGGAAAAGGTGCCAGACTGGCAATATTTGCATGCCTTGGTGTTTTCTTTCCGAGTGTATTGAACAGCGTTGAGGATGACTCGACGTCCGAAGCCTCGCAACTTCTTCGCAAGCACATTCTCGTCAATTTGCGCTGCTTTTCAAGTTGACGAATTTGTTTGACTAAACGTCCCGATACCTACCTAACTACCTTACTTCAAGAACTCAATTTCTTACCAGCATCTTTCACACAAACATATACTTGATGATACTGAGGAGGCACCATTTGCTGCCAAATGAGTTCTGACTCTTGTTTGCAGCATCCACAATATGGCACGGGAACACGCTTCCGACTCCGAGCCATCACTGACAAGAAGCCCATCGACAACCACATCGCATCGGCGCATAATCCATAATTATGTACCGCTGTGGCCTTCGTCGGAATCGATTCAGTCACTGCGGCACAGTTCGGATATCGATCGACCATCAGTGTCTGGATGTGGTCAATGGTCAACAAAGCGTCGCAACGTCGAGGTGAGGGTTTCTCATATTCAATTGGCAGACAGATAAACTGAGACTGAATTTCCCACGACCCCATGAAAGAAGTTAACCTTGACGCATTGGCCTGGCACCTTTTTACTCCCCAGCCCCATGTAAGTATTCTGCCCAGTGGTGTTACAGAGGCTAAAATATCATGACTGTAGCGTGCGCTCGCGCCAGCCTCCCGTCCAAATCCAACAGTCACCAGACCGGCACCCTCTCCACCAGTCCGCCTTCTCCCTCACCGTCACCGTCCAACACCAATAACACCCCGATACAAAGGCATCGCCCCCCCATCCAGCTCCACGGCCGCCTGCGGCGGCGGCTGCAGCACCTGACCGTACGCCCCGGGCCGCGACAGCCCCAAATCATCCGCCGCCTTCAACGGGTCACCGTACCTGCCATCACCCCCCCGAGACCCTTCACTCCCTTGACTCCCCCGACTCCCCTGGCTGGGACTGCGCCGGACCGTGGCAGGTACTTGTACCCGGTCGCGGAAGAAGCCGCCAAAGTCAAACGCCACGTCGTGCTCGCTCTCGACGTCCATCTTGGCCTTGTCCTGCGGCGTGGGCGAGGCCCCGCGCTCGCTGTCCGCCGTCGCCGACGGCGGGCCGCGCCGCCGCCGGGACATGCGCCGCTTCCAGAAGAGGATTGTTGCCAGCACTACGGCGACGACGCTGCCCGCGCCGAGGCCGACGCCGATGCCGATTTTGGTTGGGAGGGGGATTTCGGAGGGCGGGTTGGGATTGTTGTTGTTGGTGTTGTTGGTGGTGGTGTCGGTGTCGGTACCTTCCCCGGTGGTGTTGGGTGCGCTATCGCTGCCGCCCGTGCCGGCGTTGTTGTTGTTGTTGTTGCTCGCGTCTTCGGCTGGATTTGGTTCGGGACTTGTTTGGAAGGGGTCTGTGTTGCTGTTGCTGGGGTCGGAGCCGAGCTCGTTGGGCCTGTCGATGACTCCTACTGCGCCGGTGGGAGTGGCAGGCACGAGGATGGACTTGAAGGTTGATCCGGAGGCGGTTATGATCCTGAGGATGGGATCGCCGGAAGCCAAAGGCTGTCCCTCTGCGGGCGGGGAAAGGGTGGCTGTTGTCGGGAGTGGCACGGGCCCTATGATCTCCTGGAATGACGTTCCCTGGGCTGAAGATGCAGATGGGGAGGGCACGGTCGAGTCGGCTGAGGAGGCCGCCGGTTCTCCTGCGGCAGAAGACGCTGGCGCGGGCGCTGGTCCCGGTGTGCCTGGTGCTTCCGGCAGCAGAGGAACCGGGACAAGGGCAGGCTGTTCCTGCTGCTGGTTGTCTGGAGAGTTTGTCGTCGGGGCCGGCGGGGCCTGCTCGGTTGCCGGCGAGGGCTCGGGGCTCGGCTCTGAGGTAGGCTCAGGGGTCGGGGCGGACGCCGGCGTCTCCGCCGCGGACTCCGCCACTGTCGATTCGGCCTCGGTAGTGGCGGCAGGGGGGTTCTGGGCCTCCTCAGAAGTAGGCGCCGCCGCGTTGTTGTTGTCCAATATGCCCGTCGGTCCGATGACGGCATCGAGAACTGGGTCGAGGACTCCACCCGATCCAGCCGCTGCGTCGCCAGCGGAGCCCGCCTCTGGGCTCACTTGCTCCTCGACCCCCGGGGTACTCGATCTGTTTCCATCTCCCAAGGTCCCATTCAAATCAAGAAGCTGGGCCGCCACCAGGGCGACCTGCAGCCAAAGGACGCGGATGACCAGCATCGTAGCGAAGTGAAAAGAAGCAAAGAAAGGTAATTAAACAAATTACAATGGCAGATGCCAAGGTGCAAAAGGCCGTCAGGTTGAATGCATCTTTGCCTGGTTGATGAAGAAGAGATAGGGGAAATTTCGGACGGCTCCCTTGGGGGGCCTTACTTATTGGCATTGAACGGTTAACCGTCTGATCGTCGACCCATCATGGATAGTGGCTGGGCAGAAGCCGAGAATCACTTGACGCCCTCTTGACCCCGGGGCGGGGTGGCAGTCCAGAGATCCGGGACGTTGTCAGTTTCATCGCTCCGAGCGTTCAGGGGTAGCCCGTAGGGCTTGTCGCCCAAAAAGGCAATTCGGGGTTCGAGCGTGCGACAGCCGCCCCCTAGATCCGCAACGCCGCAGGACGGAAAGGTCGGATGGCCAAGGAGGCCTAGCTGTCACTGTTTGGAAGTTGGGCATGGGGCTTTTTGGAAACCGGAAGCGATGTTTCGTCGCTGCACCGTGCTGTATATTAGGTATCAATCGCCACCCCCATCATGACTCGCAAAGGACGCTGAGACTTGAGACCCGGGAGGACCAAGGCTCGGCGTTGCTTCCACGGCAGTGACTTTGGACAGTTTTACCTTGAAAACTTGAAATGATCAGCATACAAAAGTCGTGGGACCGAATTGAGCCCTGACAATTCGGCATGTGTGAGTCGCCCAAGATGATGGCCAGTTGGGTCAAGTCAAACTGTGAAAGAGGCGCACACCGGCTCCTTTCCCTGGTGCATCCTAGGTCCATTCCATCATCTTTCTAGGGATTGACAGAGTATCAACTGGTTCACCAGGCGGTTGGTAGACGGGATGAAAAGAACCAGTCCAGTTTGCTCGAGTCTTCCTGAAGACATCATTTGCAGTTGCTGAGACCAAAGCATGAATCAAGGTACGTTAGCTGTATGAATTTCTGTACCTTTAGAGAAGACACTCACAAGAAGACGACCTGACGCTCCATCTTATAGTACCAAGCGAGAAGACATCCGTGCAGTTGCATATGGATGGACCCAGCTCCTCAAGGATGTCAGTCAATACACGAGAGCGTCGACTTCCTGAGCGGGTCGATAAAAGCGAAAGTGGCTGGATTCAAGGGCTCAACGAACCGAAGCAGTTCCTGGCTACCTACGTACCGAACTATCACAAACATTTCCCTAACTTCGCTACCAGTAACCCCAACACCACTACAACCACAGCCCCGAAAACCGTCATATTCCTCACCGCCTTGGCATGATAACCAGCCGTAGTCCTCGCAATCCTCTCGGCCCACGCCCTCGGCGGATTCCCATTCGGAAACGGCACAGCCGGCACCTCCCTCCCCAAGAACCCACACAACGGCTCCCACCCATCCTCGACCGACCACTCCAGCAACCTCTCCTCCCCCAGCCCCAACCCCCTCACCATGGCCACATGCTGCTCGTACACCCACTTCCCATTCGACGCGAAACTCCCCCGGAAAAAGGCAGGCATCATGGTCCGGCACACGGCCTGGCGGATCCAAAACAGCTCGGCGGCAAACCACGACTTGCACCAGTCCCAGTCGACCGGGACGCGGTCAAAGCTGCCCATGGTCGCCTGCATGGACCGGTGCCACGCGTCGAGGCCGGTGCGCGTGTTGAGGATGACCTTGGCGTCGAGGTAGGCGGCGATGAGCTCCGGGGCGAACTCGGCGGCGATGAGGTCGCAGACGCCGACGCAGTCGCCGAGGAGGGTGTCCAAGTCGGCGGCGGTGAGTTTTGGGGAGGAGGGGGTGGCGCCTGGCTTGGTGGGTGGTGTGTTGTATTTCTTTTGGAGGAGGCGGTACGTGATTTCAAGGTCGTAAGGCGGGAGGACGGTGTCGAAGCCGTGGTGGGTGTGTTCGTAGCCGAGCATGTGGAGGGCTTCGCGGAGAGATTCGGTGGCTGAGCGCGAGATGCCGACGGCCAGGACTTGCATGGGCTTTTGGCGTTTGCGAGGTGGCGTAGGGGACGCCGTAGATGAGGTGTAGGACCCAGTCTGGGCCGTAGTTCATCTTGTAACTTGTCAGCAGGAGAGGCCTATCGTGGGTTTAAGTTGGATGGAAAATTGGGGATATGGAGTGAAGACGAAGGTGGTCACTCGGGCGAGAACAGCCCCCCTTGGTATTTATGCCTCAATAACTGAAGGAAAAACCCTACCTAAGCAATGGCGGCTGACATGCTGTATATGTACATGTACCTCGTATCCCGGGATTAGGCAATTGACACACGGCAATTGGCGTTGACGTCATCGGAGTTGTGGTGCTGTCAGCCTGTCTCTCTTGATGTAGGTAGGTGGTTAGACCGGCAACAGCGCACTAGAAAAATAATATTTATGAACCGAAAGGTCCAGTGCACTATTATGAGAGCTATACTGCTTAGCTAAGAACCTAGGTAGTTGAGCCTTTAACCCTGCCTGCACCACCATTAATCGTCTCGATCAACGGTAATTATTTGGGCCACGGCGCATCTCAACCCTTTCACCCTGGATTGCACCCTTCCTTTAGTCACTCTGAAAGCAACAGGCATGTTTTTAGATCCCGTAGCTATACTAGAGAGTTACCGTATCTCAAGTTCCCCTTCAATGTCTTGAAACTGAAAACCAGGTTTCGACCCACCCATCTTCAAAATAACTAGCAGACAAGAAGAAAATAAGTATCCAGTCTCTCCAGCCCGCATAACGACTATTCCACAACTCGAACCCTTCGACTCTCCAAGTAGGAGACAATCAAGTATCTGCTCTCTCTTGATAGTATCTCCTCTTAGAGTAGCCACGTCCTCAATATCGTCGGGCCAAAAGTGGAATCCATGCTTCCTCACCACACACGCGGAGTGGTAGGAAATAGGGATTTCCGATGAGCAACATGAAGGTCAAGACAAACCGGCAGCGAAGAACCAGAATTCCCGACTCGATTCCGCCAAACTGGTCATTTCCCGCTTCCGGCTTCGTCTTACATTTTATTATTGTCGCTACCGCTTTCTCGCCAGTGTTAGGGACGTATGATACGGCTCCATCGATAGCGACCCAGGACCGACACGGCGCTCTTGGCCTCCCAGCAATCATGCGCCTGCCGAGGTGGTGGGTGACGGGGCGAAATTCATGACAATGTCTTTCCAGTCGGACTCCTTTACGTCGGCCGAGGATTTGGGGAAGTCGGAATTCATGGCTGCGGTGCATCACGGGCATGAGGCCCGCGTCGCAGATTGAAGTGCATTCCCCGTAGTGAAGACGAGAAGTCGAGAAGTCGGGAGGAGAGTAGCCATTCTTGGAACGCCCAGGCACGGCTGGTTATGGCGCCTTCAGTTGGTACCCGGATGCCACGACCTGAGCCTGTGGGTGTGAAAGAAATGAATGATGAACATGCGTTGTGACTTGATTGGAGGTCTTGTTGAGAAATGAAACAATCAGATTATCAGACAAAAGCACCCCAACCAACAACCCCGCTGTACTGTTAGCGGGACCTGCTAACTCCCGTTACCTCATTTACTGGGTGGGGCTCCCTGGGCCAATCTTTCCCCCACAGCGCTTCACACCGGGACCGAGACGACGAGGTTGAAGCGCCGATTCCGTCTACTTTGGCTTAGGTTCCAGGGTTGTTTTCCGCCGATCCATTAACGTTCCGAAAGTTAGTTGGCTTGTTGTTCCATTCTCGGCCTGAGCAGTCAGCACGACAACGGGCATTATCTCTGTGCCAAAAATCTGCAATCTCCATAGCTAATCCCAACCGCCGAGACCACCTCTTTGCTAGATATCGCTCGAGCTGACTTTTGCTATCACGCCCTTTGCCTCGAACCCTACTAGCACCGACTGGCAACCACACCGACCGACCAGTTGAGGGAGCCCGAGCCGAAAACGACAAACGAAACGAGAGCATCCGTGGCTGGTTCAGACCCTGCCGTCTGCCGTCCGCTGCACCTCCGCGACCCAACGAGCCGACGACCACTGACATCATGACCGACGACCCGCACAACACAAGCGACATCTCGGACCTTGCCGAGCCCGCCGCTACCGCCAGCGAGGACGCCGAGACGACGGCCGCCCGCCGCGAGCTGAAACAGACCACCATCTCGGAGAAGGCGGGGCGTGTGCCGTCATCGCAGGACGACAAGAGCGCCTCCGAGGACGATGCGCCAAAGGCCGCCCCGCCGCGCATCACACCGCCACTCAGCCTGGAGCCGGGAAAGGAGGATGTCCTGAAGGAGCAGTTCTCGTCGCCCAAGAAGAAGCGAGCCCACGACGAGCTCGACGAGAACAAGGATGTCGTCGAGGCTCCGCTCGAGCGTGTGTCCGGCAAGGGTCCCAGCACAGCAACAGCCCAAAACAGGACGGTCCGGTCCGAGCCCGAGAAGAAGCGGCCACGCGACCGCCAGGCGAGCGCGTCCGCGGTACAAGGCGCAAAGGAGGAAGTCGTAAGGAGCCCGCTCACAAACTGCGCTATCGTGACGGCTGGTGGTAACATGGAGCAGGAGCCTCTCTCCGCCAGCACGTCACCGAGACCCAGCATGGAACAACAGCCTCCTGCGGACACGAGCAAAACAGAGCAGCCCAAGCAAGCAACCGGCTCTGCCTTTGCGAGCTCGGGCTTCGCAAAACTTGCCTCGTCGTCAACCTCGCCCTTTGGCAGCTTCGGTGAGTCGGGCAAGCCGAGCCTGTTTGGCTCGTCGTCCTCGGCGTCTTCCTCGTTGGGCGGTGTCTTCGGTGGCCCTAAGCCAGCGGCTGCCCCATCGGCCCCGCCAAAACTCAATTTCGGGGGAGCGGCAGCCTCGTCTCCGTTTGCCGGACTCAACGGGCAGACGGGCGGGTCCGTGTTCAAGTCGAGCCCGTTTGCGAGCGCCTTCGGCGGCAGCGCCCTGTCCGGGCCACGTCTCAAGTTTGGCAAGCCCGGCGAGGTCCTCAAGAGCGACAAACCCGCCAGGCCGTTTGGCGCGCCCGACAGCGATGCCGAGGACAAGTCCGGGGAGGAAAGCAACGACGAGGAGGACACTAAGGGTGACGCCTCGTCCAACGAAGACGAGGGCAGGGAGGACGAGGGCCAAAAGGACGATTCCAAGGCGAGCGAGGAGAAGAAGAGGCTCAGGCTGCAGAAGAGTGAGTCCGCCCTGATAACCTCCCGTCTCGATCTTTGTTCTAAACTCACCCCCAACAGTCGTGGTCGACGACGGCGAAGGCCAAGAAGTCACCATCTTTTCGGTGCGGGCCAAGATGTACGTCATGGAGAAGGGCGCCGGGGAGTGGAAGGAGCGCGGGGCGGGCATGCTCAAGGTCAACGTGCCCCGGGTGACAGTCGACCCGGACGAGGCAACGGGCCTGCCCGACCCAGCCTCGTTCGACGCCTCGGTGTTGGGGGACGAGCAGGACGAGCGGCGCAAGCTCGTGCGCCTCATCATGCGGCAGGACCACACGCACCGCGTCATCCTCAACACGGTCGTCCTGCCGGCCATGAAGCTGCAGGTGACCAACCGACTCAAGACGTCGACGGTGCTGTTCACTGCGTTTGAGGAGGGCGAGGGGCGGCAGGTGCAGATGAAGGTGCGTTTGGTCTTTCAGTTTTTTTCATTTTTTCATTTTTTTTCTTCCCTCATTTGACTTATGCTAACGCTGCCAAGTTGAGCGAGGCAAACGCCACGGCCTTCTCCCAGCTCGTCGAGATGCTGAAGAAACGGCTCGCCGATGTATAGGTACATGCCCGGCGACCGGCCGTGATAGGGGCCCGCCAATGCGATAACAGCACCCCTCTGTTCCCTATGTTTTCTCAGGTCATCCAGCCTGGTTGAGACCATTTTCCAAGTAGAGCTTACGGTGTGGGGCATGCATTTCAGGCAAAGAGGAGGGTGTTTTTGCGGTATTTGGAGTTAACCCATCTCGTGGCGGGCCTGGCGAGGAGGGGTGTTGGGTGGAACGGGGGCTGAGGAAAAATGACTGCCCCGTGCTTATTACGGAGGGTACTCGGAGGCACTTGAGAGTTTCTGTATATACTATGCACTCCGCTTGGATGGGCGTAGTGGCGAGCTTGCCTTTGGCAGTGGTCTGTCGGGTCGGAGGCGGGGAGTACCGGAGGTTAGCGGGCGACAAGGCCAGATACACCATGACGGCGAGGTAGCGTGTGGAATATAGAGTGTACTCACATGGGGCGGCCTGTCTGGAATCAGTGCCTTCCGTAGGTCCTTACAGTTGGGACTCTTCGCTTCTCCGGCAAGCCCCTGAATCACCAAGGACTGAAAACGCAACTGACTTCAACCGTGGTTTGTTTGGTGGCGTTGCACCTGAAGTACAGAACAGACTCTCTTATATGCTTCCACGAAGAAACGGACTATAAACCTGTGCATTAATTTCTGTTGATTCCCCTCTTTCCTTCTTTCTCCATTCTACTGTTTAGCTGACCCCCCAATGTGCAGTAGACAGAGCGATGGTCGAGCTGTACCGTACCGTACGCAACACTCAACTCGTATCGATACCTAGGATACAGAAATCTAAAGTGGTTTTCGAGGGCCCGGCACGTGCTCTCCCGCCACTTTCGTGAACCACTTAACACGTCTTTCGCGTTTCCTTTGAACCATCCTTGATCAACCAAGCTCACTTCACATGATTTACAATAACCAAACAACGAGTAACACTGCCCAAGAACATGCCGTCATTCAAACACTCCGTCCCAAGGGGTAGTAGTAATCTAGGCAAGCGTAAGCGCGGGCGCGCAACCGACGACCATTTCCGCTCCAACCCGACTTCGGAATCTACGCCCGCAGCCCGAAGCCCATCCCCAATCTCGTCATCCCAAGCCGACGACGATGCCCCGATCAACACCGCGATCACCACTTCATCTGCACACGGACCAACAGCAACGACGCCAGATCAACCTCAAGACATCGACAAAAAAGACCAGCCTCCCGCCAAGCCGAAAATCCAATCCCAGACAAGAAGTCGAACAACCAGGCCCAAACCCCCATCCGAAACTGACCCAAAATCGACCGCCAATCCCAAACCCCTCCGCGGCGGCCGCCAGCAGAAAACAAAAACGAAAACGACAACGAACCAGAAAACCAAACCAACCGACCCCCCCTGGCCGCCGTACCTCGTCCGCCTTGAACAGACACACCGCGCCCTCAACCTGGTCTCGACCTTCTTCTCAGCCCGCCGCGGCACGCTGGCCCCGACGTTTGACACGCTCAAGCCTGCTGTGGAGGCGCATATCGGGTGCGGCGGGCTGTGTGTGGAGGATGTTGCTGCTGTTGTTGCGCTGCGGAGGGGGGGGTATCGCGGTGGTGGTGGTGGTGGTGGTGGTGGTGGACGGGATTTGGATGGTGAAGGGGGTGTGGGTGGAGGTGGAGGTGGAGGTGGGGATGGGGATGGGGAGGGGGAGGGGGACGGGGAGGGGGAAGGTGGAAATGGAAGTGGAAGTGAAAGTCAGGGGGTCGGAGGGCAAAGGGATGCGCACGGCATTGAAGAACGTGGCGGGGTCCGGTTTGAGTATGTCAGTGAGGTCGAGCTTGCCCTGTCCATGGGCGGCGCCGAGACGGAGAGGGAGAGGGAGTATGTCCAAGACGGAGACGACGCCGGTTCCGGGCGGAAGGAGGTGCTGGTGTTTGAGTTTCTGGACGGCGAGTTGCGGTCGGATGCCAAGACTGGCAGAGCCCGGGACAAGGAGGACCGCATGAAGATGCCTGTTTTCAGCCAGGCGCAGATGACGCGGCTGATTGAACGGCGCAATGCAAGGTTTGTGCAGGCGGCGAATGGGTTTGTCGAGCGGTGTGTTGCCGACGGACTGGATCCGGAGATGGTGTTGAGGGATATGAGGGAGAGGTACATTCCCAGGATGACAGAGGTCGAGACGGGGGAACAACGGTTGACCGTGAGCCTCCCTGCAAGCATCCCCCGCGAGCGGAAGAGTATCCCGGAAATTGTGCAGGAGATCAAGGACAGCCCGTGGTATACCGGGCAAATTGTGCCGGACGGGCACAGGGTATTTGATCCCCAAGAAGCTGTCTACGGCGACCTCGATTTCCTGTTGAGTCAGGACCTGGTAAATGCCCTGTACAATGCCAAGGGCATCACTCGATTTTACGCCCATCAGGCCGAGGCCATCAACGCCCTGCACGAAGGGTACAACGTTGTAGTGGCGACCTCGACCAGCTCCGGCAAGTCGCTGATCTACCAGCTACCGGTGCTGCATGCGCTGGAGCAAAATCACAATACGCGAGCCATGTACATATTCCCGACCAAGGCGCTGGCTCAGGACCAGAGGCGCAGCCTGAAGGAGATGATAGGGTTCATGCCCGGCATGGAAAACGTGCTGGTCGAGACCTTTGACGGGGACACGCCCATGCATGAGAGAAACACCATCCGGGACGAGGCGAGGATCATCTTTACGAATCCCGATATGCTGCATATCACCATCCTCCCCAAGGAAGAGAAGTGGAGGACTTTTCTCAGACACCTCAAATTTGTGGTCGGTAGGTCTCCCTAGATCGAGCTTACCTTAATCGAGGACCCAGGCTGACGGCGGCAGTTGACGAACTGCACTACTACAACGGCCTGATGGGGTCGCACGTCGCCTTCATCATGAGACGGCTCCGCCGGACGTGCGCGGCACTCGGCAACAGGCACGTCAAGTTCATCTCGTGCTCGGCGACTGTCGCAAACCCGGAGCAGCACTTCAAGACCATCTTTGGCATCGGCGATGTGCGGCTGGTCGACTTTGACGGATCTCCGTCAGGTAGGAAGGCCTTACCATTGCAACTAGACAACACACTAACGGCTGAACAGGACGCAAAGAGTTCATCTGCTGGAATACGCCGTATAAAGACCCCGGTGACCCGGCAAGCGGCCGCGGGAACGCAATGCTTGAGTGCTCGCGCCTGTTCTGCCAGCTGATCCTCCGCGGCGTCAGGGTCATCGCCTTCTGCAGGGTCCGTGAGCAATGCGAGAAGCTGGTCGGAGCGGTCAAACAGGAGCTAGAGACGCTCGGCCGGGGCGAGGTGGTTGCTCGCGTCGTGGGCTACCGCGGCGGGTACACTGCTCAAGACCGTCGGAGGATCGAGATGGAAATGTTTGAGGGCAAACTGCTTGGGATCGTTGCCACCACCGCCCTCGAGCTTGGTGTCGACATTGGCACGCTGGACTGCGTGCTGACATGGGGCTTCCCGTACACCATCGCGAACCTGAGACAGCAGAGTGGCAGGGCGGGCAGGAGAAACAAGGACTCACTGTCGATGCTGGTGGGGGATGGCTTTGCGACGGACCAGCACTACATGCAGAACCCCGACGAGCTCTTCACCAAGCCCAACTGCGAGCTGCAGGTCGACCTGGGCAACTTGCTCGTCAAGGAAGGGCACATCCAGTGCGCCGCCTACGAGATGCCGATCCGGCCCACCGAAGACGCCGTCTACTTTGGCAGCGACCTCGCCCAGATCTGCGCCGACCGCCTCATCCTGGACGACTCGGGCTTCTACCACTGCCACCCCCGCTTCCGCCCGCTGCCCTCCAAGTTCGTGTCGATCCGGGACACGGAAGACGACCACTTTGCCATCATCGACATCACCAACAGCCGCAACGTGGTGCTCGAGGAGCTCGAAGCCTCGCGCGCAACCTTCACCATCTACGACGGGGCCATCTTCCTCCACCAGGGCAACACCTACCTCGTGCGCGACTTCAACCCGGACAAGCAGCTAGCGCGCGTGGAGAAGGTCAAGGTCGACTGGCTCACCCAGCAGCGCGACTACACCGACGTGGACCCGATCTGCACCGAGGCGGTGAAGCGCATCAGCCGCTCGCGCTCGCGGGCCTACTACGGCGCCATCCGCATCACGCAGGTCGTGTTTGGCTACTTCAAGGTCGACCCCCGGCGCGGCAACCGGGTGCTCGACGCGATCCAGGTCGACAACCCGCCTGTGGTCCGGCACAGCAAGGGCATGTGGCTCGACGTGCCCAAGCGCGCGCTCGACGTGCTCGTGTCGCGCCGGCTCAACGTCGCGGCCGCCATCCACGCCGCGCAGCACGCGCTCATGAGCCTGATCCCCCACTTTGTCGTGAGCATGCCGGGCGACGTCCGTACCGAGTGCAAGAGCGGGCTCAAGGAGTTCGCCCGGCGCGAGACGGCGCGCAAGAGGCCCGCCAGGCTGACGTTTTACGACGCCAAGGGCGGCGCGGGCGGGTGCGGCATCAACACCAAGGCGTTTGAGTTTGTGGACCTGCTGCTGCGGCAAGGCCTCGCGAGGGTGCGGGCCTGCGCCTGCGCGGCGGGCTGCGTCGAGTGCTGCGCGTCCGAGATGTGCAAGGAGAGGAACGAGGTCATGAGCAAGGTCGGCTGTGAGGTGGTGCTCAGGGCCTTGCTCGACGAGGAAATTGATGTCGAGGCGCTGCCCATGGGGCTCGAGGAGGGGAGTCCGGCGGGGGTGGAGACGGTTGTGTTGGCGGGTACGGTGCCGACGCGGGATGGGAGGGGTGTGGTGGTTGATGAGGGGGAGGGCGGTGGATAGTTGGGTGCCCTTTTATTGACTGCTTTGGTTGGGTTGGTCTCCGTAATTCAGGCTGCGGCGTAGGCCGTGGAAGGCTCTGCGACGGCATCTGGACGTTAATTCTTACGGTCGGCAATCCTTTCGCAGGGTCGCGTTTGTTCACAACGCCCATCCTTTTGCGTGCCAGCACCTCTTCATTCGCCTTCTCATGCGTTCCATCCACCCTCACTCCGACTGTCTCAGACAAGCTTCGCAGAAGAAATCGACCCAAACGAGCCAGACTCGACTGGACATGCTAAGCTTTTGCCGAGCCCGCCGTTGGGACGCTACGGGGAGGTGTGCCTAATCCCTGCAGATCTGTCTCGAACCCTTGCCCAGTCCAAGATCCAAAAGTGCCATTTTAGGCCATCATTCTCTGCAGGATGTCGAATTTCTCTGCTGTGGCATCTTGCCTGTCTCAGGCGCCGAAACTGTTGGGCTTCATGATGGTGCACAGTAGCGGCTGATGGCGGCAAAGGCCAACAGCAGATGGCACATGGGCGACGGCCTTGTTTCGTGTTGCCCTAGTATCCCCCCATGCCGCATTTTCCGACTCCTGAAACTGGAGCCAAGCAACGAGTGCCAAGTGGCTCTGCGAACACGCATGTTCGATGCTTCTTCCGGGCGTGGCTGCCGAGCGAAGGATTCAAATTGAAGCCGTTGTCGCGGCGGTTGGTCCCGTCGTGGTCGTGGGGCTGATCTTGGCTCCATCGAGACATTTTTCTCTCCGGGACCCAGCGGACCCTGAACTTGACCCTTTCTCGCTCCTTTTGAGGTTTCGATGCCCCAACATCAAGGTCGCGTTGTTCTCCGTCTCGTCTCAGGTCCTGCTGCTCCATGAACAACTCAACATCGTCAGACGCCTGGTTGCGAATCTAACGACAGAGCCAGGACCCATGGTTCGGTAGTTCCCAGTTGACAGTTTCCACCTCGAACCCCGAGTGCACAATGGCCTCGGATTCACCGCCCACGGCCGAAGCCAAGCAACAACAACAACAACAACAACAACAACAGCAGCAGCAGCAGCAGCAGCAGCAGCAACAGCAACAGCAACAGCAACCCTCACCATCACCGACCTCTCCGCCAACAGCGACACCCTCCCCAACCTCGGAAAAGCCATTACAAACCACCACCCACGATGGCCACCTCCCCATACACACCACCGACCTGGTCCTCGCAAGGAAACCCACGGCGACGGAGAAGATCAAGCGGACCCTGACGGTGCGCCCGACGGGCGAGTCCGGCCGCTCCGGCATCCACCCGCTGATCTTTTTGCGCAACGTCTTCCGCTCCGCCTCGTGGGCCTCGCGCGTCGTCAACGTGCTCTGGCCCGTCGTGCCGGCCGCCATCGCGGTGCGCTACGCCATGCCGAACCACCAACTCGTCACCTTCATTCTGAGCTACTTGGCCATGGTGCCGTGCGCGAACCTGATTGGGTTTGCCGGGCAGGAGCTGAGTCGCAAGTTTCCGCACGTCATGGGGGTTATTATCGAGACTACGTGAGTTGATTTTTTTTCTCTGTCGGCAGTTGGAGGGGAGGAGAGATGGATTGGGACGGGGTGGATGGGGCTTGTGAAAGACACGGAATGCCCTGGCTGAACTGAGACTAACACGGTATTGTACAGGCTTGGGAGTCTGGTCGAAATCATCATGTTTGTCGTCTTGATCACTCGGCCCGAGGACCCCGTGGTCGACTACATACAGGTGATCAAGGCGGCGATCCTCGGTTCCATCTTGGCCACCATGCTGCTGTGCCTCGGCTTGTGCTTCATCGCGGCCGGGCTGAAGCGGGAGGAGACGCATTTCTCCGAGGCCGTGAGCGAGGCCGGGAGCGGACTGCTCTTGACGGCGTGAGTTTGCTCTCGCCAGTTCCCCAGAGAGCATTCCGTTGCTGACAGCCATACAGCGGCTTCGGTCTCGCCATCCCCACCGTCTTCCAGCACTCTCTCACGGGCAAGATCGCCGACAGCGATCTCATGTCCAAGACGATCGAGATTTCGCGCAGCTCGGCCGTCCTGCTCATGATCGCCTACCTGATCTTCACCTTCTTCCAGATTCAGACCCACCACGGCATCTACAACGACGTCTTCGTGGCCGACGAGGCGCGCGACGCCGACAAGCACCTCGACAAGAGCCACTACCGCCTGACCTTCACCGAGTGCTGCCTGGCGCTGGCCATCTCCATCGCGCTCGTCACCCTCATCGCCATCGCCCTGGTCGACCAGATCCACTACCTGGTCGAGGAGCGCCACGTGTCGGACTCGTTCGTCGGCCTCATCCTCGTGCCCCTGGTCGAGAAGGCGGCCGAGCACCTGACGGCCGTCGACGAGGCCTACGACAACCAGATGAACTTTGCCCTGTCGCACGTCCTGGGCGCCACCCTGCAGACGGCCCTCTTCAACGCCCCGCTCGTCGTCATCGTCGGCTGGGGGCTCGACAGGCCCATGGGCCTCAACTTTGAGGTCTTTGACCTGGTCGTGCTGCTGCTCGCCATCCTCACCGTCGGCAACTTCCTGAGGGACCAGAAGAGCAACTACCTCGAGGGCGCCCTGTGCGTCTTGGTGTATGTTGCCATTGCCGTCGCCGCACTGTATTATCCGAATCCGCATGACATTGCGGCTGTTGGGGCGGGAGGCGACGCTGCCAGTGCTGGGCATCATTAGCGGGGATTTGCTGTCTTTGGTTTCGTATCTGGTGTCTTTTCTCGAGCTCGCAGTGCGTCGTCGAGACGACGTCACCGGCCGCTTGAGGTGGTCAGGGGCGCTAAGCGAACAAGGGCAGAAGGCGGGGAACTCAACGCTCAGAAACGGACTGCTTGTTGAGACCCGTCCAGGCCACCATGCATGTACAGCCCGGTATGCGTCGTAAAAGAGGATCACCACGGATAAACGAAGCTGTGGCTGAAGTTGACAGATCTGATGGAAGGCCATTCTGTTGCCGACAGCCCTTCGGTCAGGCACGGGGTATGAGACGGCTGAGGTGTGCCCCGAGGGAGGAGACGTGACTGCCAATTCAGCCGCAGGTTAAGGAGGGTGGACCACTGTCCGGCGGCCGAGGCCGATACGTCAACCAGAGCGTGAGGGCGTTGAGTACCGCCTATCAGGCCAGGTTTAGTGGCTCTTTTCGGACTCTGGCTTGGGGTCGAGTTGGAGGGCGGTTAGCGGGGAGGGGCGCAGCGTGCCCGGACAGGGGATCAGGTCCTGTAGTCAGCTTTGATACGCGCCGTGGTCTGACCTGATGTGGGATACGGCTTGTGTGGGAGTGCTGAGGGTAGTGGTAGCGGCTTCGCCGGGCGCGGTGCAGACAGAGGAGCAAGAGGTGCTGGGGGGGTATCAGAAGTCTGGGAGCCGACAGCGCGTGACGCACGCATGCCAGCACTATCCGCGCTAGACACGGGACGAACCAAGAGAGCATTGTAACAGGGTAAAAGGCCAGGGACTACCCTGATTCAAAAGGTCTTCTGATCTCCCGGGAAACATCAAGAGGACGAAGGGTGATGGGGAACTTCGGTGGCGGCATGTTCTTGGACGGGGCTGGCCAAGGTGTGGGCTTTGCTGGGAGCCATGGCGTTGATACCCGCGTCCAGAATCACCCGAAGCGCCACTAGATACGTATTCAAGCTGCAGGGCGCGGCGAGTGCAGCCTTCAGGCATGTGGTGTCAGACTTTGCCGTGTGAGGAAGTGGGCCCGGGTGTATCGTGTGGTTAGCAAGCGGGATGGTATATTTGACAAAAGCCGCACTCACTGACAACCGAGAATTCAACGAACGTGAAGCTAAGGCAAAACTTGAATGGCATAGTCTCCCCTCAGACAAAATCTGGGGGGTAACATGCAACCCGCCCCCCTGAGACCGCTGACGGATGTTAACCGCTCGTCCACTCCGTCGTCCCTCTAGGATAGCGCTCAAGCGATTCCAATGATATTGGATTGTAAATACACGCCAGCACCACACCCTAACCTTCCGCTCCTCGCTTTCCAACAATCACGGCTTAACTAATGAAGCACAGGCAGCCGAGACCCATGTAAAACGTGAAGAGCGGATAGACGGCCAGTCCAACCCGGTTCTTGACGACGCCACTCCCTCCCAGGATGCTCACGCCAGCAGCCAGCGACCAAGCCACCAGCACGAGATAGACCGGAATTCTTGCAATCCAGTGCAGCCTCAGCGCCGACAGCAGCGCCGCAATGACGAGCGGAAACAGCGTGTACCCTATGACGCAAATGCTCGACGCAAACGAACTATACCAGCAAGCGGTCAGCACAAACTCCACTCTCCTCCAAGATCCATCCAGAAGACTCACATATTCCCCCCCAACAACTTGATCTGCACCGTCACGACCGCCATGCCGACCCACACCATGGCAAACACGCCGCTGAAAACCATATCCCGCTGGTCCTCCCGACTGCGCAGACACAGCAGCGTGCTCAGCAGCAAGCAAAAGATCAACGGCCCCCACAAATCCCAATCCCTCAAGCCACCACCAACACCACTGTTATTCTCCCCATGCTCCAACAGACTCTCAGCATCCATGACCCTCCCCGCAAAGCCCGCAAGCTCCTCCCTAGCCCCCGCCAGCCCGCCGCCGCCGCGCAGGCTGGCGTAGGCGCCGCGGAGGGAGCCGCTGCCGCCGCCGCCGCCGGAACCCCACGACGAGAACAGGTGGCGCGGGTAGAGCACCTCGCGCAGCCTGTGCCAGACGGCGAGCAGGTCGCGGCGCAGCGTGGCCCAGACGGACTCGTCGATGGTGGTTGGTGAGAGGGCCGGGGCGGTGCGGTCCTCGCCGGGAATGCGCGAGGTCCAGGCGGTTGCTGCGTTATTTCTGTTGTTGCTGTTGTTATTGTTCGCGGAGGAGGAGGAGGCGCCGATGGTGCCGGTTAGTGGGGTGCGGGAGGTGGAGTGCGTTTGGGTGCTGCCGAGGGGGTCGTCAAAAGTGTTGAGGTCGGCTGGGATGGATGATCTCAAAGGTTAGTTTGGTTGACAAGACGATGATGATGCGGGTACAGGGAAGGTCAAACGGACCATCATCGGGGTCGATTAGGTCGTCATCGTCGAGGTCGACGCCTGGGACGTTTTGGTAGTCGCGGCGGCTTGCGGCCATGGTGGTGAGTGTGGAAGATGTCGTGCCTCCTTTCAACCAGAAGGTGCCGCTTGTGTGGGGAGTCTGACGACTGCGTGAATTTGCGGCGCAATCGTTGGTGCTGTCGACAGTGAGTCTCAACCAGACCAGAAAGGTCCACGGTATCCTCAAGCTGCGCGTTGGTTACGACGCAAGTCAACTGACGTTGCGCCTTGGCGAGCTGGCCCAAGCTCCTTCCAGATTGCTACTGCAGGGCTGGTAGGGCTCTGTATCTTACAATACACCGCAGTACACTCTTTCCATGGGCGTGTAACAAACGCTTGCCTAGTCTCGTGAGTTCGTGACACGACATCCCCCTCGCTTGCGCAACGGTAACAGATGGAATGGCGACGCACAACAGAAATGGCCACTCACTCAGATCCGGCCCAGTGTATACCTAGGTGCGGCAGTCGTACAAATTGATGTTGCTCACCGGGAACCCGACAAACACCCAGGCTCCCACTCGGTGGTCCATCAGTGCCTCGGCATCCATTAATATTTCTGCCTCGAACTCAACACCCCCTCCACCCAAAGATAGTTCCCCACCACTTCAACTCATTCGTGTCATTCTATCTAACACAGCATCTGTCCAAGCACGCTTTCCCCCCCAAACAGAGACACACATATCATGCCCCCAACGAGCCACGAGCTTGATCTCATCAGAACCAACTCCACTCACTCATCTCCAAGCCAACTCCTCAACCAACCCCCACCATTATATCCACGTAATAGCCCGACTCAGAATATCCCGTATCCCATCCGTTTTAAACCACCACCGATTCGTCCCAGTGTTCAGTCCTTCCTTTCACTAAGGTAGTTCCCTTCCCAGTCCCAACCCAGAAAGATGCCCAAACTGCACCCTTGTAAACCATGTCCCATACAGTAAGGTAGCCAGCAAGACCTTCCCCAATCCAATCCCCGCATCACAGTGAGTAGGCTCTGCCCTCCTACCAAAAGTACCTCCCTGCTGCTGCCGCCGCTGCCTTAGACGACTCATCCACGCTCCCGCCCCCTCCCCCGGCACCATCCCCTGCCCTCCTCAGCGGCCCACGCGCAGCATACCTCGCCCCAGCCGTCCATGGCTCATCGCCAAGGTTGCACCTCCGCGCCGCCACCTCCGCCGCCGACGGTGTATAACACCCCTGCTGCGGCTGCGGTTGTGGTTGCGGTGGCGGCTGCTGCTGCGGCTGGTGTTGAAGCCTCGCATGGCCCTGCAGGGCGTCATACGAAAAGGCCGGCCGCAGCGGCGGGCGACGGCCATGCTGACTATACCCTCCCGGCTCATACCCGCTCCCTCCTCCTCCTCCACCGCCGCTGCCGCCATAATGGTATGGCGCCAATCCGTGGAATCCCGCCGTGCCGGCGTCATACATATTCTCGTCCAGTGAAGCATGCCGCGTGCGGTAGCTGGGGGGTGGTCCCGGGGCCTCGGGAGGAGGGTAGAAAGCGGCACGGCCAAAAGCTGGTTCCTTCGGGACGTCACTGCTGCTGCTGCTGCTGCTGGCCGAAAGGTCTTCCGGTGGGGGGTATGTAGTTGGGACCGGTGGTGGGGCGCTTATCCTTGGCCGGCCCTGGCCGTAGTTTGCGAGCGTCGGGTTGATGCCCGTCACGGCCCATGCGAAAACGGCCACGTCGCGTATCGAACGCATTAATTCTGTGAATGGTGAGCTAGAGCGACGAATTACTGAAAAGCCAAGGGCTGGGAAAAGGACATACGGTCAATAGGAGGTCCGCCCGCGGCTTTGACGCACTCTCGGAGCGGCATATACTGGGGGAGGAGGGGAGGGCGGAAGGTGTAGAGTAGTTCGGGGGAGATGTAGGGTTCGATGGGTTGGACGCCCCACGGTGCCGCGAAGAGACCGTTCTCGAAATTGAAGGCGGCCGGGATTAGGGGGGGCTGTGGGTCGGGAATAGGAGGCCGGGCTCTCCGCAGCACCACAACGAGCCCGTCAGATGTGCACGAGACGACAGCCTCGAGTTCGACAACCCGAGGGGACTGCGAGCGGCACCTCTGTGGCGTCGGTACGCGTGTGCCACTCCTCAACTCCCCATCTTGCCCCTGAGCTTCGTCCTCCTCGCGTGTCCTTGGTCCTGGTTCCTCGTCCAGATCCATGCAGCGGTCCCTTAGACTTGGGTCTTTCGAGTCGGTCTCGCTCTCGTCCAGGCTGCTCCTGTCGTCGATGTCATCCTCCATGTCATCGACCTCGTCTTCGTTGACGGCATCATTGGGGTCGATCCGCGGATCCTTGTACCAGAAACGCAAGTACGCAATCGACTCATTCGCCTTGGCGCTCTCCAAGCACCGCTCCGCTTCCTCGAGACAGTTGGGTTGAATACACTCGTAGAAGGGCCTCTCGAGCAGTTCATCGGAGCGCGCCCCTAGAATCTGCGCAACAGCATCTGTGGCATACATGATGGTCAGATTCCTCGTGAATCGGTTGAGAATGAGCGCAGCGCGCGGTTCTCGCTCCATTGGTGGCATCTTGAATTTAGGAGACAAGTGCTCGAGCATCTGGTACCGGGGATCCCGCGGCGAGCTGGAGAATATGCGTCTGATTTGTGGTGCGTCCCTCGCCCGCCCTAACGGTGCACGTCAGCGCCAGATTGCAGGATTCGGGAAGGTATCAGAGCCATACTCTCGCTCCGTTCACCCCTGAGGTATATGCTCGTCGAGGCCACCAGCACATTGTGGACGACGGTGAAGCAGCACTCGCAGCCTACCCACTGGCCGGTCTTGGAGAGAATTCGCGCATAGTGGAGGACGGCCGCCTTGTCCAGCAGGATGCCTCTGCTGTGGATCGAACGGGCGAACGGCACCTCATCGGGATGGAAATAGTCAAAGGCGGACTTGCCCCTGACCTCGTCGGGCTGGTAGCCCAAGATATCGAGGATCGAGTCCGAGGCGAAGAGGATATTGGCATCCGGGGTGAGGTCTGGAGAACGCCATGGTCAGCCCGCAGGTGAGAACTCGGGCGTGCTTCCACCTACTGTGAATCGTCATAAACGTCTGGTCTCGAGGATCCATGGCGGGCTGGGGATGGTGGGCCGCTCCAACGAGCTGGCCTGGCATGCAAAGTTGTGGTTACAAAATGCTGTCCATGAGCTGGCGGGAGAATAATGGTTTCGAGCAGGAGAAGCTAGTCTCAAAAAGAAGGCGCCGAGCCGAGCACAAAACAGGATGCCGTGCAGTGTACCCACAAAGTGCAAGTGTCCCAGGGGCTCGCGGTGCGGGAAAACAAATCGGGCGCCGTGGCTCCTGACTCTTTCTGGACGAGAACGACAGGTGCGAGGACTCCAGAGAGCGTGCGTGCAAGGAAGGCCGGTGTATCGTGCGGGATTGCCTGTCCGTGGAAGCCCTCGGCCGCTGGGTGCGCAGTTTCGCCCAACCGAGATGGTAACACAGAGATGCCGCCGTAACCTGGGAGCGGGATATATCAAGGCCCACTAGTTCCACCGCGGGCTGTTCCTGAGACTGGCGGGAGATGGTGAGCAAGCCGGCCCGGGCAACAATTGGAAGCCCTGGGAGGCGGAAAAATGCAGCAGGCACTGAGGAGAAGGTCGTCAACTGCTAGCTCGGGTTCACCGACCAGATCGTAACCGAAAGCGCCGGCGGAAAGGTTGCACTGCGAGCAATGTCTTCGGTTTTGTGCAGCCAGCCAAAGCACCAGAGTCGGGGTGGGCAGTGTTTGCAGCGGGGAACCGTGAGGCACTGGTGGTCAGTCGAACTGCGACGGGAGGTAACGTGAACGACCGGCAATGGTCGGTTGCGGCGGAGACGGAGTGCTGCAGACGAAGGGTCGGTCTCGTTCCGTTTGTTGTCAGGCGTCCTCGGCGACTCGCCTTCCTTCCAAGGCAAACGAGTGACGGTTTCGCGTAAGCAATGTACGCTGTTAGTGGTGGGAAGTTGAGCGCAAGATTCGGGAGAGAAGCGTGTATCAGCTCAGTGGCGTCAAATTCTCAAGAGTCGAGGCACACTGGAGATCTGAGCCGTGAGACTGAGAGACGGGACGGACGTATAGCGCGGCACGTTGCAATCAATGGCGGGGATGCGGGATTGGGTGCGTCTGGAGATGCGGGCCTGATGCAGCGCAAACTGGCAATGCATCAGACGATTTGTCAAGAAAGTCGGAATGAAGGAGAGCGTAGGGAGACGCCTTGTCACATACTGCGGCAGAGAAGCCGGCGCCGATGGAGTGATGGCTCGAATCTCACCAGCGTGTAAGGTATTTAGGTTTCTGTGAATGTTCGGCCAAACTCCACGCCTGAGGTTGTTGAAGGAGGAGCTTCCTGGAGCTTCCTGCAGCGGGCGGATGCGAACCTGCCGGCGGCAGAATCGCAATTTTTTGCTCCCCACACCAAGTGCAGGGGCAGCTGCCGGAGCGGAAAGGAATTGAAGTCAGGGCAGCTGCGCTGGAAAGGACCGACAGGGGAACAGAGTGCCCCCGCCCTCAGTAGGGGTCTTGGCATGAGCGGGATGGCACCTGCCACAAGTTGATCCCTGGGGCCAGGCTCGGCTGGAACATTAAAATCTTGACTTTTCTGAAAGCAAAGGTTCAACTGCCAGTGCGGTTTGTGAGGATTCCTTGCGGACGGTGCCCCTCGAAGGCTTGAATGCAGCGTACATGCATACCGTCCGAGGTTGTATGCATCGTAGGAAGCGTCTGATCGACCTAGGACAAAGCTGCCCGTGAGGTAACATTGGTTTGGTAACCTTGTCCTGTCAGGGCCAATTCCCGCCGGGACGGACTAGGTATCCGTACCTACCTGGATGAATGTTTAGCTTCGCCAGACAATGGCCACACGTGTGAGACGCAGACAGGCTCCAGAACATCATCCTCACGCTTCGGAATATCATTGGGATGAGGTCGAATCCTTCCAGCGCTGACTCAAGCGGCGGGCGGGCGTATGGTCAATCTCCCAGACACCAAAAGCAATGGCAAGAAGGGAATTAAGATAGATATCTATTCAGCTACAGGCGCTAGCGACCCGCCGGGTTAAATCCCTATACTTCGTAGTACCGACTCCTAGGAAGAACCCAAGCCATACCATCATTCGCCTCCCGACGGAGAATAAGGTCTTTTGCCTGGCTCACCTGACGCGACCATAGCGGCTGTCTTGTGCTTACACAGTATGCTACGCCCGCTGATGACTGATTGCCCATGGCCACAGAGTAGCTACTGGCTTTTTGTCCCGTTCGGATGTTGGAGGTAGAAAGATGGGCTCACATCATTTAGTTATTTTAGAAGCAGCTCAATGCCTTTCGCTGCCCGATCGGCTCTGGGCTGTCTTGTTTCGTTTCTCTTGCAGGATGATCGTCGGTTTGGTTGCAACCCCACTGAAGATCCCTGCCCCACCATCCCGTCGCGATACTTCAGCAAGCGAAAGATGAGCTTTCCACTGCTCTCCACTCCGCTGCTCCTACTACAGGTGTATCGAGGTGGCTTCACGTTTACACCAAGACGCTGAACGTTGATAGTCGTGTGGCTGATATTCTACGTAGATGGACGAAGCTTGACAGCCTGAGTCACTCCATGTTGTCCCTTGTGCTTGATTCAAAAAATATTTTGACCCTAGTCTCCTTGGCGTGGGATAGTGGGTCCGAAAGTTGTCGGCTTCATGGTGGGTACGGCATCATCCGTAGCGGTCCATTCTGTGCAACCATTGGCCGATTTACGGGGCGTCCGATGAAACAAGAGAATCTCAGTCTCAACCTCATCCTAGAGAGGTGTATAAGAAGGGCTCCTGTGTACGAAGTAGGGCCACGAAATCTGTAAACTAAGATCAGAGGACAATGCTGACTCAATGAAAGCGCTTCGCCCCTCACCCGCAATTTTGTTTCCCGCGGTTCTGCGACGACAATCCTAGCCATGTGAGCTTCTACGCTTCAAGTGTCTTGTATGTACAATACAGCTGTGGGCATCACAAAAAGAGCTTAAATAAGCCCTGTGATGATGCCAAAGAGATGGAGGAATTGTGCGACAGCAGCAAGCCATGGCCGCGGGCCCAGCGGCCAGCGCCGTAGCGACGCTCGACGGCTCGAGCCTGTCTCGTGGAGCCTGGAGGTCGTGAACCTTGAAAGCAGGCGAGGAAGAAATAAATCGGAAAACCTGCGCTGTTTTATACCTTCTTAGGTACCTTGGCGCCCTCGCTCTCCGGTCTTTGACATCAGTTATTGGTATGGGTAGGTACCTGAGCTTCCAGGCATCGCCAGATCATCAGATGGCTGAGCTGGACCGCATCTTATCTTGGGAAACCCAATGTCCTGCTTTATCAATGTCTCTGCCAATCCAAGCCTACCACAATTGCCTAGATACATTACTATCTTGTGATACTATTGCGTCAAGTACGAGAGAGTAAAAGTAGGGCGATTGTCCACTCTTTAACTGTATCATCAGTTTGAGATCACGTGGGGTCGCGTCGCGTGACGCGTTGAATCTTTGGACGGAGAGGATGAGAAGAATGGGATCCACTCACTCACTCCGACCTAGACGAAGTCCGAGAGACTGCCAGTGAACACTCACATCAACATATCTCCGGAGGCAATTTGTGATTCAGCTGACATAAATTCAGCACGCTTGAATCATCAAATCAGCCGAGAGCTAAAAGATCTCACTGGTCTTGGCAATCAGACAGTTTCAATTCCAATCCCGCGGCCGACCGTCCAAACACCACCCAAAACATCACGATCAATCCCGCCCTCCCGACTCGCTCTTTTCGGCCCCACATCTCCTCGGACCCGGAGCCCTCCAAGCCACTGCACCCTCCCTTCGCAGCATCCTCGCCTCTCGCCATTCGTTTCCAATCGAACGTAAGGATGCCGGCCGCCGACTCGGCCGAGTGGGAGCTCCCCAAGCTTCGTGCATCCTTCCTCTTCCAAGTGTGTTCACTTCTCGTTTGGGTCCCTGATTACAGAATTCCCAAACCCTCACACGACCATCTAGGACGACTTCAAGTACCTCTCATCAGATGATCAGCAAGCCAGTCAAGGTACCTATGTGGCGGCTCTTCCGCCGACGGATGGCATAGCGCTGACCCATGCCCTCGCCCACGCCCTCAGATCTAGCCGAGTTCTTTGATGTCAAGTTTTACCCGTACAACCCGCCAGGGGCCCCTCCCGTTTTTGCTGCGACAAGCAAGAAGCATGTAAGCAACAAGAGCGCCCTGTCAGCGGCACCTCTGAAGTGAACTGACATGAGCTGGCACTACCAAAGGCGGTCATCTGCCGGTTGACACAAACTACTGACAAAGACACCAACCCATGCGAGATCATACAGCTCATCCGAGACGATAGCGTACGCAAATACACATGGTGTCGCAATGGCCGTCCCGACTGACCAAGGTAGCAGGACGACGCCAACTGCGCAAGTTGCTGGTCTAGAGACCCTGTGACGCAGGAGCCTTGGCTCTGCATCGCCGGCAACGACTCCAACGTCAAAGTCTACAATGTGAAGCAGGGGAGGCTGGTCAAGGTGGGCCCAGAACGCAATGCGGTGGTGGTGTGAACACAAACAACTGACCTCGGCAGACACTCGTTGGTCATGGCGGTGTAAGTGGATAAAACGCTGAGCGTGTGAGCAGCAGCTTACTCGGATTAGGGAATCAACGACCTGGCAACTTCACCAGACAGCCCACTCATCATCGCTTCGGCATCCGACGACACGACCATCAGGATATGGAGCCTGGCACCAGCCCATGACAAGCAGCCCTGTGTCTGTATTCTTGGGGGCGAGAGCCACTCATACGACCTGCTCAGCGTGGCACGTTGATCCTGTCTTCCAACCTTTCTGCAGCACCGCTAACAGACTCCAGGCTTTCCATGACAACGGGCGGTACGTCCTGTCCGCCGGCCATGACCAGGTCATCAACCTGGTGAGCCCTCCATGTCTAGGTCATCTCGCACCAAACTAACGAAGCCGCAGTGGGCTCTCCCCGAGTTCTCGGCCGAGCACGTCGATGTCCCTGCCGTGCTCATCCACCCGCATTTCTCCTCCTCTGAAGTCCACAACAACCTCGTCGATTGGTAAGCCGCTTCCCCTTTTCCCCCTTCAACCCCTTCCCAATCCATGATTTACAATCCCAAAAACAGCGTCGCTTTCCACGGCGACCTAATCCTCTCGCGCGCCTGCCACGAGGACACCATCGTGCTCTGGCGCATCGAGGGCTTCTCCTCGGCGGACCCGATCCCGGGCCCGCTCGACGCGCCCACGCCGACCGACATGGCCAAGCAGACGCTCTCTTACTTTGCCCCGACGCTGTCGCACGACCGCCCGGCCATGTTCACCCGCCTGGCCCAGTTCCACACGCCCGACTGCGGCGTGCAATTCTTCATGCGCTTCCGCGTGTTTCACGGCCCCGGCCGCCACCCCATCCTGGCGTTTGCCAATGCCAAGAGCAAGACCTTTTTTTGGGACTTTGCCCGGTTCGGTTCCTACAGGGAGTTTATGAGGGAGCTGAAGGAGGCGCAGCTGAAGGTTGGCGGGGTTAGTAGGGTTGCTGGTGGTGGTGGTGGTTCTGCTGGGGCGGATGAGAATGCCATGGCGAAGCCTTCGTGGCTCATGGTCAAGAGGGCCAAGAAGACGCCCGCGAACGCCGTGGCCGCCCACGCAGCGGCGGGCGGGGACGGGACGTCGAGCCTGAGGTCGTTTGCGCTGGCCGACAAGGACTCGATGGTCTCGGCCAGCCCGGACCCGGAGAGCGGTACGAGCCTGGGGTACAGCCGCGAGACGCTGCAGGCGTGGGCCGAGATGTACGACTTGTCGAACCCCGTCGGCCACGTCAAGGCGCATCGGATACTGGGCGTGGACGGGGGGTTCGTTGGTCGGCAGGTCGGCTGGAGTCCGGAGGGGAAGTGGTGCGTGGTGGTGGGCAATGGGAACCGGGCCCTGATCTACCAGCGGTGGGGGAAGGAGAGAGGCGTTGCTACGGTGATTGCTTGAGCCCTCTTTTGGTGTAGGATCTTAAGTTGCAGGGTGTTTGCGATTTTCATGGTTCCGGACAGTCTGGTAGCCAGGTCTAGACTTCCAAAGAAGAAAACATGGGGAGGACTGACGTCCCTTCATCCTCGTTGTCCTCCTCCCCGTCGGACGCCAAAGACTCGAGGAGGGCCTCATCATGGTCCTTGAGCTCCCTTCCGCCCTCCTTGATCCGTCGCAAGAAGCTTTTTGCCTTTTCTCGCTGACCAGCCCGCGCTCTCCTGCCGTCCCTATCCTCCGATGCAGACCTTGGAGCAGGCGGCAGATGCAGATCTCCGATGTAAAGCGCCCCCATGGCCCTCAACCTCAGCAGCTCCTGGTCGCGGGAGAAGGGCACAAGCTCCATTACGGTGTCCATCCGCTGCGCGACGTCGACCATTCGCCGCAGCGCCGAAAGTCGAAGGTCGTCCTCTTTTTCCCGCAGTCTCAGCTCCCGGCGGCTGAGCCCGCGGAGATGGACCTGCGCATCCTCGCCCGCCCCCTGCCGCCCACGGTCAAAATCGTACTCCATCGGCTCCTCCTCCACGTCCATTTCCATGTCCATGTCATCCTCCCACCCCCCGTCCCGCTGCAACCTCTCCAGCCCCCTCCTGTGCGCAGCATACGCCGCCTCCATCTCGGCGCTGAACATGGCCACCTGGAAATCCAGCGCGCTGCTGGCGCTGGCAGGATGCTGTTTACTGTACGGGTACTGCTGGATGAGGTAGCCGTAGTACGCTTTGAGTCTCGCCAGCCTGTCCTCCTCCTCCTGCTCCTCCTCCACCCCCTCCAGACTTTCCCTTTCCCCATCCCATTCTACTTCCCCATCCCCATCCCCCTCACCATTCCCAACTCCACCTCCACCACCATCACCCCCCCGCTTCCCCAGCCGAGGAGACCGGTCCTCCCCCTCCCGCATCAGTACCTCAGCCCCCATCTCCCAGTACCGCTCCCACCGCAGGTCCACCCTCCGCCCGTACACCCTGGCCCGCGCCAGCAGCCCAAACGCCCGCTTGGCCGCGCCAATGTCCCCCTCGGCCAGGCACCGCCGCACGGCCGCCGCCAGACACCCCACGCGCGCGTTGTAGGCGTGTGCGCGGCGGTCTAGCAACATGCTAGTAGTAGCATCGGGGTCCTTGCCTCTGCTTCTGCTCCTCCTGCTGCTGCTGCTACGGTTGCGCTGGTTGCCATTGGTTGGTTGGCTGGGGCTGTTGTTGTCCTCGTCATTGTCGTCGTCGTCGTCGAAATCAGTCTCCTCGAAATCAGTCGTCCGCCAGCCGCCCTCCTCCCCCTCGCCGTTAGTTTCGACATCGGCGTCGCTGGCCGCGCTGAGTTGTGACCCTCTGGGACTTTTCTGCGATGACGTTGACAATTCAGGGCTGGCATCGGCATCGGTATCGGCAGACCCGCTACCACGGCTTCTACTGCTGCCGCGCTTCTTGTTCGGGCCCTTGGTTCTGGGACGCGGAGGCCGGTGCGGGAAGCCCGGGTAGAATGCCTTGGAGGGGAGGGGCTGCTCGGCGGGGTAGCCGGCGACGGCGAACTGCTTGAGGGTGTCGGGGGTGTGCGAGAGCGGGTTGATGACTGCGTCCGAGGCGGCGCGTTTGCGTTTGCCTTTGCCGTGGGCGGCGGACATTGCGGTTCTATTTTGAGATTCGGTGATTCGACTGGTTTGTGATGTTGCTGGTGTGGTGAGAGAGAGGGACGGGAGATGTTGGCGGTTAGGTTCGAGTTAGTTTTAGTTTGAGTTTGAGTTTGCTTCAAGTGACGCAGTGGGCATGTCAATTGGGTACCGCGATTTTCTACGTGAACAAACCCTCGGAAATCGGCATTGGGGTTCCAATGATGAGTGGCTGGCGCATTTCAATGTACTAGTAGCGAATGTGTGGTTTGTGTTCTGGCGCATGAAAAGCTCGATGCGGCACGTTTAGGTGAGGTGGGTGTTTAAAGATTTTGGTGATTTTGACCAAAGTCTGGTTTTGATCACAGAACTTTCAGCTACCAACATGATAACATGGAGTCAAAAGTTTTCAATCAAAACATCTTTGACTAAGATGCACCCCCAAAGCACACGTCTTCATTTTACTTCCACTGCAGCTCTCGGAAACGGCGTTCAAGTCACGGCATTGCCTGCTCAACCCCATCAGTTCAATCCGAGCTCTCCCTCGGCTCAGCGGGAGACGCCTTGCCCGTACGGCTGAGCTTGGACTCGTTGCCTGACCCAAGGTGTACCCGCACTGGTCTAAATATGTACAGTCTTTAGTTGTAGTACTACACCGGTCCCGCATTCACGCCTTCCGCTCGAAATATGTCCATTGGCCCTCGGCCGGCTGTTCCTCAAGAGGCTCCCATCTAGGAGATGGGTGAGCATTTGCAAGGGTGGGGGAAGGGGACATAGTCCAGCACTTACACCTTTGCCTGGACCATGGTGTCCACCAGCGTGAGCTCGCCCTCGGCAACCTGGATAACCTCTTCAATGAGGCCAGCGCCGATCTTGGTCTCGAGCTCCGAGATCCTGCACCAAACATCAGCACAGTCCCTTCTCTCCAAACGCAGTCCCCGTAAACCTACTGATCAGCTGTCAGCTGCGGCTCCGCTTCCAGGTGCACGTGCTCGATATCGCCCCGGTCTCTCCTCTCAAAGATGTGTCTCAGGTCCTCCTTCTCCTCGAGCGTCCTGCTGCCCTCGAGCTCCGGGCCCTCGTCGACCTCGCCGTCCCACTCCTCGTACCGCATGTCCTGCTTGGGCGGCACGTGGCGCACGACAAACACCTTGCCGTCGCGCTCGAGCTTGACGGCCGTCTCGCCGCTGACGCTGTGCGGGGACGCGACGGTGAACTCCTCCGGGTGCTCGCCGATCAGCTTGTGCGTCTTGTCGGCCCACTCCTCGTAGCCCGGCGGGACGAGGGCCTCGACGAGGGCCATGCGCTGCTTTGTGACGGCCTCGACCGACTGGCGGTAGACCGAGTGCTCGGGCACGGCCTTGAGCTTGTCGAGCGTCGAGGTGTAGAGGTAGAGGAGGGTCGAGCGCGGCGAGGCGTGCGTCGAGAGACCCGTGAGGCCTGTCGGCGTGCCGCCTTCGAGGTACCGCGCCGCTGGCCGGACGGCGGCCAGGAGACGGAGGGTCGCGCGCATAGTTGCGGGATGGTTGGCAGCGTCGGCGTCCCAATTGGGTGTGGTGTTGTTGCTGCCGCGGAGCGGGATTTCGCTGGGGGGCGCTGGATGCTGCGAGTTTCCGACGTCAGAGCTTCTGCGGCCAGCTCCCGCCAGCCGCCGCCCTTCGAACCAAGACTTGCCAAGAGAATCACGTGATAGGTCATACCTTCCACAGCACGATCCATCCAATCCATATCAGAGCTTACATTACCGTACCTTACGGGATTTTTCCGTAAGGTAGGTTGAGCTTGAGGACGTTCATTTCCCAAGCACACAACACCGACACACTATCTCACTATGAATCGGGTTTCGCAACATTCCATGAACTTTCACGAGTATCAAGGATGTAAAAGGCTGCCTGATAATTGATTAACTTGCTGCAAAAACCCTCTTTTCATCCCATTTCATTCTTCTTCGCCATGAAGATTTGCCAACCAGGGAAGCTCTGCGCTATGCATTCCATTGTTTCGTGTTGTTAACAAACGTTTCATAAATCAAGTAATGGGTATGTACATATGTTTGAGGCAAACTCCTGACTCCTCCAGTGCACGTCGTAGTCATCGTCACAACATCCCACCGCCGCTCTGCTCCCGTCATTAAAAGAAAAGCAAATCCTCCTCGGCCCAGCCCATGCCCAAGAACGCCTCCCTCGCCGCCTCCTCCATCCCCTCGGGCCCGCAAATCAGCACCATGGCGTCCCTCTCCACAGGCGGCTTGCCGACCTCGCGCTCAAATAACCCCCGGTCCATCCTCCCCTTCAGCCCAGCCCACTCGTCCGAAGGCCTGCTGAGCATATGCACAACCCTACACTTGCTGCTGCTGCCCCCAGCAGCGCCCCTCCTCTCCATCGCCTCCAACTCATCCCTCAGCAAGATATCCTCCTCGGCCCGGTTCCCATCCAGCACCACGCACTCGGGCGCCTCGGCCCTGTCCGCCTCCTTGACCGCCGCGCGCAGCACAGCAAAGATGGGCGTGATCCCACTCCCGCCGCACACCATGACGAACCGCCTCACCCGCCTCCCCCTGCCGTTCACGACGCACCGGCCAGCGCCCTGATACTCGAACTTGCCGACGGGGCCCTTGAACTCGACGGCGTGGCCCACGGGCAGCGCGTCGAGCGCCCGCGTCATCTTGCCGTCGCGGTAGATCTTGACGAGCACGCGCAGCGCGCCAGCCTCTTCGGCGGAGCCCTCGGACAGCGGCGTGTAGGCGCGGATGATGGCCTCGCGCGTCGCCGGGTCGCGCAGCCGGATCATGAGGTGCTGGCCCACGGGCAGGCCGCTGGTTTGGGTTCGGGAGGGGAGGGTGAAGTGGAAGATTTTGGAGTCGTGCGAGACGGGCGTCTTGGAGGCGAGGAGGGCGCGGCGCCAGGTCTTGGGGTTGAGGAAGACGCTGCTGCTGGAGGCGGCCGCGGCTTCTTCTTCTTCTGCCGAGGTTGAGGAGAGGGGCGTGGAGAGGGTGCCGATGTGGTAGGCGGGCATCATTGCTTTGGCGTTTTCGCTGTCTTTTTGGGGAGTTGGGGGTTAGTTGATGGGTTTCTGGAGTGTGTTTTGAAGGGGGATGACTTGCGGATGGCGAGGAACTCCTCGCTGGCGTCTTGCCCTGCTGCGTTGATGATGGAGGCCGCGCCGCCCGGGTGGCCTTCGAGGAACTTGGTGCCGTCGTAGACCTGGCCGTTGACGACGAACCATGGCTCCTCCTCGCCCGAGTGCTGAACGAACTCCTCGGCCGTGATCTGCCGGCTGACCTTCTCGTCGACCATGCTGATCTCCGTGGCTGGCGCTTCCTGGGCCGGCGCCGAATCCTCGCCAGCTGTCTTCTCGCCCCAGAAGCCGTTGGTGATGTTGCCCCCTTCCTTCTTGACCCTTTCCATCCACCCGCCCGGGATCAAGGCCGGCTGTGTGGGGTGCTCGAACCGCAGGGTATTGCCCTCGTTGTGGATGACGACCCGGTACCACGGGTTGTTCATCATGCCCAGCACGCTCCAGTACATATCCCTCGGCTGCACCATCATGGCGTCGTCCATGGCCCGGATCATGACGTCGCCGGCCTTTTGCAGCCGAGAGATCGGCACGTCCAGCTCCCAGAAACACCAGCAGAAGGAGCTCTCGCGCCACGCCATGTCCAGCCGCCCGCCGTACAGCACTTCCCCGTCGGGCGCCAGCCGGTACAGGTCTTCCGGGTACGACACGGCCGCCAGCATCCACGTCCGGCCCTGGTCGAGCGTCACCTCCATGCGCGTCACGCGCTTCCCGCCGCCGGCGTAGGCATACCCCTTGAGCTTGTACAGGCCGTCGCCCACGGCCAGGCGCTCGTCGTGCGCCGGGTAGCAGACGGCGCTGTTGGTGTTGAGGTCGTAAATGGCGTAGCGCTCGTCCTTCCACGTCTCGGGCAGGTCGGCGCTCTCCTCGGGGCTGATCATGGTGGGCAGGACCCTGTTGTCGTAGATGTGGTACCAGTTGTCGCTCGGCGCGGGCGTGACGATGATGCGCTTCAGCCACTTGACGCTGCGACCGCCGATCTGGCCGGGGATGACGACGCGCAGCGGCTTGCCGTGGTCCGGGTGCAGCATCTCGCCGTTCATCTTGTGGGCCACCATCATCCCCCGCTCCGGGTCCATGGCCCAGCCCAGCTTGACCGAGGTGCCGTAGTAGCCGTTGGGCAGGCGGTCGGCGCCCTCGAAGCAGATGTAGCGGGCGCCGCGCAGGGGGCGGGCGCGGGCCAGCAGGTCGGGCAGGGTGACGCCCGTCCACAGCGCCGTCGACAGGCCGGCGGCGCCCCACGAGAAGCCCTTGGTCTTGCGCACCACGTTCTGCTCCTTGCGCCGGTTGCCCGCGCACACGAGCGTGACCGGGTACGTGGCCTGGTCGTAGTTCTGGATGAGCTCGCGCAGCGTCAGCGTCACGGGGCGGGCCACCATGCCCTCGATGGTGAACTCCCAGTCGAGCACCGACGGGTCCTCGACCGCCGGCACCGCCCCGTGGTTCCGCACGTAGTGGAGGTCCTTGGTCGTCAGGAAGCCTTCGTCGTAGAGCTCGCTCAGGGGCGCCTCGACGTTGAACGGGTGGATGCCCGTGAGCCGGATCAGGCGCGGGTCCCGCTCGACGTGCTTGTCGGGCGTCTTGAGGTCTTCGGGCAGCACCCTGTTCTCCCGGGGCGTTGGCGGTAGGGGGTATATGGGAGCCGCGCCGTCGATGTGTGTCGGCAGGACGAGCTTCTGCTGCTTCTCGTACTCATCGTAGTCTTGGAGGGGGGGTGTTGGGGGGAACTGGAAGGAGGCCGTAGAGAGGTTGAAGGAACGGTGTGGTAGGGAAGATCTCATCTCCATCTTGTCGGTATTGTATGAGGTACTAGGATAGTACAAGGTCGATGAAACAAACGTACATCAACAGCTGAGCTGATAGGTACGCTAGCTGGAAATGGAGGGTTCAAACTGCGATTTGGAAGAGACGGGTAGCCGACATGAAATAGCATTATCTCTTCATCGATGAGGGTTCCAAGTAGTGGAGGGCACTCTCACATCCAAGCCGTATATACTGCCGTGTACCCGCACCCCCATACATGGCGAGAATCCTTTTGTGGCATTTCCCCGGGGGAGTCTCTGCTTCTCCGTGGGCTGGCCGGTAATGCACGATAAAGCCAACGGGCCGCGTCTCTTCGACAACCACGGCCGGCTCTACATAAGCAGGGCTTTCCGCAGCGGGCTGATATGGCCAGTGGGCCCCCGTGGGCAGAGAGACTTCCGGATTCTCATCATCGTGCTGTTCATGATGAGAAGGCTAAAAGAGAACAGTGTGTAAGGGTAATTGATCGGGCCACTTTTGGCGAATCCCACCGTCCGAGGAGTCCGGAGATCGGTCGAATTCTACGGAGGACGGAGCACGCTGCAAACGGACACTGCAAGTCGGTCTGCACACTGCACAGCGCGCGGCATCACTCAGGTACCTACATGACGATCCCTTTCCGCGGACTTGTCTCGATCGACGCCAGCAGCAGAAACGGGAGGTCGCGCAGGCTTATCAGTTGCCCGCCATGGTTTTGCAGAGGGCGCTCTGATAAGGCGGACCCACTGTTGAGCTTTGACGGAGATGCTCGATCAGGATGGCCACAGCGCGCGCTGCCAAGACCAACGACCAGTTGGGTCACGGAAGGAGACATGCTGTGTGTGTTTTGCTGTCGAATCAGGAAGAGGGCGACTTGTGAACTGGAGTCGGCGACGTGGTGAGGTCAGAGGCATTTTGAACTTGCACTGCGTGGCCACCCCCACACCCCGAGTGTCCATTTTGGGGGATGGAGCGTGCCCGATTGCCTCTATCAACAGCGTTTACCTGGTTCGGGGCAGGCGGATAAGATTCCAGGACAGTTGACCGAGGACAGCAGCCTGTTTTGCCGTGGCTGAAATAGGTACTCCGTACACCCCAAAGTGTATGACCTCCGCGTCCGAGCCAACAAGCCGGCCTGAGGAGATCGGGCACTTTCCGAGCGGCTCTATGCCGGCCCGAGGCCTCGGATGAGTGGGCCCGTTGCCGCTCCAGGCCTGCCAAGACCCAAGCCGTGTTCTAGAGCCGGTCCACGAATGGCTATTACCTAGAAGTACAGTACCCACGACCGAGGTTTGGACTGCCTCTGGATGTTTTCTCGCGTGTCTTGTTTGTCGACACTTGTTAGCATCGATTTTGTCATCTTTCGTCGGGATCGCCCAAGGAAGATTGTTTGCACAAGACGTAAGTCCTTACATGTCATAAGGTATTTTGTTACTCAGGGGGACTTGATGTACCTAGGCGGACCTGACAACCTGAAAATATCGCCCATGATCCCAAATTCGAATAAGGTAACGAAACGCATATGGATGGGCTTGAAGGCCCGGGCACGCAGTTTCCTTGTGCTGCTCGACCGCTATGATATTTTAAGGTCCGGTTCTCAAACTCGGGCCATGCAGTTCTGGGATGGCGGGGTTCATGCGCGCACTGCGGGGCAGTCCGTTGCAGAGCTTGCAGCGCATCACGGGTAGCGCTAATGTGCGCCTATTCACCCAATCACCGGCTCCCAGTCACGGTGATGGAGCAGCATCTCCACCATAAGCTTGAGCACCATCAATTCCGTCACCGAATCGAACTTCAACCCTGAGCCACGGAACCCGAGGTTCTTGCAACCTGGCATTGGATTCGACAGCGCGACACCGCTGGCCCCAGCTCTCTCTAGAGTCACCAACGACGAGTGCCTTTCCAGGCTGCTTCCGCGTGTCGCATCACCGATGCCTGCCATTACTGATGGGGATTGCCGCTTCCGATTCCTCAACCCTTAGCATCTCGATCCCCGAATGCACCGCCGTCCGTGCTGCCGACTCTACTCGTAACTGCACACACACCGAGAACGGCCCGCCATGGATCGCGCCAGGCGGCGTATGTGCTCTACCGGATTCGACCGCCGCCCCTGTCAACATGGCTAACCACGGGTCTAGATGAGCTGCGCGAGCTAAACCAGAGGGCTTGGGATGGGGAGAAGGGTTAGCACAAAAAACCACCGCCGTGACCGTTCTCGTTTTTCCGGGCAGGCCATTGCTGACTGTGTGCCCGGTCTAGACATGTTCCCCGTGGCCAAGTCCCTCGACTCGACCATGAAGAAGAACACGGCCTTCATCAAGCGGCTGCGTACCGCCATCTCCCCCGCGACCCTGCCCACGTTCCTCCAGGAGATCAAGACCGTCAGCCTGTCCAAGTACCTCTCTGAGATCGTCTCGGCCTGCCACGAAGGCCTGTGTCGGCTCAAGACACCTGGTGAGATCGATGCCGGCGCCGAAATCGTCAGCGCGCTGCACCAGCGCTTCGGCCCCGCCGAGTTCACCTCGTACCTCGGTTGGTTCCTGGGAAGGTCCATGGCGACACCGGACAAGGGCGCCCTCAAGGCTCTCTCCCCGGAGGCGCGGGAAAAGGAGGAGAAGGACCGTCTCGTCCGGCAACGGATCCTCCTGCGAGTCGTGACCGAGCTGTGGCTCATCGATGTCCTCCGCACCCTCGACGACATCAAACGGCCCGACGATGCCGCCAATGGAACCACTGGCAAGCAGACCGAGATCAAGTCCCGCGCGTCCGCCAAAGGGGGCGCTGCCGAGCCATTTCCTCTCGAAGTTCTCAAGGACCTCCTGGGCCACGACCGTGAGCATGTCAACCTGCCATTGCTCGTCGTCTTCGTCAAGGCATTCAGCTGGGATGTTCTGGGCGTTAGGGCCGCCGGTTCAGAAGGGCGCAAGACCGTCGGTGAGGATGGCGTGACCAAGGCAGCGGAGGGGGCCGAGGACCGAGAGGGGGGCCCTGAAGCGTCTTCTGAAGACCCCCCCTTCACGCCGCCCGAGCTGCAGGAACGTTTCAAAGACGTCTTGAAACGCTACTTCGAGGACGTCAAGGGTCACCTTGTTCGAGACCAGAAGGCCATCTACAATCAGTCTCGCAAGAACGCCGAGGCCTATGTCAAGTCGGGTGAGGTATTCGAGGACCGCCAAGCCAACTTCGAGAAACAGGTCAAGGCCCAGGAGCGCCTTGTTGCCAACGCACAGGCCATTGCCGACATTATCGGGGCCGAGATGCCGGACTTGAAGGATCACGATGACCCTTCCGCTGGCGCCAACGGCTCTATCGGCATCGTCAAGGCCGGCGAGTATCTGCGAGGGCAAGGGGATGGCGCCGGTATTTGGGAGGACGAAGAAGAGCGGCGCTTTTACGAAAACCTCGTTGACCTCAAGGGCAAAGTTCCCAGCATCCTTCTCGAAGAGGTGAAAAAGAAAAAGGCTGAGGCAGACGAGCCCGTCGGCAAGAAGATTGACCCGGCGGAAGCTACCGAAGCGCCCAAGCCAGCCGACACAACGACCGACGATCAATCCGTCGCCATCGCGAACAAGACGATTGGCGCCCAGGTCGATGCATTGCTCTCGCGGCTACCAGACCTAACGACGAAGGAGGCCATCGACCAGGCCGCCATTGATTTCTGCTACCTCAACTCCAAGGCTTCAAGGAACCGGCTTGTCAAGGCCTTGACCGATGTCCCCAAGGGCCGTGGGGATCTTCTCCCTTGCTGGGCCCGGCTCGTCGCCACGCTTGGCCAGTACATGTCGGACATTCCCAAGGGCCTCGTCGAGTACCTTGATGCCGAGTTCCGCAGCCTGCAGCGGCGGAAGGAGAAGGAATTCTTGGGCCAGGTCAGGCTCAGCAACATCCGCTACCTCGCTGAACTGACTAAGTTTGGCATCGTGCCGGAACACGTCGTCTTCCATTGCCTCAAGGTCAGCCTGGACGACTTCTCCCGCATGAACATCGAGATCATTTGCAATCTGCTCGAGAACTGCGGCCGCTATCTTCTGCGAAACCCAGAGACGTCGCCCCGCATGACATCTTTTCTGGAGACGCTCCAGCGGAAGAAGTCTGTGCAGCACATTGGGCCGGCCGAGAGAATGCTCATCGAAAACGCCGTCTACTACGTCGACCCGCCCCAGCGTCCGGCCATCCAGCAAAAGGAGAGGACGCCTATGGAATTATTCATTCGCAAGCTCGCCTACACGGACCTGAACAAGCGGAACTACAGCAAGGTCCTGAGGCAGATCCGCAGGCTGCATTGGGAGGAGAAAGAGGTATGCTCATGGCGGCTCTCCCGAAGCATGGTGCCGTGGTCTAACTCTTTGCAGGTTGTCGCCGTTCTCCACAAGGTCTTCTCAAAGCCCGGAAAGGTCAAATATGGCAACATCCACCTCTTGGCCATCCTGTTGAGCGCCGTCCACAGGTATCATCCCGAGTTTGTCATTGGGGTCATTGATGCCGTGATCGAGTCCATCGCGTTCGGCCTGGAGCAAAACGACTTCAAGTTCAACCAGCGCCGAGTGGCCGAAGTCAAGTACCTGGGAGAGCTCTACAACTATAGGATGCTCGAGCATCCCGTCATCTTCAATGTCATGTACAAAATCATGACGTTCGGCCACGGTATGTGACCAGAGCTAATTGGCACGAAAGAGCTCGCTGACTCCCGCATCTAGGGGGCCCGCCGGTGCCTGGTCGTCTCAATCCCTTCGACCAGCCCGACGATTTCTTCCGCATCCGCCTGATAGCTACCGTTCTGGAAACCTGCGGCATGTTTTTCAACAAAGGCGCTGCGGGAAAGAAGCTGGACTACTTCCTCTCTTTCTTCCAGTACTACATCCACACCAAGAATCCCCTGCCAATGGACATCGAGTTCCTCGTTCAGGACATCTTCGCTCTGACCAGACCCCAGTGGAAGCTGGCCTCTAACATTGACGAGGCCACCAAAGTCTTCCAGCTTGCGGTTATCCAGGACCAGAAGATGTCCGGGCTCGATAAGGTCCTCGAGCAGGATGACGGCGCAAGCGGGGCTTCCAGCGATGACGAGGACGACATGGCACATGCGGAGCAGGATGATGACGACGAGTCCAGCTCCGAGGACGGCGAGGCAGAGGCCGAAGTAGGGACTTCGATTGCGCGCTTCAGCCAGCTGACGGGGGCTAATCGTATTCCACATGCACAGGACGCCGAACAGGAGCCATCGTACGATGCCAGCGAATCCGAGGAAGAAGAGATTGTCGTGACCAGGGAGGAAGAGGAGGTTGACCCTGAAGACGAGGCTGACTTCGATCGCGAGTATGCGAAGATGATGGCTGAAAGCTTCGAGACGCGCAAGTTCCAGCCGAAGCAACAGTTCGACATCCCGCTCCCCGTTCGGCCCAAGAACCGCGAGGCTCCTAGCGGCAGCGAGACGGCCGAGAGTGGACCCGGCACACCGAGCGGGACCATGGCTTTCTCCCTGCTGACAAAGAGAGGAAACCGCCAACAGGTGAGCATGGCTTTCTGCTGTATGTGCTGGCTGTCTTGGCTAATGTTGCAGACTCGCACGGTTGAACTGCCCTCGGACTCCAACTTTGCCGTGGCCATGATGACGCAGCGGCAGGCGGCCAAGGAGGAGCAGCAGCGCATCAAGAACCTGGTGCTGAACCTCGATCTCCGGGAGAATGAGGAAATCGACGGTGAAGACTACCTGACCCCTTACGGGCCTAGCATCGATATTCATCACATCGCAGGAAACGAGAAGACTCCTTCCCACAATCACCTTAACCGTCTCGAAGGTCGGTCGGGCAAGGACCGCGGGCAGCGGGTCCGCAAGCTCCAACTCAGCGACGTTGACTGGTATGCTATCCCTGAAAACCGACCCCTTCACCAGCGAGGCCAGGCACCGAACGTCTGTCAAGGGCATGCCAAAGGGCAGTGTCCCAGCCACTAGCGACGACGCAGCCCTTGGCCTACGCCTGTCAGCCATGTGGCCGTAAAGAAAGAGTCATGGCTAGCACTGTCGCATGCACTCTACTTTGCAGAGGACGAAACAAGACACCGGGCCCGGCAGTGTGGAGTGAGCAAGTACATCGGATTAGCAAGATTCTAACCAAGCCGCGATGGGCGGCATATGATAGGACTTGACATCACACTCTTCCGGCGATACACTCGACTACCAAACCATTCCGCCAGAGGGATTTCCGACCTCTTCAGCTACGGGCCCAGCGCTTGATTCTGATATAGGCACTGCGGTGCCTCTCTGGCCGCCGAATATACAGGTCGCCGACCAAAAAATGCGCCGACACGCCAACCGACCCGGTGGTTTCCCGATCTGCCCTGTTTCGTCGATTGACTGACATCCAGATTACGGATTGCCGCCACCGACGGCGGTTCCAAGTCCGATCGACGCAACAGTAAAGCCGTTCTCAATCAAGGGGGGGTTGCGGTACGGAACGCAACCACGGACGAGAGCCGACACCTGAGTTGATGCCGTTCCTCTCCGGGAATCTTGCTTACCATCATCCCCCGTCGGTTTTGCCGCTCGGTTGGTAAGAGGAGCGCTTTTCTGGCCAGCGCCCGCTTTCTGGTTCTGGAACACGGGTTGGGGGAGGAGAGGTGCTTGTTTGTTGTCTGTGAGGTTCAAGACAAGAGGATGTGCGGGCCGCCCCCATCGGTCGGGAGTACGTACTCACCGGACGGAGAGGTCCAGGCCCGGACCCGGGGGGGGGGGGGGGGGGGCGGAAAATAGCTTTACGATGCGATACAGGACAGATTGCAGAATTTAACACGACCTTTTTTTTATTTTTGTTTCCCCGTCCCTTGTTGCCCTCTCTCTTTCTCTTTCTCTCTTCGGGCTTCGTCTCCGCTCGTGTTGCTGGGATGGAATGGGGTTGTTTAAGACGATAGGTTGGTTGGCTGGAGCGCTGCGGTTGGATGCTGTGTGTGTTGTGTGTCGCCATGCCCGCACGCAGTATGACCCTGGGACACGAGATGGGCGTGGCGCGCACCGGAGCTACATACATATATATTGCCTTCCTTTCCTTCGCTTCTTATTTCTCGGGTCTGTCGGTAACATTGGGGTACCTAGGTAGGAAGGAAGCATCACAGTTGAGCCGCTGTGGGAGGCCAGTCACAGCATACTGGTGGTGGTGGTGTGAGGATGTATTGCCCCTGAGCGATGACGCACCCCACCTAACCCTTGGTTTTCTGTGGCGAGGAGGTTTCGAGTATGGTATGGTACCTATTGTTTGGGGTACTACGGAGGTGCTGCTGCTGGTGTGGCTTTGGTGTTGCACCGCTCGGGACATGGGGCGCGGGAGATCTCCCGCTCGCTGCACGCACACGCAGCGACTTGCTTTAGCTTTCGGCTTCGAGAAGCGGCACTGCAGGCTTGCTTGGTTGCCGCCGCTTCCCTGGCCCCCACACTTTTCCAGGGACTTCCTCAGCCATGCATGGCGGGCTCAGCAGAATCTTGTTTCTTCGTCTTCTGTTGGTCCTGTCTGTATCCAGGGTTCGTGCCTGTCTGACATGGCGGCATGTACGGGCTGGGCTGGGCTGGCTGGGTTGGTCTGTGGGTACGTACCGCGTTGTGGTGTCGTTTTTCGGAATTTGTTTCCTGTTTCGAGGGCAGGGGGCTCACAACGACATCTGCACGCTCGAGAGCAAGGCCAGGCACTCCTTCATATATTTGTTCTGGTAATGGTGGTGGTGGTGGTGCTGCCTCCGCTGGTGAGTGTCCAGCCTTGACGGAACCGCAGGGGGCCCTTTCGGATTCTCAAACCCTCCTAAGTTGGTTGATGTGTGGCATCGCGATGCAGGTGACCGAGGTATTTCCGAAGTCCGGATTGAGCTGTGGCCTCCCGGGCTCGGTTGTCCTGGTTTTGGTGCTGAACAGATGCTCGTCGTTTATGTTTCTTCGTCTACGGACTCGGAGCAAGTGCTCACCTCACTTAGTCTTGAGTTCGGCTGGTCGGTCTGGTTGGTGCTGCTTGCTGTCCTGCCGCTTTTCCACGAACCGAGATATTATCCTGTCATTTCGTGCTCTGGAGAGTTCACAGTGCTTGTCTGGCTGGGAAGAGTGGCTGGAGAAGAGTCTACCAGGTACTTGCGTGTCCCTTTTGTTTACCGCTTCAGCTTCCCCGTTTCGCTCTCGTCTGTTTTCTTTGTTCGTCTCATCCCATGCTAGACGCTGTCACACAGCTTGCATGCGGGCGCGTGCACGCTGGTATTCTCGAATAGAGAATACGGCCATTGCTCTTCAATACGAAAGGGCTGGCTGGCCCGTGGCCTGGGTTCGAGAGTTGGGCGATCGACGGCGCTGCAGGTAGCCGCTCGTTTGCGTCCCTTGCCGTCGACCGCTTCTTTAACCCCATACGCAGCTCTTGGTTCATCTTGGGTTGCCAGACTCAGCTTCCGTCAATATTGCTGTCTTTATTATTACTGTTCTTCTCGACAATATCGCGTTTGGGGGCTTGGGGACATCTCTAGAGCTTTGGGTCTACTTGACCACAACATGGCGGGGGATATCAGGGGTACATGGCCGATCAGCGAGGTATGTCCTTGGGTGCTCGGAGACCAAAATCATGATTGAATACGGCGATTAACCTGTTTCCAGATCGTCTATACCGCCATAGTTGGCTTGGTGATGCTGGCCGCCTTGCTCGAGTGGTTCCTCTGGCTAGCCGCCTTTGTTTATTGCCTGTGGAAGGTGTTTGTCAAGGCAGAGCACTGGACCGTCCGGTTTCTCGCAGTCTTGGTCGGGGTTGCGTTTACCTTGCTCAGGTACGGGTGCTCCACGGTAGAGGCAAACGGCGTCGATGAATGACTGACTGCTGCAGATTCATCTTTCTTCCCATCATGGTCGTGACCCTGCCGCTCCCCGGCCAGATCACCCGCGTCTGGCCCCCGGCCATGGTCTCCTTTCTGCAGTGGTTTGCCTTTTGGAGTTTTGCCGGGCTCTTGACGATCCCCTGGCTGTTCTGCGTCTACCAGATCGTCACCCACCAGCTCGGCAGGACCAAGCGGATCAAGCAGGTTCTCGACGAAGCATCCGCTCCCAAGGTCGTCATCGTCATGCCCTGCTACAAGGAAGAGCCCGAGGTGCTCGTGACGGCCATCAACTCGGTCGTCGACTGCGACTACCCGCCCTCTTGCATCCACGTCTTCCTCTCCTTCGACGGCGACCAGGAAGACGAGCTGTATCTCAACACCATCGAGAAGCTCGGCGTGCCCCTGACGCTCGAGTCGTACCCCGACAGCATTGACGTGGCCTACAAGGCCGCCCGGGTCACCGTATCGAGGTTCCCCCACGGAGGCAAGAGGCACTGCCAGAAGATGACCTTCAAGCTCATCGACAAGGTGTACCGCGAGTACCTGAAGAGGAACGACAATCTCTTCATTCTCTTCATCGACTCGGACTGCATTCTGGACCGGGTCTGCCTGCAGAACTTTGTCTACGACATGGAGCTGAGCCCGGGAAACAGGAGGGATATGCTCGCCATGACGGGCGTCATCACATCGACGACCAGGAAGCACAGCCTCATCACGCTCCTCCAGGACATGGAGTACATCCACGGCCAGCTATTTGAGCGGACAGTGGAGTCGGGCTGCGGTGCCGTCACCTGTCTTCCCGGCGCGCTCACCATGCTCCGCTTCTCGGCCTTCCGGCGCATGGCCAAGTACTACTTCGCCGACAAGGCCGAGCAGTGCGAGGACCTCTTCGACTTTGCCAAGAGCCACCTCGGCGAGGACCGTTGGCTGACGCACCTGTTCATGATCGGGGCCAAGAAACGGTACCAGATCCAGATGTGCACGTCGGCGTTTTGCAAGACCGAGGCCGTGCAGACCATGGGCTCGCTCATCAAGCAGCGCCGCCGCTGGTTCCTGGGCTTCATCACCAATGAGGTGTGCATGCTGACCGACTGGCGGCTGTGGAAGCGGTATCCCATCCTGGTCCTGGTCCGCTTCATGCAGAACACGATCCGCACGACGGCCCTGCTCTTCTTCGTCATGGTCCTGGCGCTCATGACCACCAGCAAGACTATCGACAACCTGCCCGTCGGCTTCATCGCCATCTCGCTGGGGCTGAACTGGCTGATGATGATCTACTTTGGCGCCAAGCTCCGCCGCTTCAAGATCTGGCTCTACCCCCTGATGTTTGTGCTCAACCCCTTCTTCAACTGGTACTACATGGTGTACGGCATCTTCACCGCCGGCCAGCGCACCTGGGGCGGACCGCGCGCCGACGCCGCCGCCGCCGACGCGACGACCACGGCGCAGGAAGCCATCGAGCAGGCCGAGCAGACGGGCGATGACCTCAACATCGTGCCCGAATCCTTCATCCCCGCCGCGCAGGAACGCAAGGAGCTGGCCGAAGCCGGGGCTGGCAGCAAGGAGGACCCAGCCCCCTCAACCAAGACGGCGAAGAAGCGAAATCCCACCATCACCACCACCACCGGCATCACCACCACCACCGCCGCCGCCGCCGCCGTCACCAGCCCAGCTACCTCAGGCGTGCACCGCACGCGCAGCGTGCTCCTCCAGCCGCCCGACAAGCTGATAGGCAAGTTCGCCGCGCCGGAACGCACCCCCGCGGGCTGGTACCAACACCCAGACGACTCGGCCGCCAGCATCGGACATGGTCTAGCTTTTCACCCCACCACCACCATCACCACCCCCAGCACATCATCACATCCTCATTTTTCTCATCACCACCACCACCACCCTACTGACATGATACCCATCACGGACCAGCCTCACCCCAGCACCGAGTCTTTCGACAGCAGCAGCGTTTTGTCAGCCCACACGACGACAGGCGACCACAACATGTCGGTGTACATGCCGCAGTCCGAGTCCCGGGTGGAGAGCCTGATGGGGGAGGAGGACAGGCGGAAATATGAGCTTGCTGCGCTGGCCGGTGGTCAGAGTCACAGCCAGACGACGACGATGGGGATGGTGTTTGCGGTTGCGGATCGGGATGGGGACGCGGACGGGGAGGGGGAGGAGGTGATGATAATGATTGCTGGCGGTAGCTCTGGGTCGGTTTATGAGCAGCAGCAGCAGCAGCCGCCGCAGATGGGAGGGAGTAGTGCTGGCGGGAGTCGGTCGCTTCAGGCTATCATAGACCCTCCAGCCCCGCCTCCTCCGCGGGAAGTGGGTGGGCGGTCGGGGAGGAGTCCGCTGGGACGGGCGAGCTGGACGAGGAACCGTTTCGAAGGATGAGATTGGGTTGGAGGTGAGAGGGTGTTGGGGGGTTGACGGATGAGGGAGGGGGTGGGGGGAGGTGAGGGAGGTGAGGATGGTGGGGTTTGCGGTAGCTAAAGGCCTGCACAATATAGTCTCGAGGAATTTTACGTTCGATTTGGGGGATTGGTGAGAGTTGTTTCTGGGATGGAGCTAGAGGAGATATCAATGATATGGGGGTTTGGTGTGCTATACATATTTACAACGAATGGAGTCTTGTAAAGAACCACAATAAGCAGCTAGTGAAAGGAAATCCTTAGATGATACCTACGAGAGCCTCGACGTTGTGTCGGTTCCGCCGTGAAGCCTTGGCCAACCAGTCACTACCGTAGCTTAGGAGGCGGTAGAGAGACCAGAAGTGATAGTATAGAATCGTATCGTTGAATTCCTGACGCATCATCAGCCACCTATATCTCGCTGCGGTCTGCTAGGAGCAGGTCGGCGTCATTGGTTGTGTGATGCCGCTTGGAGTTGCCGAAAAAAGATCGGCTTATTCTGAACAGCGAGAGGCATGGGAAAACCCGCTCAGGTATGTAGTGATAATCCTCAGAAGAGGACCTGCTGACAGCGGATATCGTATATAAATGTCCTGGCAATGCACTCATCGGCACTTCCTACTACCAAGGACCGGCTTCGAAGTTGGACGTCGAGGCTCTGCTTGGCTGCTTCAGATTTGTTGGTGGCGGTGTGTTGTTACAAATTCGAAGTTTGAAGTGGGGTGATAGCGTTACAAGCACCCGGGTGTGTGGCTGTGATAAGAGGCATCAGCGCTTTCAACCCACTGCTTGGCAGGGCAAGTCTCGGGAGCAAGTCGACCAGGCAACACGGTCAGTCTGTTCCATCGATATTTTTCTGGTTTTCGATAGGAATAAGCGCCAATGTTTCGACACCTATTCTGTACGTGGCTAGAATGGAGGAAACCATCTCCAGGCTGCACGATTGACGCCGCCTTTTTGGGCAGGGCACACGCACATGTTGTCTTGGGCCAATCTCGAAGGTTCTCCGGGATTCTGTATGGCTTGGCTCCCCTGTATCTACACCCTGATGGGGGAATCGATAACACCCCAAAAGGCCCATGGAGAAGAACCCCGCCTCTGAAGCACCACACCAGAGTCGGGCACCTACCTAGGTCTGATTTTTTTCTGCTCTACTGCCAACTGCACTTGTCGCTTTTTTGCAAGAGCTTCAAGGCAACTACACCAAATCCGCTCTCTGCACCCGATATACCAACTGCCGGATTCCGCATCTGCGCAGACCTGCATCCCCCAGCACGTACAGCACCGCCCCGAACTGACTTGGTGAGCTCGCCTCCAGTTTCTGCCAGCCCGACTTTGCCGTCTGAATCCTCGACCGATTTGTTTACACCAGGCCTGGTCATCTAGTACCCCTCACGTTCGCCCAACATGTCTGTCGTCGGTAAGTATGCGATTGCCGGTTTGCGTGACCTCTACGCAGACGAGGGCTCCGCGCTGACCTGCTGTCTGCGCTCTAGGTGTCGATTTCGGTTCCCTAAACACCGTCATTGCGGTTGCGAGGAATCGGGGTGTCGATGTGGTACGTCAAGTCCCCACTGTTTCGGCGAACATCCATCTGTACACTTGAGGTCGCCGGGGAACGTATCAAGTGGGCGCGCAGACTGACTTGCTCCGTCGTGCAGATCACCAACGAAGTCTCGAACCGGGCAACTCCGTACGTGCACACCTTCAGCCTGTCTTGCCCCTCTCGCAGCCGGCGGCTAACATGGCGCACACAGGTCACTGGTTGGCTTCGGGCCCAAGTCCCGCTACCTCGGCGAGCCCGCAAAGACGCAGGAGATCTCCAACCTCAAGAACACGGTCGGCTGCCTGAAGCGCCTCGTCGGGCGCTCCTTCAATGATCCCGATGTCCAGATCGAGCAAAAGTATATCTCTGCGCCCCTGGTCGACATCGATGGCCAGGTGGGCGCCGAGGTAAACTACCTCGGCAAGAAGGAGCGTTTCACTGGGACACAGTTGGTTGCCATGTTTCTCAGCAAGATCAAGCAGACCACGGCCGCCGAGCTCAAGCTCCCAGTCTCGGACATGGTCATGAGCGTGCCGGCTTGGTTTACCGACGCCCAGCGCCGCGCCCTGATCGATGCCGCCGATATTTCCGGCCTCAAAGTGCTCCGCCTGATCAACGACACCACTGCCGCCGCTCTTGGCTATGGCATCACCAAGTTGGATTTGCCTTCGGCCGAGGAGACGCCGCGTCGTGTGGCTTTTGTCGACGTCGGCTACAGCGACTACAGCTGCTCCATCGTCGAGTTCAGGAAGGGCGAGCTCGCCGTCAAGGGCAATGCCTTTGATCGCCACTTTGGCGGCCGCGACTTCGACCGGGCCCTGGTTGAACACCTGCAGAAGGAGTTCCACGGCAAGTACAAGATCGACATCTTCACCAACCCCAAGGCCCAGACCCGCGTCTTCGCCGCCGCCGAGAAGCTCAAGAAGGTGCTGTCGGCCAACCAGCAGGCGCCCATCAACATCGAGTCGCTCATGAACGACATCGATGTCCGCGCCATGATCACTCGCCAAGAATTCGAGGCCATGATTGAGCCCTTGCTCAGCCGCGTCGACACCGTTCTCGAGCAGACCCTTGCCGAGTCCAAGCTGTCCAAGGACGAGATCGACATCATCGAGGTCGTCGGTGGTGGCAGCCGTGTGCCCGCCATCAAGGAGCGCATCCAGGCCTTCTTCGGCAAGCCGCTCTCTTTCACCTTGAACCTGGACGAGGCCATCGCCCGTGGGTGCGCCTTCAGCTGCGCCATCCTGTCTCCCGTCTTCAGGGTCCGCGACTTTGCCGTCCAGGACGTCATCAGCTACCCGATTGAGTTCGCTTGGGAGAAGGACGCCGACATCCCCGACGAGGACACCAGCCTCACTGTCTTTAACAAGGGCAATGTGATGCCCTCGACCAAGATCCTCACCTTCTACCGCAAGCAGCCCTTTGACCTCGAGGCCAGGTACGCCCATCCCGAGGGTCTCCCCGGCAAGGTCTCGCCCTTTATCGGTCGCTTCTCAGTCAAGGGCGTCAAGGCGACCGGCGGGCCCGAGGATTTCATGATTTGCAAGCTCAAGGCCCGCGTTAACATCCACGGCGTCCTGAATGTCGAGAGCGGCTACTACGTCGAGGACCAGGAGGTGGAGGAGGAGATCAAGGACGAGAGTGGGGAGAAGAAGGACTCCGATGTGAGTATTCTTATTCAGGCGGACGATTCTGAGCTGGCGGGCACCGGGGGGCCGGAAGAGACGTCTGAGAGGGAATTCAAACGTCGCAAGACGGTGGCTCCTGCATCTGGCGAATCCGAGGGCGCGGCGGGCGAGGAGCAGACTGGAGACAGGCTAACCAACGAGTCGGCGCAAAAGGCCATGGACACAGACGCGGCCAAGGACGAGAAGCCCAAGACGCGCAAGGTCAAGAAGCAAGTGCGCAAGGGCGAGCTGCCCATCGTCAGCGCCACACAGACCCTCGAGGCGTCGGCCAAGAACGGCTTCGCCGAGAAGGAAGCCGCTATGATCATGGAGGACAAGCTGGTTGCCGACACCGAGGAGAAGAAGAACGAGCTCGAGACGTACATCTACGAGCTCCGCAACAAGCTGGACGACCAGTACGCCGAGTTCGCCAGCGAGGAGGAGAAGGACAAGATCCGCGAGAAGCTCAGTTCTACCGAGGTAGGTTGACCTCCGTTTCGGCAAGCTTTTCACTTTACCGATGGTGAAATGTTAACCCCCGCCCGTGTAGGACTGGCTCTACGACGAGGGCGACGACGCCACCAAGGCCGTCTACATCGCCAAGATGGACGAGATCCGCGCCCTGGCCGGCCCCGTGGTGCAGCGCCACTTTGAAAAGGTCGAGGCCGAGCGGCAGGCGCTCCAGGCCAGGCTGGAGGAGGAGCGGGCCAAGAAAGCGGCGGCCGAGGCCGAGGCGCGCAAGGCGGCGGGCGGCGGCGGCGAGCAGCAGCAGCAGCAGCAACAAGAAGGCGGCGCCAACGCCGGCGAGACAAAGGACGAGGAGATGAAGGATGCCGATGCCCCGCCCAAGCCTGAGGTTGAGGAGGCTGGTGACCCGTAAAAAACAAAACATGGAAGAGATGTCACCGGCCCACCTCACTTTGGGATTTTGCTCTTTCCTTTTTTCTTTTGTCTTTTTCCCCCCCCGGGATGTGAATGTGAGGGCGCTAAAAAGCCCTGCATGGGGTGGTTGGTCGTTTGATAGATGGGTTCTTCTCATAGGAATATGAAGCGAAAGCATGTCTTGGGCGTCGATGATTCATTTCATCTCTTGTTCGTGGGATTTTCGTTTCGTTGGGGGTGGGAGAGGTGGGAGTGGGAGTGAAGGGGAACGACTTGGTGATTTTAAACAGGGTTTTATCAAGGGAAGAATGCATATCCTAGATGAAGAGGTAAAGTGATGCTCAGGCTTTCAGGGAGTTGTGAGTGCAGGGGTGAAAGGAGATAGTTTGTTGTCGCTCTGGAGTCCGGGACACAACCACTTCTTCCTTCAAATAGCGCCCTGTATCCAGCTCAGGCTGCTGATATAGTATAGTTATGGCGTACATTGAGTTTGAAGGGGAGAGGCAAGGCAAGCACTTGGCAACTTGTAGGTAACCGCATGGAATTCTCTGCGGGAACAACAGCTCCTTTGTCTCCACGAGATTACTCTCCGAGGTCTTGACAGTTATTTGTGGCTATGTTGACGGATTGAGTCATCCATGGATGGACTCGGGGTATACGTATGGTGCCCAAGACTGACGCCGGTGGTGTCCTTGGTTCTGCATGAGAGCTGTAGAATTACAAGTTCGTAGCCTGGTATCCCTCTAGACCACCCCTGAACAAGCATTGCTGGCCTATCCCAGCCGGTATGATTGTTAACCCCCGTTCCCGGGTCACTCGGTTGAGCGCTGTGAACGCCGAGCTAGAAGACAGGAGAAGAATGGACGACCTAAGGAGAGCGCAACATTGTGCTCCCATTACATACAAAGGTATCAATATACATGCAAAAGACGGATGGATGCCTACTTAGTTCACCAGCGCAGAAGACACAACCACAAATCATCCAGAGGTTTAGCGAAGGCAACTAAAACTCTGCATGGAGATAGCAAAAAAAATGGTACAACAGCAACAAGAGTATAAGCAATGAGCCCCCCACCAGCTCATCGTCAACCGTCCACGAATGGACCACAGCATAACCACAACTTTTGTCCTCCTACTTTTTATCCCCCCCATGCCCCGGTTTTTGCCCATCCCTCACCCCCATATCCACCACACCCCAACATCCACACACCCGCTATTCTTTCCTGTCCAGTACGCGGCAAAAACCCCCCACAACATTCCATCATACTTACCTATGCAATATCAAACATGGGCTTCAGCTTGATGATCAGCTGCCACTCGTCATTTGTAACATCGGTACGGTAAAACTGCTTGAGCGTGTCGATGCTGGCGCGCGAGATCTGCGAGAAGAGCATGTCCTTCTCCTCGAGGTGGCGCCCGTACGTGGGCTGGTGCCCGCCCATTTCAATCTTGACGGCCACCGACGGCTGGCCCTTCCTGCACACCGGAATCTGCTTGTGATCACGCTCGATCGACGTACTATATCCAAGCGGGGTAGGTTAGTGATTTGTGACTCTGGTAGCAAAAGGAGTGAAGGGATAGGTTAGGGAGGGACATACACTCTGCCGATCGGGACGATCTGCTTGGCGCCCGTCGTGGGGTCCGTCTTGACGGCCGCGATGGGCGTGTTGAGCCGGAGCGAGCCCTCGACGACATCCACGCCGACCACGATGGGGCTGGTCTTGTTGAACACGGCCACGGGGCTGAGCACACAGGGGAAGACGGCCAGCATCTTGGACTCCTCCTTCTTCTTCTCCGTCTGCTCCTGGATGTGCTTCATGAAGGCGTCAAAGAGGTGGTAGATGATGTCGGCGGTGAAAATCTTGATGCCCTGCTCCTCGGCGTACGCCTGCGCCTCCTTGTCGACCTTGACATCGAAGCAGAGCATGACGGCGTAGTCGGGCGCCTTCTCCAACATGATACCGCACTGCATCACGTCGCGCTTGTACACGGGGCCGATGCCGACGTTGGCCACGGGGATCTTGCATTCCTTGAGGAAGTCGAGCAGGGCCTCAAGCGAGCCGAGCGTCGACGCCTGCACGCTGACGCCGCGGCCCGACTTCTCGACCCGGCTGAACAGAGTGGCAAGATCCGACTCGACCTCGTCCTCGAGATCCGACTCGTCGTCATCGGGCCCGACGACGAGCAGCCGCGAGCCAGCGATGGCCCCCTCGAGACCGGGCGCGCTGATCTTGACACCCATCGCGGCCTTGACCTCCTTGTTGTGCACGTACTGCGACTTGACACGGAGTTCCTTGAGCGGCGCCGGGGTGAGCAGCGCTCTGATGTTTGTCTTGATGACACCTTCTGTGCCACAGAGGACGATGCGGTCGCCTTCCCGAAGTACGCCGTTGGACAGGATGACATCGATGGTCATGCCGAAACCTTCGATGGCCTTGACTTCGAGGACGGTGGCCTGGACCTCGGACAGGTACATCAGCGAGCCCACCATCCTCTCCTGAGTGAGCTGGACGATCAGCTTGAGCATGTCGGGGATACCCTCGCCTGTGTGGGCCGAGGTGGGCACCAGCGAGACGTATCGAGCCATCGACTTGTTTTCGTAGAACAGCTCCGAGTTGAAACCCTGCTCGGCAAAGGCAAGCTTGGTCTGCTCGAGGCGGTTCTTGAACTCGTTCTGCACCGCCTTGTTCTGCAGCGCCAACGACTCCTGGAAGCCGTTGTTGTCGATCTTCTTCCAGCCGTACAGACGATCGATCTTGTTGAGCGCGACGATGAAGGGTGTCTTGCGGTCACGGAGCAGCTTCATCGACTCAAGAGTCTGCGGCTCAAGACCGTGCATGATGTCGACGACCAGGATGGCGATGTTGCAGAGCGAGGAGCCGCGAGATCGCAGGTTGGAGAACGACTCGTGACCGGGGGTATCGATGATGAGGAGGCCGGGTACATTGAACTCAAACTTGCCGTCGCGGTTGACCACGGCGGTCTTTTGCCGGATGGCATCGACCGGGAAGTAAGTGGCGCCAATCTGCTGAGTGATGCCGCCAGCTTCGCCTTCCTGGACGTTGGTCTGGCGGATCTTGTCGAGCAGCTTCGTCTTGCCGGTATCGACGTGCCCAAGAATACAGCAAATCGGCGAGCGCAAGTTGTCCTTTGACCGAGCAGCAAGGGCAGCCTGATGAGCCTTCTCGCGGCGCTCGGCAGCCTCCCTTTTCCTCTGGGCCTCGGCAAGCTTGGCTTGTGTCGTCTTCTCGTCGTCCTCCGACTCCTCTTCGGAATCCTCCTCCTCGAAATTCGACTGCTCGTCTTTGGCCTTTGGCCGCGAAGCTAAAGCCTGCGCCTTACCGTTGGCTTCGGTCTTCTTCTCCGCTTCGTCCTCGGTGTCGGCGTCCCAGCTGTCCTTGACGTCTTCCTTGTCCGAGTCGACGGCAGCCTCCCAGTCCTCGTCTACGCTGTCGTCGGCGGCGGCGGCCTTAGCGGCGGCGGCTTTCGCAGCGGCCTCAGCCTCGGCCTTCTCCCGCTCGAGGCGAGCTTTGTCCTGCGCCTCCTTGGCGGCAGCCTCAGCCTGCAACCTCGCCCGCTCAGCAGCCTCTGCCAGAGCCTTCTCTTCGTCGATCTGATGGGCGTATTAGTAGCCAGACACTCAAGAACAGCATGATCTTAAGCAAGCCGCGTACCTTTGACCGGCCACCCCGTTTCCTGACATCCGCCTTCTTCTTCTCCTTCTCCTTTTCCTTCTTCTCCTCCTTCTCCTCAGCCTCGCCCTCGGCAAGAGCGCCGACCTTGATGCCCGCGGCAATCATCTGCTGCAGCTTCCGCTCGTTGCGGGCCTTCTCCTCCTTCTGGGCCTTGGTGAGGTACTTGCCCTCGCGCTTGAGCTGCTCGATGCGCTCCTTCTCTTTCTGCTTCTTGCGCGCCTTCTCCTCCTCCCTGCGCTTGTTCTCCTCGGCTTCCCTGCGCTCCTCTTCTTCTATCCTCTTCCTCTCCTCCTCGCGCAGGCGCGCGTCCTCCTCTTGCTGCCGCCGCAGCTCCTCTTGTTGCTTCTGGAGCGCCAGCAGGTGGGCGGGAAGCTTCTTCTTCTTGCCGCCGGCGTCGGCAGCCGCGGGCGCGGCGGCTGGTGTCTCGGTTTTCTTTTCCTCGGCGGCGGCGGGCTTCGCGGGCTCGGCCTTGGCTGGGGCGGTGCCCTTCTTCTTGGCGGCCTGGGAGGGGGGTGTTAGTTTTGTGTGTGAATCGTGTCACTGAAAGAGGCGCATCCAGCCTACCTGCTCCTTCTTCCGCTGCTTCTCCCTCTCCTTCTTCAGCTTCTCCTTCTCGGCCTTGGTCAATACCCTCCCGGTCTCGGCGTCATGATCCTCATCCTTGGCCGCGGCAGGAGCAGCCGGCTTTTGTTGTTGTTGCTGTTGCTGCTGTTTGCCCTTGCCGCCCTTGCCCTTCTTGTCCGGCAGCGCGAACTCGTCGTCGAGGTTCGCCTCCTCGGCCTGCTTGGCCGAGAGATCCGGCAGTGGGGGGGGCGCCGCGTCCGAGGGCTGTGCGTCATCACCACCACCGCCCTGAGCAGCAGGGTCCTCCCCGTCGAGCCAGTCCTCGCTGAGGCCCTTCTTCTTGCGCTTCTCCTTGAGCTTGCGCATCCGGTTCATGAGGCCGCCGCCGCCCACCGAGTCCTCGTCGTCGGCGCCAGGTGCGTCGCCGGTGGGCGAGGCGGCAGCGGCGGCGTCGGCCGGGGCGATGCTCTCGCCGAGCTCGGCCTCCCAGTCGTCGTTGCCGCCCTTTTTGCCTCCCTTCTTCTTGGGCGCCATTTTTAGTCGATGTTCCTTGTTGTTCCTGTGGTGACGAAGGTGGTATTCTTTGTGCGGGTGCGGATCGTCGTTCTGGTTTCACGCAATCAAGTCCTTCCTGTCGAGGGAGACTTTGAGTACTGCGAAACTGTGTCGGCAGGACAGTCGCCGATTTTGGGGCCGTGGCAAACAGAAACTCTACCACAGTATGCAGCGAAAAAGCTGTATGGTAGGGGTTCCTGGCGGAGGAAGTCAGCGTGGTGCTGGGGCAAGTAGGTGGATTTGCGGGTCTGTCTGGGACTGTGGGTAGGTCGTGCGGTCACCAACCGGTGGTGCGGGACAGGTCTGGGCGCCCGATGACCGACCTTATCGGGGATATGCTGCTTTAGGTACAATACCAGGTGCCTTCCAGCGTTCGATCTCGAAGCTGCTACGTTTCTTTGAACAGCTCGAAAACGGTCTGTTCAGCCAACGAACAAAGGCCGCGAGTTCGGATATTTCTCGAGGGTGCCACTTGAGCCAGCGGAAACGATACATAATCGGGAGAAGATCTCCGCCAAGGGCTTGCTCGAGGCGCTGTCTTTCTGTGAAGGTCAGGTACCTAGTTGGGTATTCATGTATTGTACCTTGAGGGTTCAAGGTGGAGCACGGGTGTTGAGTGACCCCTCGGCGGGGCTTTTTTGTGCGTACAGGCCTGGATTTAATTTGTGGCTCAAAGCACGGCGGTAAATTACCAAACAATAACGTTGCCATACCCTGTTACAATACACAACATCCCCCCTGAGCGTCACAATGGTGTCCATCCACCCCCCTTTCTCTATGACCAGGGCATCTGTCATCTCCCATCAGAGCACCGGCAACAGATAATACTCCAGCACATGATACACCAGCTGGAAATACCCCTTATGATCCCCCTCCGCCAGGCCAGCCGTATGCACCCCCCCGTCGAGCTCTGCCAAAAGCTCCATCAGCCTCTTCACATGCGCCTGCTTGCACACCAACCTCTCCAGCGCCCTCCTCTCCAGACACCGCCTCAGCACATCCCCATCAACCTGCATCTCCAGCCCATACGCCAACTTCGGCTCCAGATCCGCATGTTCGCCCAGCTGCTGCTGCTGCTGGCTCGGCTGATCATGCTGCTGCTGCTGCTGCTGCTGCTGCTGCAGCAGGCCCCCCCTCTTGCCCGACAAGCCCACCGCAAACGGACACAGCTCAGCACTCTGTCCCGCCAGGTTCTGCACGAACCGCAGCAGCCGCCACGCCTCGACCGAGAGCAGCGCGAACCCGTACAGGGACCCGTTCAGCGACACGCCCAGTATCTCGGCGTCATCCGCCGTGGCAGGCAGCCGGCCATACTTACTACCGGGTGATTGCTGCTGCTCCCAGACGGGGCGCGTCCTGCCGCGTCGGAACCGGCGGATCGACGAGAGCAGCTCGGCCTCAAACACCACCTCGCACTCCCTGTCGGGCGTGTCCCAGGGGATCCAGAGCCCCGCCACGCCGCACTCCCTGTCGGCGACGAGGCTGATGCCGTTGGACTTCGATCGCAGTCCCGCTCCGGCCATCATCTCGATCGAGTCGGAGCCGTTGCGGCGCCAGGGGTCGACGTGGCAGAGGCGGGTGTGCTCCTCGTCCGCGTCGAGGTTGTCGAGCACGACGAGCGACTCGCTGTGCGTGAGCGCCACGAGCTTGCCGTGCGAGATGCGCAGGCTGGTGGCGGGGGAGCCGAGAGCGAACGACTTGAGCGGCTTGAGGCGCTTCTCCTGCGTGTCGAGCCCCTCCCAGTGGATCGTGTGGCCGGCGCAGTAGATCAGGCCCTCTTCGTAGCCGACGACCGAGTAGATGGCGTCGGCGACCTCCTTGCGGAACCGCGTCCAGTAGCGGAACGTGGTGGGGCCGCCGTCGCGGGGTGCCAGTTTCTCGGCGGTGACCACGATGAGGCGACCGCTCTTGGTGGTGACGAGGATGAAGTTCCACACGTTGCCGTCCCTCTTGTAGTTCCACTCCGCCAGACCAAAGATCCGGTCTCCTTCCTTTCCCAAGCCTGCGATGCATGGTTGGGGCACCTTGTTCTTGTCGGTCGGTCTCCCGACGTCTTCCCCCGTGTCAGGATCGAGGAACACCAGATTTGGCCCATCGGACTGGTTCACGGCCACAATGAGGCACTGCGTGAACTGGCAGTATATCACCCTGTTGGGGGTGCCGTCGACGGGGATGCTCCGGTGTACCGGTCCCGGCTCCTCATACATGTCGGCGAGCATGAGCCTCGAGCCGGATATGATCAGGATTGGTGCGATGCCATCCTCGGATGGCATATCCACGACTTTGGCCATGTGTACAGGCGGCGGAACGGCGTCCGGTTTGCTAGCATCCACGGGCCAGACCCGGAGTTTCGTCTTGAGCCGGACGCCATCGCCACTGTGACTCCCATCTCTGTCTAGGGGGAAAGACACAAGGTGGTTGTCGCAACAAACGAGTATTGTAGGTTCTGTGGCACCAGCCCGATGCCCACAGCTGACGTTCGCCGCCGTCGTGCCGAACTTTTCGCAGTTGACGGAGCCAAGACCGGAGGGGTTCTTCAGCGTTAGCACTTCTCCGCTTCGGGTGCCGAGGATGATGGTATCCCGGGCGGAGACGATGCTTTCAAGACCTTCCAGCAACGAAAGATTCTGGAGGCCGGAAGTCCCGTCCTTGGCTGGCAAGTCTAGGCAACGTTAGAGCAGGCATGGTTACGGTAGCGGAAGAGTTGTCGAGTCAGCAGCTCAACTCTGGGAGGCTTACAGTGGGTCAGATCGACAAGTTCAAGGTCGGTTACCGGCTGCTGAAGTGAAGCATATCCCAAGAGGATCGTAGTCCCGTTCCGGATGCCGGCGAGGATGGTGTACTGGGCGCCGAGGGCTAGGCAAGTGACCTCCCCGTCAATGTTCAATGTATGAGAGTGCGCTAGCGTGAGGCAATCCGGATCAATCTTGAACACATGGATTTGGAATTGCGCGTCCGTATGTGCTGAGACGGCAACGCAATCGTCCAAGACGCAGGCGTCCGACACGAAAGCTTCCGAAAGCCCTGGCAGGGCATGCCATGGTAGCGAAACGCTGCATCCAGGTTAGTAGTTGAATTCAACTCAGTGTTGGGCCATGCATACCTCTGATGTTGGTTCACCAGCACTACATTGTGCCGAGTGATCTGTGTGGTCAGGGGGCCAGCAGCCACCAGAGAGAGCGTGGTCGACGACAGGTCATACGGTATCATTCCAGCCTCCGGTGCTGTAGCGCTGGAGAAGTCGGTGGGTAATAGAAGGGCCGCCGTGGAGTCGGGCATTGCGAGGAGCAGCACGTATCCGTCAAATGAGTTCGGGTCGGAGAAGCGCAGGAGCCAGGCCTGCCTCATACCTGCCCCATATTCGAGGTCTAGGCCAATATTCGCCTTCAGCCCGTATCTGAGTTCCGTGATGGAGCCCTTGCTCCCACCCTCGCACGTGGCAAAGATGCGGTCCGGCTTCCGAGGTTTGGCCTGCTGCCACGGAGCCAAGGCCGCGTCGTTGCGCGCTTCCTCCTGCGGCCCTGTAACCGCGTCGGTGGTGGTCAGATCGACGGCCGGTGCCCAGTTTGGCAATGTCCCAAGGAGCTCAGCAGGTTGTCTGGGAGGGATCTGTGAAGCAGTCAGCGCGAGTACGAGATGCTGGCAGGGGGTTGGATGCTTCAGAACCTTCCAGTACCCTCCGGGGCCGGAGTCGCTGCCGATCACAAGAACATCGGTAGTAGAATCGGGGACACAGGCAAAGGCAGTGGATATGTTGCAGGGAAACGGATCGATACTGTGAATGCTGGCGAGCTCGCCGTCCTGGTCCGCTTCTATGAAAAGGGTCACGCCATCCTCTCGGGCGAGGTAAAAGCAGTCGTGGTTCTTGTTGTACGACCGGTGTCGCGGGGGTCTAGCCCACGCCGCCCACAGCGGTTGGTGGCGTCTCCGATGAATGACGGTTGGGGGAGGCGGTGCTATGTCCCTGTTCTCGAAGCTGGGCGGGCCATGTAGGCACCCCGTACAGATAGCGATATAACCGGGAGAAATGGAGATGAAGGCAGATTGAAACTTCAGGGGGATCAGCAACAGAGGCATCTGGTGCTCAATGGGCACCCGATGGCCCTGCTTCTCCTCGGCAAAGACGGTCTTCAGGTCATCTCCCAGCTCCCACTCATAGATGACGGTCCTCGATTTGCCATGTCGGACGATGACGAGCAGGAGGACAACGTGTTGGTCGTCTCCGGGCCGCGGGTACAAGAAGGTCATCTGATGTATCACGCCCCGTACGGTGCGAAGGCGGAAGGATCTTATGGGTTGGAGAGGCTCACTGCGAAGGTATCTCTCGTTTAGGATGTGATGGGGCTCGAGCTCGTAGACAACGAAGTGGTCTGTAAGGCCCGCCATGGCCAAGTAGCGGGAGCTTGGACTTACGGCCAGGTGGGACCCGAGACGTCCTGCCATGTGTTTGGGGGTCCCAAAGCGTGAGACAACGAACTTGGGTCGGCTGCTGTGCCCTGGCTGGACGAAGAGGAAGAGGTTGTCCCCTGTCTCCAACACAAGCATCAGCAGCTGGGGGGGCAGTTCCATGCTCATGCCCGGCCGTCTTTGCGACCCGAAGCGGAACGGGGCTGGGTGGCCGTCCTCGGTCTTGATCGCAGGGTGGGCGGAAGGGCCCGCAACGGCCTCGTCGTTGAGCTCCGGGAGGGCGAAGGAGCCTACGACGCAGGCATTCCGAATGCGGCATCCAAAATCATTCTTGCGGAGGATTTCCTTGAGCTGGCCGTCTCTTTGTAGTTCGCAAACCTGAACAAAGTGGTCCTGTGCCCAGGTTAGCAGAGAAGAGAGCGGCAGAGACAGCCCACGCACCCCTACGAAAGCGATATCGTTGTGACCCGGAGACCGCAGCCTGACGGGCAGGATCGAGTTAGCGAGAGCGCTCTCCATGAGCGTCCTCGTGAGCAGGCCGCATCGTGGGGGCTTCTGAGGGTCCTTCCTCGGGGGAACCTTGGGTCTTGCTTTCTGCGACTTCAGGACCGAGTGCAGGTTGACCGTCTCAGTCACCCACTCCCCATCCCGAAGCACGTTTGTCTGAAAGGCCATGGAAACGGGGGTCGTGTCTTGACAGCGGTCCGGGTTGGTGGCTGCTCAGAGGATGGAGATGGTGTGCTCGAGCACCGTCTCGATGGTTGGAGCCAGCGGGTACTCGAAAGGGAAGGCCTGGAAGGGTAAGGTATGCGCCGTGGTGGGTGTTCAATGGTGTAGATCGGGGCCATAAAGCATCAAGGAAAACTCCAGGTTGAATTGGAGATGATGTCTAGCCTGGTACAGATGAAAGGATCGGGTCGGGGCTTTCGACACTCTGCTGCAGATGCAGTGGTAGTGGGAATGTCTGTGTGGTCGATGTCCGGGGGGCTTCCGCCAAACCTTGTTGCCCACGATACTGCCCTCTGCCGTGGAGCTCGTGTTTCTTGCCAGTGTTAACCGTCTTTAGGTCGAGACAGTGTGCTTTTATTAACCAGATCAAGCAACCGAGCCAACGAGATGATGTGGTGGGCGCGGGGCAACTTGGGGTTTTCATGATTGAAGTTCCAGTTTCCGCATCGGGACTGCAGTGTGTATTTGTTCCGCCTTCAAGCTGCCTTCAGTTCCTTAAATAATTCAATGCAGCCCAACGCAAATAAATTCCGAGTTCCTTAAGGCGAGTCTTATCCGTACCTGCCTGAACTGCCCAATTCGACGAGGCGCCGTTTGCTGATTTAAGCTCCATGCAGGAAATTCCCTTTTCTGAAAGGAGTGTACTTTACATGGTCTCTTGAGAAAGAACATCGCTTCCATCAATGGATTGTCTGTCGAGTTCACTGCTTGTGAAACAGAGATCAACCTAGGAAAGTGATGCATCACATTTGCACCGCTCACCGGTCGAGGTGACACCATGCAGGCACTCGTCCACTGCCTTCAGTTTCATGGACTCCGTCAGGCTGCACATGTGCTCAGGCTGCTCCAGTGTCTCAGGAACGGAACAATAACGTTACGGTAATTCGTCGTGTAGCGCCCCGCGCTTGCCCGTGCATGCTGGTATCGTAACGTCCCTTACGCGCCGTACAATACCATTCAAGAAACACATGATGGCGTCTCTTCTGCATCTGCATCCAAGATCAGGAAATTCGACAACAGCCCTGTCATTGAAACCTGCAAGTCTCAGGATCCGCGCTTGAGTCATTCAACGAGATACCATCACCCAACCAACTGATTTCGGCTGTGGGTCACGATCACAGACAGACACGCGGCACAAGGAAATCCAGAGACCGAACATCTCACAAGGCTCAAACTCAACGATTAGAACCTTGGGTCGACCATCGTCAGAGGGTTTCAGTGCAAGGGGACAATACCAATATAGCGGGATAGAGGAGAAAGACAGCTTCGAGGCACGGGGAGGAAATCCTCGCCAAGTGCATGTCACACTTCCATCACATTCAACGCGGAGAATCCAGCTATCAAACATGGACGATTCCATCGAGCCCAGCCTCGACGAGAAGACGGCCAATGACAACGCTCCATCCGATGCAGAAGACAAGAGGAAGAACCTTATCCTACAAGCATGCCGTCAAAGAGATCTCGACGCATTAAGAGCCATAGCCCAGTCACCGGGTGGGTTCTTGACAGACAGCGTCCGTCAGCAGGCTTGTAAGTGGTCTGCTTATGCTAGCACCCCCTTATTAGTCCTCCAGAGTCTCACCATCTCCCCCTCTAGGGCCAATCTTGTTGGGCCTCCCACCCAGCCTGGATGGCAAGTCGGAACCTGACGGGGCGGTCTCCTCGTCCTGGGAATCCCTGCCGCGCCACCCGGACGAAGACCAAGTCCAGCTCGACGTCAACCGCGCCTTCATCTACTACCCACCAAATCAGACCCCATCCCAGCTCGCCCACCAAAAATCCCTCCTCTCCACCCTCATCGTCTCCCTCCTCCGCCGCCACCCCTACCTGTGCTACTTCCAAGGCTACCACGACATCGCCCAAGTCCTCCTCCTCGTCCTTCCCCCCGACCTCCGCCTCGCGGCCCTAACCCGCCTCTCCCACCTGCACATCCGCGACTTCATGCTGCCCTCCCTCTCCCCCGCCATCGCCCAGCTCCGGCTCATCCCCGAGCTCCTCTCCCTCGCCGACCCAGCCCTATGGCGGCACCTATCCCTAACCCAACCCTTCTTCGCCCTCTCCGGCACGCTGACCATGTACGCGCACGACGTGACCAGCCAGTGCGACATCGCGCGCCTCTTCGACGTGCTGCTCGCCCGCGACCCGGCCTTCACCGTCTACCTCTTCGCCGCCATGGTGCTGTCGCGCCGCGCCGACCTCCTCGCCACCCCGCGCGACGAGCCTGAGCTGCTGCACAGCATGCTCTCCAAGCTGCCCGCCGCCGCCGTCGCTCCGCCCGACCACCTCGAGCGCCTCGTCGCCGGCGCCGCCGACCTCGAGGCCCGGTTTCCGCCCGAGGCGCTGCCCGCCTGGCGGAATGCCGTGTCGAGGTGGAGCGTGCTCAAGACGGCGAGGCGGCCCGGCGAGGGCGGCATGCAGGATGCGCGCGTCGGCGTGGAGCAGGGGCGGGCGTGGTTCGAGAAGCAGGTCGGGGAGCTGCGGTGGGAGGAGAGGAAGGTGGAGGTGCGGAAGTATGTTTGGAGGCACCGGCGGCCGGCGGGCATGGTTGGGGCGGCGGTGTTGGTCGGTGTGCTGGCCGTTCTGTTGCGGAGGGGACCGTTGCCGGGCCCGGCGGCGTCTGGGTTTGGGTATGTATCGGGGCTGTTGGCAAGGTGGTGGCGGTAAGTTAACTCAGGTGTTTTGTGTGTGTTATTTTGTATTAGGTCATAGAAGCATTGGCTTGGGCCCGGCGTTGTGGAAAGGAACGGACAATTAAAACGCCAACCACTTCACCTGAGAAGGTAGATATTCTTCAATCCATCAATGGGTTATCTCCCCCTTCAATTAACTCCTCACCCGACCGCAGTGGAATGAAAGGGAGTAGTCACCCCTAACGCCAGGCTCCATGTCTTGCCGAACCTACCCAGCCTCCTGATACCCAGTCTTCAGCGCCTCAAAATGCTCCTGCTCCTCCAACGCGAGCTTCCCATTGACGTCGCTGATAATCGTCAAGACCAAGCTATAATTATTGTACAAAAACCGGTCGCGCTTCCTCTTATCCGCCCCGAGCGAAGCCTGACTGGCCTTGGCCAAGAACGCCTCGACCTCGTTCCGCAACCGCCTCAGGCTCGCCACGACGGGTTCGTCGTCCCCGCCGACCTCGGCGCTCAGCGCCAGGATCCCGTGCAGCAGCTGGCCGAACCGCTGCGTGACGACGTGCGGCGCGGCCGACGCCGCCTTGGCCGACGCGGCCGACGGGGCGCGGGCGGGCAGGGCCGCGGCCAGCGCGCGGACCGACTCGGTGTGGGCGTCCATGATGCTCTGCAGGCGCGGCCACAGCGCCATGGCGGTACCGTTGATGTAGCCGTCGGCGGCGGGCACGCGGCGGCGCTGCAGCTCAAAGGCTAGGTGCTGGTTCAGCCGCACGCACAGCAGCACGCCGAGGCCGTCGTACGTGTCGGCGACGAGCTGCCTGGTGAGCGCCTGGCCCGCGGCAAAGGTGGGCTCGAAGATGTAGTTGAAGTGCCGCGAGATGGCGGCGAAGGAGAGGGGCGGGCTGAAGAAAACGGCCAGGAACGAGTATTCGGCCGTCGCGTTGTCGACGAGGGCGAGGTTGAAGTTGCGGAAGGGGACTTCGAGATAGTGGGTCGATCGGTCTTCTTCGGCGAGGTAGGAGGATATGGCGAGCTGGTTAGTGGTCTTGAGGACCTCTATTCGCCTGCCTAGGTTGAAGGCGTCGTGCGGCGCCGTGGTGATTTTGGAGCCCGAGAGGACCGTCGTCCTCCTCGACGTGTCTTCGTGGCCGAGCACATCGTTCTTGTCCAAGACGTGCAGCTTGAGCTTCTCCAGCGCTTTCTGATAGCGTGTAAACTGGTTCAAGTAGTACCAGCGCATGGTGTTTAGGTAGGCCTGGCAGATCTCGCCCGCGAGCACGGGCTGGTGTCGGTGAAGGAAGGCAAACAGATCCTTGAACTTGAGAAAGTTTTGCTGTTGTATGATCTGGGCATTAATGTTGGGTGACCTTAGCGCCTTGATCTGGGCGACGAGGAAGTCGCGTATCCGCTCGACAGCCTGGGAATCCTAGGTTAGCATGATGCCTTCATCGGTGGGCCGGCCAGCACGTACCTTGAGGACGAGCTTCTCCAGCAACGGCCCGACGTCAGCTAGTGATTTGCTTGGTGTTTGCAGGGAGCTCTTCTTCTGAGCCGTCACCCTCTTGTCCACCTCGGACAGGGTTTTGACCCATGCCTCGTCAATGTGGCCCTCTGATATCTTGGACACAACCACGGGGGACACGCTCAGCTCCTCCACGACGGGCCCCAACACTTTCTCGACGGCCTTTCTGTTTTCTAGCCTGACATTCAAGGCGCTGGACCGGGCTTGGAGACTCTCGATATCGGCAGACACGGCAGCCAGGTCGTTGCGGAAGCTGGTGAGATTGGACTCGACCGAGCTCAGGATGTCGTCACATGCTTGAATGGATCGATGGAGCTCTTCAAACTTGGCCTTGTCTCGCTCGTCTATTACAAAGCTATGAGTATACGAAGAGAAGGCCACGCGGGCTTGGGACGACCTACAGTCTCCTACGGTCTGTGGCCTGTAGGTGTCTGCCGCCGCCGGGCCGGCATCCGCAGCGGCGAGCTCATGGAGCGAGAGGCCGCCAAAGTCAAAGTCCAAGTCCACATCATCCTCCGTGATCCCCCGCGTCTGGCCTTCTTCTGCTGCCGTTGTATCGGGGAGGGGACCCAGGATCCTAGCTAGCACCGCCTCGGGATCCGGGGTGTGGCCGACGGTTGTTGACTGCTTCAACGCCGAGCCATTGGTCCGCTTCGACGCGCCGAGGAGCGAGGACGAAGAGTCGTTCGAGGCTAGAGACAAGGAAGAGCCCCTCGACGGGATGCCCGGCCTTTGCTGCGACGTGACATAGGGGCCTCGCGCACTCGACGTCCGGCGAGGCAGCGGCGAGTGCGAGCGGTTCTGGAGATTCGACGGCAAGGGGGCGCTTCCCGGTGGATGCTGTCCGGCAAATCGGTCAAGCCACATCGTGAATCGCTGCTTTCCCGAGCTCGCGGTGGCCAGCGCACAGCTCACTGGCTCTCTTGCGCGTAGCCAACTTGCGAGTGATGCGCTTCCAAGAAGCCGTCTTCGATGTGATGTGTTTGTTCAATGGAGCCGACTCCCCGTGCTGGTAGTTAAACTGTCTGACACTTGGGAGCAGCTGAGAACAGGCAGGGCTGTGAGCTTAGGACCAAAAAGAACTGGTTGTTGATTGGCTGGCTTGGTACTGCTACCCACATCAAATGGTGGAGCTGAGCAAAGTGTGGGGTCCGCAGCGAGACCGCCTTAACTACTTACAGTGCAGACGGAAACTTACCTCACATGGAAGCAATGTCGACGGCTTCAATTCGCCGCGCAAGACCTGGAATACAAGAGCATATGTATTTTTGGCCATGTCAGCAAATTGATGGCGGATTACGGTATAAGTAGATTCAAGCTCAAGGAGTTTCTTCAAGCTCTCAAAGTATTGCACGTACGCGCTACCCACTGTTGTAAGTTAACGTTCTCTGTACTTAGATGTGAGACGCACCGGACCATGTGCCCGAAGTGAAGCCACACTGTTCCTCACTACAAGGTTCCTTTTGATTGGCTACCCAAAACGCCCCTCAGGGTTTCCGGTATTCAGGATAAAACCCTTCAATGTGTGCGGTGGCCAAGTGTACCTTACTTGTAGTACTCGACCTCATAAGCAGAGGCCAAAAGCATCCAGTGTTGAGAGTGTTGAATGTGGGAAACTTGGTTGGACACGAGATGGCTCGGATGGATCCAGACTCCAGAGGGCAAAATCTGAATTTAGTGGTCCCGAGGCAGGCGCACTGGCGCAAGCCAACCCTCGTCCCGGTGTTGCTAACTTTGAAGGAGGGGCTACCTGACCTTGGCGGGGAAACGCCCGCCCTTTTTTTCGCTTCGGGTCATTCAAAACCACAATTTTCCTCCCGTCCATCCCCCTCAGGTTATCGACCCTCCACTTTCCACTCTCCTTTTGGACCATTCGACATCTTCTTGGGCTTCGCTGCCTCATCTTCTTCTCCCGACAGGCTCAGTATCCTTTGCGAATTACTTCAAAATGGCGGATGAGGTAGGTTGCCTTGTCTCTTGCTGTTCCGCTCGCTTGGGCGACACACACAACACCCCGCACTGCTGGGCACGAGCTCCGTGATGCTCGTCTGGACGGACTGCTCGCAAATTGTGTTCGCAATGGCAATCAGTCTCTTTTTGGCGGTGCCAGCGATGAGCGTTCGACTTGCGCAGAGGTCAAGTCCGCGTATCGATGCTAATTCGATGGGTCTCAGCACGAGTTCTCGACCGATGTCGCTGGCGATGCCGGTGCCTCTACCACGTACCCCATGCAGTGCTCTGCCCTGCGCAAGAACGGGTTTGTCGTGATCAAGGGCCGCCCTTGCAAGATCGTCGACATGTCCACCTCCAAGACCGGCAAGCACGGTCACGCCAAGGTCCATCTCGTCGCTCTCGACATCTTCACCGGCAAGAAGCTCGAGGATCTCTGCCCTTCGACCCACAACATGGACGTCCCGGTCGTCAAGCGCAACGAATACATGCTGGTAAACAAGCATATATGAGCGGGGTTATCATGTGCATTTTTGGATGCTGACTCGCCTCTCAGATCGATATCTCGGACGATGGCTACCTCAACCTGATGACCGGTGACGGTGATACCAAGGATGATGTCAGGATGCCCGAGGGCGAAGTTGGTGCCAAGATCACGAAGCTCTTCAAGGACGATGAGAAGGAAACTCGTGAGTTTGACCTGCATCTGGGCTTCAAGGCGGCCAGTAGGGAACCCGCGGGCTGACATTACCTCTCTAGTGGTTACCATCCAGACTGCCATGGGTGAGGAGGCTGCTGTCGACGCCAAGGAGGGCAACAAATAAGCGGTCGCATCACCGGGTTGGGGAGAGTATGGAAGGGAGCCGGGTGATTGGAGTGGCCTGGTCGTGGCCCGGCGGTAGCAACACGACACTTGCCGTCGCTGGGTCTTGTTTGGCCGGTTGGGGTATATCGGTTGAAGTTTCTTGAGCTGCTGCAAGGCCCTTGTTGTCTCTGGTTGCCCAGCAGGCCGATCTGGGCACTTTCGGCGGGTCTAGGACGACAGGCTTAGAGCACGCATGGAAGTGACGACTGCTTTTCTTGCGCATATCTTTATACCGTGCATGGACCAGTCCTGCGGATCTTGAGCGTAGGCTTGCGGGCCGCGCCGCGGGAATGTCGTCCCATAAAACCAGTCTCAAGGTGTTCCTCGTTCATATGGCCTAAATCTGTGTATATGTGACCTTTGACGTGGCGGCAAACGCCTCAGTTGCGCATGTGAAGGTACTATCGTTGACATGTGGTAAGTCGTGACGACGCGAGACCCAAGTGAGATGCGAATAAGCTTGCTTGGGTGAACAAAGGCACTATAGCGATTCCTGTCATGTTTTGAAAACCAAACACCAAAGAGTAGCGGGGGTAATCAAGCGATCAAGAGCGGCTATGAGCAAAATCTTTATCTTGGTCAAAGCTTGGACGTTTGAGCCTCAAACCCCCTTCATCCATTCATCATCAAAATCGGACACTCAACAGTTGAGACCTAGGTAGCCTAGGCAATGGCACCTCGCCGCCACCACCGATTTCCTCGCGGGGAGACGTGCTCCGAATGTCCAGCACGGAGATGGTATCACGAAAACGGACTGCGGTACTGTGAAAATGGCCATCAAGTCGAGGTAAGCAAGTCGCACTTGTATTGTACAATCCGCCTGCCGCCGACTGCGGCGCCGTTATGTCAACACCCATCTGCCACGATGCCTGACCCAGACGCGCATACCATACTGTTCAGCTCAACCTTGACATACAAGAAGTTCATACGGTTGAAAGAAAGAAAGAAAGAAAGACATAAAAATATATATATATATATATAAAAAAAGCCCGTCACTGACCACAAAAACAACCAGGGCTACGTCCAATTCGACGTCGACGAGGACGACAACTTTGGCAAGACGGGCCGCGTCGCCCGCAAGAAGAAGGAGGCGCGCCGCAGGGAGGGCAAACACCTCGCGGGCAACGAGGCCCGCGAGCTGTTCCTCGAGTGCCTGCAGCTGCTGCTGCGGAAGCAGGTGCTCTGGCTCGTCGGGCGCAGGGGCCTCCACCCGGAGCTCGAGGCCGTCGTCCGGGACCTGTGGCTCCTGCGGGTCAGGGGGTTTGAAGGGCTCGCGAGGGGCGGGAGGGGAAAGAAACGGGATGGCGGGGGAGGGGG
>MU863638.1:170120-225279 GCA_033575675.1 Parathielavia hyrcaniae
GCTCGCAGGTCGAGGTTGGGGCGGGGGGAGGAGATGGGGATGGGGATGGGGAGGGCAATGGGGGAGGGATGGGGTGGGTGAGGAAGAGGCGGAGCTGGAAGGGGGAGGTTTGGGCGCTACCTGGGTTGATGGATACGCTGGGGTTAGTGTATCTGGGGTGCGTGCTGAGACAGGAGCCGGTGAGGATCGGGGACCTGTTTCGGTGGGCGAGGAATGGACAAATTCCATTCCTGGGAGCGGTGAGTCTCGAGGCCCTCGTGTGGTTGATGATGGATGGGGTCGCGGCTGCTGACTGCTGAGGCATCTAGATCGATTACGTGCCCAAGGAGTGGCGCGACCGGTTGCCTGGCTGGGCTCATCACGCCCTGCTGACCAGATATGCCAGGTTTCATGGCGGCGAGCTGCACAGGTCGGTCATGGATTTGATGCTGGGGTACGAAGAGAATCATGGCTTGGTCTTCCCAGCGATACCGGCAGCGCCGCTGCTGTTTCTCTATGTCAGGGATTTGGCCCTTCCTCGTACGATCGATCTTCAGGATGATGTCTTCTAAAGCCAGCTGCTAACTCGTTCCACAGCTGAGGTGCACCCGTTCGCTCAGAAAGTCTGCCGGCTTCTTGACTTGAGCTACTCCTTTCCAACTCGGGGCCCTTCCCCCAAACGATACCTGCTCCTCGACACTCCCGAGGTGCTATTAGTGGCTTCCGTCATCGTAGCCACGAAGCACAACTACCCCCTCGACGGCATCGAACGGCTGCCTCGTGATGCCAGCGATCCTCTCTGCCTCCAGATGGACTGGGCAGTGTGGGAATTCGAATTCAAGAAACAGCCTGAGAAGAAGCCCGGGATACTGCAGTATGAGCACATGGGCCAGCAGGAGATATGGTCCATGGACAAGGAGGACATGAACGAGCTGCTGAATTGGTTTCAGGAGACGCAGCTCGAGAAGAATTCGAAAGGTTAGTCTAGCACTAATACCCCCCGCGAGCCTCACTAATATCACCAGATGAAACCGAGGTGCACCGTCTGTTCCCGCTTGAGGATATCCCGCCCCTTCCGGAGATCCCAGAGATACCACAGGAGGATATTGAGGAAAAAGTAAAGAGAGTTCAGAGTGCCATGAAGAGGATAGAGCCACGAGCAGACACGGAGGATATGGGCGACAGCACCGGACGGTTGGGCTCGGAATATCGGAGCTACAAGGACGTGGACGAGCTCGGGGGGACTGTCAAACGGTTTTTTGAGGTGGCAGCCGAGGCCGCGGGGTTATCGTTAGGAGACCTTGTCCGAGCAGTTTACGGGCTTGAGCAGCTGCTGATGAACTGGCAGCGGAGGGAAAAGCGTCGGCTGAAGAGGGGGGAGGGTGTGGGAGATGGGACTGAGGGGGCATAGGGATGGTGTGTATTGCATGTTATTATCAAATCAAGGCATATGCAATAAAATGTCGCCGAAATGCCATCAAAGAACAATACGCCTGTGATGGCGTGGGTGGGCTGGCTAATGTTGAGATTGAATGAAGCGATGATGTTGAGTACCCCAAGGTACCTTAGTGATTATCTTGAACCAGGGTTCGGGTTCGAGCTCAAGTCAGCACTGTGCGCTACGAAAATCGCACGGTGTTTATCCTCCCGGGCAATGAGCCCTAGGCCCTGTTGGCGCCGATTCTTACCCCCACCAAAATTTCCGGCTCGTGCGAACTCCCCGTCAACCTCACCAGCAAGCCCACGGAAATCGGTCAAGAGTAAGCCCTCACGCCCATGCCACCGACGTCGCCCGGCAATGCAGAGGAGACGCTGACATTGCATTCCGACCGACAGTGCAGATCTTCGTGAAGACCCTCACGGGTAAGACCATCACCCTCGAGGTCGAGTCCTCGGACACCATCGACAATGTCAAGTCGAAGATCCAGGACAAGGAGGGCATCCCCCCCGACCAGCAGCGCCTGATCTTTGCCGGCAAGCAGCTCGAGGATGGCCGCACCCTCTCGGACTACAACATCCAGAAGGTCAGTTTCTACGAACGAGACGATTTCACGATTCGAATGCCGCGGGAGATGGAAGGGGACCTGTGGGTGGTGCAATGGTGTCAAGAGGAGAAAGGATTGAGGAATGGAAGAGGACACAGCCGGTCCCGCGGCTCTCGAACATCGACTCGGGACAGTATGGATTCCATGACGGGCAGAGCTGACAGCGGAACAGGAATCGACCCTCCATCTCGTGCTCCGCCTCCGTGGTGGTATCATCGAGCCCTCGCTGAAGGCTCTCGCCTCCAAGTTTAACTGCGACAAGATGATCTGCCGCAAGTGCTATGTAGGGCGCCCTCTATCGACGCGCGTGCGGACTTGATAGCTAACGATGGCAGGCCCGTCTCCCGCCTCGTGCGACCAACTGCAGGAAGCGCAAGTGCGGCCACACCAACCAGCTGCGCCCCAAGAAGAAGCTCAAATAAGCGGTTACTCTCCTCGGTCACGGTCGTCTGGCGTCTTTCGGTTTTCTCGGCATTGCATGGTTCTGCGGGGGTTGGCAGGGGGCTATACGGCACAGTCTGGCTGTACATTCCGGATGACCATAGCTTAAGACTCCTGACCATCTGAATCACTTGCACGGCGAGAGTGGTGACAGTTAATTGCCTTGATCGATTCCAGTGCTTCTCTCAGTGAGATATCAAACTGTAAGACAAGGTCACGTGATAGGCACCTCCCTCAGTCGTAGGTCGCTGTCAAAGTGGGGCCAACACGCAGCCAGTCCACGCAAGTCGCAACAGCTGTCATGACCGGAAGCTCAACAAGCTCAAGCTTCGAACGGGAACTGGAATTCCTGACGCCTTGCGCGGTTCGCAACCACGCTCTGAGCCTAGGCCGGCTCACGTCATATTCAACACGCAGTACATCACTGCGAGGTCAGAGGCAAAATGTCTAGATCAGGCTACGACGCCGTCGTAGACGTCGACGATGAAGTCTGTCCCCCTTCCCCCCACCTTTCCATCCACCCACGCAGCAAACTAATCCCTCCCTTTTTTGTTCCCACTCCCACAGGGCGACCTAGGCCACACCGACCTGCAAGACGACCTCGAGTTCCACCCCTCCAACTTCTCCGAGAACACCCCGGCACTCGGCACGGGTTCGGCGCGGCACAAATCCTCCTCGGCGACCTCCCCGTCGCTCCTCCCGCTCCCGGCGACCGCGAACACTTCTTCGTCGTCGCACGCCGGCGGCGGCGGCGGGGCGGGCGGCAGCAAGCGCTTTCTGTGGACGCTCTCGTTCTACGCACAGTTCTTCGACGTCGACACGGCGTCGGTGCTGCACCGGTGCGGCGCCGCGCTGTACCCGCGGGCCAACTTCCTCGACGTGCTCGAGGGCAACCCGGACCTGTACGGGCCGTTTTGGATTGCCACGACGGTGGTGCTGATCCTGTTCCTGGGCGGGACCATTAGCGATTACCTGGCGAGGGAAGGCAGGGGGGCGTTTGCGTATGACTTTGGGCTGTTGAGTGGTATGTCTTTTTTTTTTGTGTTCACTGGTGTTGTGAGAATGTTCTGGGATCAAGGCAGGCTAACGTGGGGTGTGTGATGATGATAAGGTGCGGCTGGGCTGGTTTACGGGTATACCTTTGTGATCCCCGTGGTGCTGTATCTGGCGCTGCGGTACTTTGGGTCCGAGAGCGCCAACCTGCTCGAGTGCTGGGCGCTGTACGGGTACGGGAACCTGATCTGGATCCCCGTCGCGCTCATCAGCTGGTCGCCCATCGCCATCCTGAACTGGGTGTTTGTCGGGGTCGGGTTCGGCATGTCGGTCGCCTTCCTGCTGCGCAACCTGTACCCTGTGCTGAGCGCGACGGACCGCCAGACCAGCAAGGTGTTGCTGATCCTGGTGGTGGCGCTGCACTTTGGCCTGGCCATCGCCATCAAGGTGCTGTTCTTTGCGCACGGCAGCCCGGCATTGAAGGATGGCGGCGGCGCCCCGGAGAAGACGGATCCGCCGCCGCCGAGAAGGTTGTTTTAGGGTGGCTGCATAGCAAAGGGTGGTTTGTGGCTTGTAGTATATACATGTACGAAAGGCACCTCGGCGTTGCGGGAGCGAGTTATCTCCAATTACACTTCCACTGCAAACGTTCCTGCAGCGCTGCAAACAACAACACACACACAACCCAAGTGTCCCAACGCACCTATCCCCCCTGCCTAGTCAACGCAGCTATCTAGGTGTACTACGAAGCAAACCAACCCCTACCCACTATGTACTACCTCTCCACCTTACCCCCCTTCTCAAACCAGTCCAGCCAGCTGCCGGGATACTCCCCGACCTTTTCCCACCCGGCATCGCTCGCCAGCCCCGCGGCGGCCCGGCTGCGCACGCCGGCGCGGCAGTACATGACCACCTCGGCGTCGCGGGCCGGCCGCGGGTACCCGAAGCGGTCCTCGAACTCGTCGTCGCTGATGTGGAAGCTGTCGGGCGCCGACGTCACGGGTATGTTGAGCGCGCCGGGGATCCGACCTGATTCTTTGAGCTCGTGCGGTTCGCGGACGTCTGTTGAGAAGGGGGAGGTGTTAGTGAATATAGTTCTTTTTTTGGGGGGCTGGTCGAGGAAGGTATGGTAATGTAAGGGAGAGGGTGGGTAGGTTTAGGAGGGGGCTCGGGGGTGTAGGTCTGTACCGATTATCGTTATGGAGGGGTCAGGGCTGGACGAGAGTTTTTGGATCTGGAGGTGGGAGGTTGGGGATGGTTAGCTCGGTATTCTCTCTCTCTCTCTAAGGTAAGGCATGGCATAGGTGGAATTGGCTGGGGGAAGGCATGTATGCGCACCGCTTCAAAGTCCCATATCTTGTGCGGTTTGCTCGGGGCGTCGGTCGAGTAGTAGCGCCGAGTCGCTGTCGGCAATGCACCGGCAGTGCTGCTGAGTAGCGGTGATGGCGACGCTGTGGACTTTCGGAGTAGCCGAGCCGGCTGGCGCTGGACGGCATGGCCGTGGCATCGTCGCGACAAAGCCAGTTGTGCCGTGGCTCCGATGCGCGCCGTCGTCGTCGCGGTCTGGGCGCATGGCAAAGAAGCCTTGGCCAGGCTCACGGTTACTCGTCTAGAAGCCATGGTCCAATGTTTACGTGGCGGAATGGTGACTTGACAGCGCATGCGGGATGTCCGCGGCGAAGATGGGAACGATGGGAAGCAGCAAGCTTCAAGGTCAGAACTCCGGGACAAGCCGATTGCTTTTTGAGAAGTCGGCCGAAATCAGCTCGGGCGGTTGCCCCACACAGATCGTAGTCGCCGACGTCACCGACGACTTGCAGGTCAGGCGCTCCCACAAACGAGAAGGCAAGGGACTTGGATGAAAGTTGATTTTTTGCTACCCAGCTACCTTGGGAACACGGCAAAAAATGCGGTTTAAACTTGATATTAAACTCAGAGATCTCGCGCACACCCGCGACGCCAAAATCTTGTGAAACGAAACAGACTGACTTTGATGAACCAGCATCGTCTGCACTGCCGATGTACAAACCACTAGGTACTCCGTACAAGTCCCGTCAGAACCCTCACCCCTCCCTCGAATTGCATCGCGGCCACTAAGATTGGTCAACCGTGACGCCCCCGAGGACATCAGCCATCCACGTCCAATGACAGACACATGCCGTAGCAGCCAGCCAGATCTAAGCCTCTCGGGGCACAACACGGACGGCGCAGCAAAGCAATCACGTCGCTTTCCTGGATGCGGATGCGAGGCGCAGAGTCAGCGTATAACTACTGGTCCTTCCGCCGCACTCACCTTCCTCTGCCCATCTCCCCTTTCGTGTGTGTCATTAAAGCCCATGTGCGATTCTAATAAAGCTGCCCTATGTACAAAAACTAAAGATTACAATCGAATTAGGTCGTCGTCGTCGGCGGCCGAGTCCAAGAGCCCTCCCTCGCAAACCGCCCCCCTCAAGCCGGCCAGCGGATAATACGTCTCCAAACCAGCCACTCATCGTTATCCATCTCTGAGGTAAGGGCCAAGACCAAGGTCGGGCGCGTTCTCCTTGCCTGTCTCATCGCCCTTGCTCCCTTTCATCCCGATTAGAATATTCCCTTGTGTACCTCACGTCTCGTTTCCATTCTCTACTATAAAACACGCCCCCTACCACTTCCTCTCCTCAAACGTCAACGGGCAGTCATCCTGCTTCAAGTTAGCGACACACACCCCATATCCATATCGCACGCTCCCTTTTCGAGAGCCGAGGGGGGAAAAAACTCACCATGGGGAAGATGGTGGCAAACACCTTGATCTCCTCCGACTTGGGCGTTGGGTGGTGCTTCCAGTCGAGCAGCAGCGACGCCTTGCCGACCATCAGGACGAGGTTGAGCTGCGCGTACTGCTGCCCGAGGCAGTAGTGCGGGCCGGTGCCAAACACAAGGTAGTTCTTTGCGCCCTTGACCTCGGCGTCGCCCGTGTAGTACCGCTCCGGGTCGAACTCGTCCGGGCTGTCGTACACTTCGGGGTCGCGCAGGGCCAAGTACGTCGTGGGGATCACCATGGAGCCTGTTTAACAACAGCCTGTGAGCCTCTCTCTCCTGTTTGAACTGCGCATGTGGGTTTGTTGGGGGTCTTTTTTCTTTACTTACCCTTGGGAGCGGTGTAGGTCTCGGTGATGGGGAACGGCTTCTTGACAACATAAGGAACCATGAGCACGGGCGGCCGAAAGCGCAGCAGCTCCCGGACGACGGCGCGGGTATACGTCATGGACTCGAGCTGGTCCATGTCGACGGGGGCGTGGATGTTGCCGTTCCGGGTCTTCAGGTTCTCCTCGCGCACGCGATCCAACACGTCCGGACGCTGGGCCATGATCTGGAAGAGCCAGGTGGCGGCGCTGCTCGTGGCGTCCTGCGAGGCGAAGAGGAAGGTAAAGATTGTCTGCGAAATCTCATAGTCGGTGAAGTCGCGGAGCATATGCGTCGGCTTCTCGAAGCCCTCGACCGAGGCGCCCTTCTCCTGCGCGTCGCGCCACCGCTTGGACTTGATCATCTCGAGAATCCAGGCATCCATAATGCAGTTGGCTTCGCCGCCGGCAGCCATGCGGGCCTTGCTCTTGGCCGCGCACCGGGCGAACTCGGCCAGCACCATGTCGGCCGCCTTCTTGCCGTACCACGTCTTGGTGTACGGGACGATGATGGGGAAGTTGACCAGCTCGAGCGCGGCCGTGATGAGGTAATAGTCGTCGGCGATCTTCTTGACGGCGTCGTCCGAGATGTAGTGGCCGACAAAGGTGCGGCACGACACGGCCGTGATGACCTCGCGGAAGTGCGTCATGAAGGGGACGGGCTTGCCGCCGGCCTGCTTGGTGATGCTGAGGAACTCCTTGAAGTACCGGTTGTACACCTCCTCCTGGCCCGGCAGGTAGATCTCGAGCGCGCGGCGCGTGAACAGGCCGTTCAGACCCTTACGGAAATCGACGTGGGCCTTGCCGTCCAGGAACACCCAGTTATCGGCGCCGAGCAGCTTGTGGGCGACATCGACGACGCAGGGCTTGACATAGGCGGGCGAGTTGAAGACCTTCCGGGCCATATCACGGGTTGAGGCGATGACGACGAACCTGGGCACAGTCTTGTGTCAGCAACCGAAGGGGGTTGATTGCGAGGGGGCTCGCCGACCGGGAGTGACATACTTGTGGAAGACGGAGACGCAGCTGAGGGGGCCGCTCACCCACTTGGCATAGTACTCCTCGAACTTGGGGTTCACGGACTGGAGGAACGGCCCAATAAAGGGCATCTTCCACGCCGGCCCCTCGATCGATCCTTTATTCCAGAGGTACACGACTGCGAGCGCAGCATGTTAGCGGAGCTTGGCGGGAGGTTGCGATATTGGACCACGGCCAACATACACTGATCATAGACGATGAGGACGGCGAGGGCGGTGGCAACGATGGTCCAGGCGCTCGCGCTGGAGACATAGTCGACGACATACTCGAGCTGGGGCGCCACGTTGGCGGCGCCAAACTTGATGGTCGCCAAGGGCGAGGTCGTGGCGTTGGCAGCCATTGCGCGACTGGGCCTGGGGCGAGACCGTCACGGCGTGAGGGCACCAGAGCTTCGAACGAGAGAGGGCGGGCGTGCGGGCGGGCGTGCGGATGCGGCGAGGCGAAGGTCGAAGCTGAGGTGTGGAAGGCGCTGCGCAGACAGCAACGCGCCCAGGAAGATGGGGAGTCGGAAAGGTGGGAGAGAGGGTAGAAGAGAGCGAAACGACGGACTGCGGAATTAACCCGGGGCCGCTGAGAAGGAAAATGTGAGGTTCTTGGGATTGCTGGAGGAGAGATTGGGAAACTTGACCCCTGCTCCGGGTGCCAAGACTCGCGTGGGGCGCCAAATCTTCTTTGCAGATGGGGGTTCCTGATCACGATGGCACCGAGGGGCCTATCGAAGACGGTGGCGACGCCTTGCACGACGTCCTGGACAAGTCACGAAAGTGGGATTGAGGGGCACCTGAGGCTCACAGAACAGGCTCACACTGTATCCCACACAATCAGATGTCTGAGTAGCACTCGTCTGTTGTACAAGAAGCAGGAGCAAGTGCTGCTTGGTTAGTAGCATCTGTATTCCTCAAGTCTCGCTTAAATCTACGGATAGCAGACGCAGCATTTTTATCCGGAGGTTCCAGAGCGGCAGGTGGGGCATTGGCCGAATTGACCAGTCGTATGCTACGGAATACGAAAACGAGCAGCGCTGAGCTTTTTTGATGAGACCAAAGCAGGAACAACCACCCAAACGCTTCACACTTGCGTTATGGTTGTCTTTTGGGCTGTTGGCAGTGACGCGATCTTCTCAACAGTCTGACGGTTTCTCCTTTGACTGGACATGGTCAACCGCCCTCGGGGGCGACTTCCATGCTAATGCCTGGGGACGTCCAAGCGTCGATCTCTACGGTACGTACCTTACCGTTAGTCCCTGCCCAGCCAAGGGGCGTCAAAGCTTGGCAGGGCTTCTCAGGGGCTTCCACTTTCTCCGCCTACCAATCCAGGAATGGCGGATGTGATTGCTTGCATGTTCAGAAGCATTTCTCGGACGATGAAAGGCCTCGATGGCCTCATTTATGAGGAGGTGGTCGACCAAGGCGCAGCTGACAAAATCGAATCATGGATGCGTGGGACGGACTTGACGGCGCCGCACCGCAGACAAAACGACTCGGCGACATAGAAGCGGCAAGCTTGAGATGGTGCCTGTCCGCTGACTTCTCAACTGTGCTACGCTTCCATGTTGCGCACTCTTTGGCCAGCTGATGCCCCCATTCTCTCTCTCAGATGCTCTCAACCGCATACACCCGGGCACCTCACACACGACATCCCTGACCGACCCTCTCGACGGCAATGCGACATTACAACAACACATAACTACTCGTCGGGGCTTCGAAAACGCCGATCCGACCAGCCGCCATAGGGGGTGCTATAACGCCGATCCGACCAGCCGCCATAGGAAGTGCTATGGCGGCTGGTCGGATCGGCGTTTTCGAAGCCCCGACGAGTAGTCGGTGTCTCCACACGGCAGCACCTGGAGCGCGGCATCCTCCCACACAACCCCAAACTCGGACGATATCACTTGGCCATCCGTCTCTACTCATCGGCACATACCATATCTATGCATTTGCTGAGTGGATGATGCCCTTCGCCTCAAACGGCATCTGCGAGATGGCGCGCCGGTACGCGGCACCATGCGTGGGAGTCGCTGCCCAAGTACCAGTCTTCTCGAGACCGGGGTGAGCATGGCCGAAGATGAGATGCAGCTTGGAGCCGGTGATGACGTTTCCAAACTCTGCGATGAGGTTTCGTAACGTTGTTGGCTTGGGGTAGTGATTTTTGTGTCGGCCAACTTCTATCCAGCCACCACTGGCCATCACCGACAACATCATGCCAAGTCTGCCAGACGCTCGATTGGGCTACCTTGCCTACGTGTATGTGTGTGTAGTCATGTTCAATTCAGTTCATCAGAATTTACGTTGGTCCCCGATTGACTCACCTCCCCGCCGTAAGCCACACTTCAGCTGCATTGTTCTAGAACACATGCAGTTTGGCTCACAAGAAGAACTCCCCTCTTCCCTCTCCAAATCCGAGAGTGACTCACGCGGGACAACCAGGTTTCCCAATCGCCTACGTACGCTCTCACGTATGCTCCAACACCTGTCGGACGCCGACATGGGACAGGATTGCGATGCGCCGGCGCCAGCCTGGTTGCTGGCCAATATTGCGCTGTGAGACGGGTCAGCGTGCAGCAACAGCCCGGCACAGAACAAAGGAAGCATGTATATAATGAGCAACTGCCTGACATGTCTCAACTCTCAAGCTCTCTCATCTAGATCAGCATCAGAAATAGTCAGACAACCAAGGCAGTCAACATCCGCCTCAGGCATCAAGCTGTCTTCTCATCTCATCATTGTACGACCTTGAAGTTCAAACTCACCCCTGACAACATCGTCAACATCAATACCATTCACGCCCCCAACATCACCTCAATCAACCACAACTCTCCGCCCAAAATGTCCCAAAACCGTACGCCATCCCCTCTCCCCCTTCTTCCCAAACCATCCCCAAATCTAATCCTCCCCAAACAGTCCACAATCAACCCCTCCCCACCGACCGCCAGTACGCTTCCCAAATCACTTCGGCCATGCAGACCCTCAACACTCCGATTACCACCGCCACTACCACCACCAAGACGACTACGTTGCCCACCTCAGATACCGCCTCACTAGCCTCGACCTCGTCCCTCTCCAACCACCTGACCCTGCTCAAGGACAAGCTCCGCTCCTCTTCTTCGTCCAGGGACAACAACAACAACAAGAAGGAGAAGGAGAAGGAAGCCGACGAGGAGGCCGTGCTGCGGAACCAGATCCGGATCGGGATCTGAGCCACTAAATAGTCCGTCGAATCTCGTGTCGACGGGGCATAGACAGACAAAGCTACCTTACTCAGGTTTTCTTCCCCGTGGATGGGGTGAACGGAGGATGACAATGACGATGATCGGCCGGAACAAAAGCTCCAGTACCGCGTGCCTCGCAGCCCGGTGCGTGTGAGGGGTGGGTTGCGCTAAAGCGCGCTGGTGCTGAAAACGGCGACCATGGCCTTGTCAAGGAGGGCGCGCCTCCGGGCAGGGGAGGGTCGCGCCGGGAGGGTCAGGTACCGAAGCTCGAGGAGCGAGCTCGGGTTGGAGTTTGGAAGGGGTAACGGGGTTGGATGTAGGTGGAGATGGTCATGAGTTTGGGAAAATCTGGGCACATGAAAACGGATGCTTTGGATAGGTAGGGATACCTCCGTCAGGGGTATCACTTCGCTCTTACTTAATGTGTTATTCGCCCATAATCCAAACCTTTTACATCTTCATTTCCACCACCCTCAGAACGTGTCGTCCAAAATATCCTGGTTCATCTTGACGACAGTCGGGGAGTACTCAGATGGATCCTCCAGATCCTCACCCGCCGTGAGCAGGATATCGTCCACAATGCGCTTGCTTGCCTCGCGGGCTACGATGGTCCACGTCAGTCGCAGCACAGCTCTCTCTCACTCAACCCAACCACACTGTCAAGAACTGGGCGGGCAAAACGTACCTGGCGTCTGCAGCAACTTGGACGGCGGCAGCGCAAACTGGATCGTCTTGGGCGGGCTCATGCCGCCAAAGTCCTCGCTGTCGCTCTCCCACGCCATCTCATCGTCATACTTGCTCGACACCGTCCCCTGCCTGCCAGCACCAGCACCAGCACCAGCGCCAGCAAACACATCCCTCGTCTTGCGCCCCGTCACCGGCGTCTGCACGCTCACGCCGGGGGTCCTCGGCGCCCCCGCCCCCGCCCCCGCGTTCCGAGCTAGCTTGCCCTTGTAGACGGCCTTGGCGGGCGACATGAAGGCCGCGCTCCGCAGCTGCGGCACCGCCATCTCGGGGCTCGACGTCGGCGAGTCCTCCCAGAGCGGCCGCCGCTGCTGCTGCTTTTCCTTGCCCTTGCCGGCGGCCGGCGTCGTGGCCAGCTTGTCCACCTTCCACTTGACGGGCGAGAAGCCCGCCACGGCGCAGGCGCTCTCGTGCGGCGTCGCTGCGATGCGGTAGTTCCTGTCGAGCATGCGGTGGAGAAGCGGGTCTTTGTTGTTGTTGTTGTTGTTGTTGTTCTTGGAAAATTCCAGATCCCTCCTGCCGCCGCCGTCGCGGTGTTGACCCAGGCCGCTGGCCTGGTCGAGGGATCCTCGTGGCGTCATGGACATGTCGGGCAGCCGGGCAGTGTGCTGCTGGAAGAGGAGCTCCGTATCCTCCTCTTCCTCATCGGCTGCGGCTGCGGCTGTACCCGGTGTGCCGCGGCCGGTGCCGTGTTTGGCGTCGTACTCGCGCTTGAGGGCTTCGTAGGGCGAGGAGAGGTTGGCGAATTGCGGGCGAAGGGAGAGCGTCTTGGTTGCGGGCGGGCGCGGTGTGCTGCCTGTGAGATCACCGTCGTCGTCATGCAGGGCGGACGAGTCTTGGTGGGCTTCGTGCTCGTGATACATGGATGACGACTGGTCTGCCGTGAGGGTGGCATCCCGGTCGCCGGCGCTTCGTGGTCGTGGGGTGTAATCGGCTGTCGTGTCGTTGTGAACTGTACTGTCCTCGGCGGTTATCACTGTGTTTTCCTCGCTCCCAGCCAGTTCTTCGTATCCCGATAGCGAAACATTGGCCGACGCCTCGAAGAACTGCTTCCAGAACTGGACGGGCGAGGTCAGCCCGGCGTGGTGGTTTTCATCCAGAACAGGGGGGCCAAACCTTGGTCGACTCCCATACAGAGCGCGAATGCTCGCCATACTGCTCAACAAGGGGCAGGATACTGGTCGTGACGATCCGATGCGCCTTGCTGAAGTTGTGGTCGATTTCTGCGAGTGGTCAGTAGTCGACAGCGAATGGGACGGAAGTGCTCGCTCGAACCTTGCAGAGTAAGTGTAATGGATTGCTCAAGCTTTTCGAGTTCCTCGGTCAGCGTAAGGTTCCTCGGTACTGAAGGGCCAGGGCGAGACATGGTGGGTGCTGTGTTTATGACAGGAATGTCAACATTGCGGGTGTCAGGGGAGCAGGAAGAGTTGACCCCGAATTCAGGCGCGCGCAGCGTGTCAGCGCGATTGCGGGGTCATTTTCGCAGCGGCGGGGCAATAACGCAGCAGCAACAACGACCGCTGCGACAATACAGGGTTGAAGAGGAGCATGTGATGAACAAGACACAAGTAATACGCCCTTGAAGTTGTCTCCATGCCAAATACAGTTATTCTGGGTATCGCTTCGTAAGCCAACAAGAGGACGCTATGCTGAAGTACAGGCAGGCGACTGCAAAGCAGCGCCCGCATTAGGTCGTGATGGATAATACACATGGAGCTGCGCCTCCAGCTTCACCGTCCGCGCCCTCGGCCTCTCCCTCGTCCCCTCCCTCGGGTAGACCCACGGCCTCTCGCACCTCCTCTCCCACCCTTGGCAGACACGGGGGTCCCTGTCCCTTCTTCCTCTTCCTCCTCGTCCTCCTCTTCAGATTCCTCCTCCCCAGCGCTCTCCTCCTCGGACGAAGCCGACGACGAAGACTCCTCCTTGACCTTTCGCGCCCTACTGGAAGTGCGCTTGGCGGTTCTCGCTCCCCTCCCCGACTTCCTCGTCGGGCTCGCCGCCGGTGTCTCATTCTCCGTGTCCTCGACAGTACTACTGCGGGTGCGCGAGCCCGGCTCGGCAGCGCGCCGCTTCCGCTTCTTGGGCTCGGCGATCGGGGCATCGGGGTCCCACTGGGCCGGGCTGGTGGGCGCCTCGCTCGGGTCGGCGCGGGCCCTCTGCAGGATCGCGTCGCCGTACTCGTCCCAGGGCAGGCTGAAGTCGTGGTACCGCCTCGGCTGGCCCTCCTCGTCGGGCGGGTCCATGTTATTTTCCCGCTCGTCGACGGCCTCGAGGTTGTAGAACTCGCCCAGCTTGGCCCAAATGCCCGGCACTCGCGTGTGTGGCAACGTGTCCGGGTCGAAGCCGTGGTTGCGCAGGTGCTCGCTGATCGCTAGGATTCGGAAGTGCTTGTGCATGCCTGAATTGGGAGAGAAACGTGTCAACGGGGGAAAGCAAGGTTTCCGAGCGCAGGGTGCCTGCCTACCCGCAGGCTTCCACCTGATGACGCCCTTGAACAGCGATGCGATTTGATCGTCTGTCCACGGATCGGTAACCATCTTTGGTGGCTGGGACAGCGCGGGGGCTGTCGGGGTCTGCGCAGGCGTGTCAACGTCCATGGCATCGTCGTCGCGGGCCGAAGACGGCGTCGCTCCCGCCTGGGTGCTCGCGCGCCCACCCCGTTTCTTGGGCGGCATGCTGAGAAAGCCAATTGATGTTATGGCCCAAGCCCATCCAAAGTCTGGCTATGAACCTGGTATTATCCAGTGAGCGCTATGGAAGGTCGTCGTGCGAATTGATGGTGGGTTGGGGAGTGATGGGCGAATATGGGACGTGAAGGGGATGTTTCGGAATCAGCTCCTGCAAGAGCTTCAGCAACTGATGAAGCTCGAAGAAGGCTTGGGCAGGCACCTTAGAGGTTCCAGCTCCGGCAGGCATGTTGACGGTTTAGGGTTAGGGTTAAGCCCGCTCATTTACGCGACTCTGGTAACGCGTCAAGGTTCTCGAACTTGGATTGTTTAATTGACTTCCCCTTCAAGCAGCTGCAGCACATGATCGAAGATGGGAGCGCCTATGGATCAAAATTACTTCGGGCTGCAACATCAGTGACAATGACTGGCGAGGCGGATTTATCCGATCTTTTCTCCATCCCCGATTTCTGGAGGCCATCGACCTGGCTCGGCCAGAAAGTGGAAGAAGCCGACGGCAGCCATCACAACAGCACTGCGCAGAACCCTCTCTTTGCCCTCGACGTGCACGTCCCAGACACGCCATGTCAGGCCGCATCTGATGCCCTCATCGACATTGGACCCGTCGAGCCAATCAACCGGCCTCACCATGACAACCACATTTTCTTCAAGCTGCCCGCTCTCCTGGAAGAGCTGGCTGATCAACAAGTCAACCTGCACGCGCCGAGAATTGAGCACCCGGAATTCGAACCTGAGCCCTTGACATCGGGTGACGACGATGACGACGACGACGACGACGTCTGGCTCTTTTCCACCGCCGATTCTGCCACGACCTCGCAGCTCAAATCCTGGGAGAGCTTCGATCAACCCGAGCACGCTCGGGGCTCGCACCTCTTCGTCTCCGAAGCCGGCCCTGCTGCTTTCGATGCCCTGCTGGCGGCCGGTCAAGCTCCCGCAGATGGGCTGCTTGAGGTGTTGGATGCCGCCGTCTACTGCGCCTCCTTGCTGAACGTCGCCTTGGGTCGGAGCTCTGTGCTCTTCTTCTGGCATGCCGACAAGAACTCGTTTGTCAAGACGGCCCCTCATCTGAGCACCTCGGGCATCTCGTTAGACTCGATCAAGGCTGTCGACAGGCTCTGCATCGAGTGCGGGAATGCTGCGAGGCATCTCCAGGCTTTTGCGGAAGCCACATATTCGGCCGCCTCCACCCCGACCAGGGTCGCTCTCGCGGGAGTCGTCGACCGGCTTGTGACAGCCACCAGATCGGAGCTCAGCAACCATGGCCGCCATGCGAGGTCAATTCTCCAGCTTCAGTCTGTCGTCCAGCCGGCACAGGCAGTTTTATTATACTTCAAAAGCCTCCTCAAGAAGCTGGCCCGGCAGGACTCGGACGAGGCACTCCTGTCCTGTCTCTTCGAGGAGGCTCAGGCCTCCGAGTACAGGAGTCAGCTCCTCAGAGAGGCCACACGTGAAGTCTTGCGCATCATGTCCAAGCCTTGGACCGAATTTGTCGAGGAATGGGTCGGTCTAAAGGCCGAAGGGGGTACCGCCATGACCAAAACAGGGTCCGGGAAAGGCTTTGTCAAGGTTGCAGACAAGATGTGGATCGATGATCAAGGCTTCGAGCTGGAGGAAGCCGACTACTTCTTGGACGGCTCTAGGTTGCCGACATTTGTCCCCGACGACTTGGCCCAAGCTATGTTTGAGACTGGCCGCAACCTCCGGTTCCTACGCGAACATCATCCGGAACACCCACTCTCTAAACCCGACGTGCTCTCGTTGGCGATGCCGCCGAGACTCGAGTGGGTTTTTGACTGGGACGCCATATCGAAGCTCGAGGCGAGAGTGAACCAGTACCGGGACGCTGTATCCCGAGCTATCCAGGGGCTTCCTACGGAAACCCAACGGGAGGGCGCATCCCCCGGCGCCAATAAGCGGAAGTTTGAAGCTATCGAGTTGGATTATTTTGGAAAGGATGCTGCCCAGGTAGAAGCAGACCTCCTTGCTTCTATCCGCCAGCTCGACCGGCCCCTGGAAACCCATGGGCCACAGGACGGACTCGCACGGCTTCTCCACGACCGGCTCTACCACCAAGCAGATACATCCATCGAATCCCACAACCTCACCCCTCATTGGACTTTGGTGCCCTTGCTGTCTTTTGGTCCCGTCATCCAGGCCCAGTCCAGCCTGATCAACCAAGAATGCATGAAGCTGCTCTTTAGCGCCCATCACCTCCGCGCCCACATCAACCTCCTACGGCAATACTTTCTCCTCGGAAACGGCCTCCTCTGCAGCCGCCTCACCCACGCCCTCTTCGACCCAAACATCTCCACCGCCGAGCGCCGCGCCGGTGTCACTCTCGGCGGGGGCATGATGGGCCTCCGCCTAGGCGGCCGTCGAACCTGGCCGCCAGCCAGCTCCGAGCTGCGCCTCGCCCTCATGGGCATCTTGTCCGAATGCTACGAACCCCCCCTCCCCCCAACAAGAACAACAACAACATCCACCACCACCTCATCACCACACCTCAATGGCACCGCCACCCTACCAGGCGACCTCAGCTTCGCCGTCCGCGACCTCTCGCCCGAGGAAATCGACCGCTGCTTGGACCCGGACTCGCTCGAGGCCCTCGACTTCCTGAGGCTGTCCTACAAGCCACCCGCCGTCCTCCGCCCCATCCTGTCCCCCGCCGTGCTGGTGAAATACGACCGCGTGTTCCGCCTGCTGCTGCGCGTCCTGCGCATGCTGTACGTCGCAAACCAGCTGTTCGAATCCGCCTCCTCCACATCCTCATCATCATCACCATTACATGAGTCCGAAACCAACGCCTCCCTCCGCCTGCGCATCGAAGCCCAGCATTTCATCCGCCAGGTGGCGTCGTACTTTTTCGACGTCGCCATCGCCGCGCCGTGGACGGTGTTTGAGGCGTGGCTCGATGTCGTCCAAGATCGTCATCGTCACGCTTTGTCAGTAGTAGTATCAGCAGCCCAGTCCCAGTCCCAGTCTCAGGCGAGAAATAACAGGACTGGTACGGGGACGGGGACGAGAGAAAGAGGGCCCGGAAGGGGAGGGGAACAGGCCTGCAGCCCGGACGTGCTCCGCGACAGGCAGGAGCGGGTGCTCGACGAGATCCTGGGCGGGCTGCTGCTGCGGAGGCGGCAGGCGCCCGTCATGGGCTTGTTGGAGGAGGTGTTTGGGGTTGTGTTGGTGTTTGCGAAGGGGGTTGGGGCGGGGAGAAGCGGTGGTGCTGGGGGTGTGGTGGGCGGCGGGGAGAAGAACTTGAAGAACAAGAAGGAGGGGGAGGATGAGGAGAGTGCGGAGGAGCTGTATCGGCTGTTTAGGAGGAAGGTGGGGGTGTTTGTGACGGTGTGCAGGGGGCTCGGCGAGAAGATGGCGGCGGCTGGTGCTTCGGGTGGCGGCGAGTTGGGGAGGGCGGAGGCGGCGGCCGAGGTGGAGCAGTTGCTGGTAAGGCTGGATCTGGGGGGGTTTTATGCTAGGGGTGATTATCGCTAGGGTCTTATTCTGGGTTGAAGACTGGGCGGTGTCGGTATGGTTAGAGGGGTCTTGTATGCCTCAATGTCTAGCCGTTGGTGCTCGAGGCTTGTGTGGTGTGATGCGATGCTTGTGGTTGTGATAGACGGGTTGACCCTCGGGGATGGGCGTTGGTTCCGGCCGTGTCTACTTGGTTAGGGCTTTGCCAGGTCTTGTTTGTAAAAGACATGATGGAAATGAAAAGAGCCAGATGTAATGGCGGTCTGGAGTCATGGGCGGTGCTGATTGTCAAGTGTCCTGGTTTCTCGCCTTGAGACTCGTGGTAAGTTGTGCCTAACGCTCGACATCAAACTTCGATTCCTCACAAGTCCTAAAATTCCTCGGCAGTGGGCTGAGGATTGGTCCAAGTATATATACATTCCATTGTTGAATACCTATACAGCGTAGCAGAGTGCCAGTGCTCAAGGTCCTGGAGAACTTCAGTATTGAATCTGGTACTGGCTCAAAACCACCTGACTCTGACTGGCGCTTCTTTGGTTGACACTGGTGAGGCGTTCCTGATAACCTCGGGACTCTGAGAAGATATGTGCTTGCTTCCCGGTGATCTGCTGCGTTGTTTTGCTGAGGACGACTTCCATACCAACTCTCGACCGCGAAGACTTTGCAGAATCTACATTCCAGGCCGCACCTTTGTATAATGTGTGTTAGGTCCAGAAACACACTCTTCAACGGCACTTCCATCATCTCAATGGCGCAGGAAAAGGGGGTTTGGGGATCTCGCACTCCCATGGGACTCTGCTGTTCTTCCGAGAGACGGCTACCTTTTAACTCGCTGCCCCAATGCCAAATTCCGACAATGAACTGTCCCATGAAGCAATATCCGTGGCCCCAAGATCTGGTAGCAATAAAGCGCCGAGAGGAGGTGGATGGTAAGTTTGTTGAGCATCTTATATGTCACTTCTCCCATTGCGGACGCGAAGGGCTGCAGCCAATGTCAGATTTCTAAACCGGTTTATCGGGCCTTGCCTGCCCCTCCCGCCTGAAATGCCTACTTGCGAGGTGAGAGTCAAGGCTCGGCGCAAGTATATATACTGGAATATACGTGTTGCGATTAAATCATGTCCCCTTCTTGACAACGCCGGCTCAAGGACAGACTGCGTGAGTGTGACTTGCTGGGTAACTGAGCAACCGGAACCAGTCAGGATTGAGACACTAACGTTAGGCTAAGTCAATAATCGGGATTGAGTGGTGATCAAGCACAAGGACAAAGTCGTCCATTACGGTGGCGTCACGGGTGCTGACCACGTCTGTCTGCCCAACCCCTTCCTCGTTCTCTATACGACCCCAAGATCTGCCATGCGATGCTTGGCAAGTTGCAGCAAACAACGTGAACCTCTTTCCGTTCCTTCACACTGCACGAGCAACAAGCCATATTAAATCTCACTAGTACTCTGGCAATGTTTAAGGTTGCGCGGAATAAGCAACTAAGAATCACGGACTTCCTTTCCAAGAGCCAACCAAAGCCGTGAGACGGCGACTCCGGGACATCAGCAGCCAACTACCAAAAGGTCGTCAAGCTCACTCAGCAAATCTGCGGTTCGTCATGACGAACATGCCACCATCTGACCATGTAATTCTCGTGTTTCTCTTTTCTCCTCTCTTCCTGGGGAGTTTCTGACAAAACCGGTCAAGTCGAAAAATTCAGGAGGTCGTCCGGCCACCCCCCCTGATGAGCCTGGATAATGCCGAAACACGAAGCGACTGCTAAGTAGGGGGAGACTGGAGAAATATCACAGTAAACACGCGGCGATGACGAGTCTCATGCGATGTATGTACGAATCTCGAACTCGAATCAGAAGGATGAAAGGGCTCTCTTTTTTTCCTTTGCCTGTTTCGTCACTGATCCTGAACCTCAACCCCTGGGCTCTCGCCAACTGCCGTGTTTCCAGTCCAGGACGTTTGCAAACACTCGCAACACAAGGCTAACCCGGGAGTCCGGGGACAGCCAGCTCAAAATGTGTGTATCGGCTGACGGGTGTGTGAGGCGGTGAATGTTTTGCCTCTCTACCCCTTTCAAGATCTTTGTTGCTGAAAATGGGAAAGTGGAACGATGAAACGATGAAACTGCTGGGCAACGCCATCTGACGGTGATTCGCGCAGTGTGTTGTTTCGACATCCACATATAAGGTAAGTAACTTGAACGCTATACGAATACACAGTCGACCGTGAACGGCATTGAAAATTTGACGTCTGCGTGCGTGTGCTCAAACGGCGACACTCGGATCTTGCATGCCAGACCTCGAATTGGCCACGACAGGCGGCGAAACGGCCCGATGAGATGTTGCACACAGCGAGCGCGACTACCTAGCGAAGGTATTGCGAAGCTCACCGTGTGCCGCTTCCAACCGTCCTGCAGATAGTTACCTACTAGCTTTTTTGACGAAACTCGATTCGACATTCCGTGATTGTGAATCTACTGCGGTAAAAAGGCTAGCAAATTTGTAGCCGTCTCGGCGTGGGGTTGTATTGTACCGTGTGCCAAGATCCTCGCTCTCAACAGTGTGAGGTTTTCAATGTCGCATCACGACACTGACAAAAACAAAACCTGTACTGTACAATACAACTAAGGTATTGTATTGTACGAACAGGGACTGTTAGAGCCTGGACGGTCCTCCGTGGGGGTCACAGTCCCACCCCGAGCTCTGCGGTACCTAATGTGCAAAATCACGTGGCTGTCTGGATTCCCATCTCTCCGGCTCTCCGCCAAAGAAACGTTGACCAACAAAACGGGGGCACAACACTTCCAGGTTGTTGAGGTTAACAGTTACATGACTCGATTCCAGCGCCCATAACGACCGAGACGGACTCGAGACGAAACAGCTGGCGGGAAAGCGCTCTTTCAATGTTCCATTTGCCGATAAGAGCAGTGCAACTCCCGTCGAGTTTCTCTACTGTCACCTCAGCCACCTGTTTCTTGACGAGTACCAGGCGTCTTAGGTAAGGAATACCAACATTCGTCCAGTCAGACAATCCGAGTCGTGCATCTTGGGCACATTTGGGCATGTCAGACTGCATACCGGCCAATTGGGACAGTCTGCAACCAGACGATCAAGCAGGAAATAATGCACGTGAGCCTTCTTCTTATTCGAGTATTGAGCAGACATGTCTCTGTGGTCCGGTGTTTGGAACTCGCGCCAGGTCTGCCTGCCTGTGTACCTTATTACTTGCTGAGGTGTGTAATACAAGATGAATACGCAGTTCATTCCATCGGCAGGAGTTCTGCGCACAAATCCTTCCAGAATGGAAGTCACCAATTTGAAGGGACCTTCCTTCGGGCTCCGCCAGGCCGAGGTTGTGACCGAGATCCCAGCGGCGATCGCGCTGGTAGCTTTGCAATGGTCCGGGGCGGCTTGCCCTTCTTGGACATGCCGCCAATCTACACAGAAAAGGAGCCCTTGGCAGGGTCGTGAGGAATCGGCGTCCCAATCGAGAGACTCTTCTTGTGCCACCGTATCATACTTATCTCGACCCAGGCAGAGAGCAGCCTGAGCGGGAAAAGGAGTTGCCTGTGACGCTCTCTACCACAAAATCCTATTCCGGCCATGGTACTGTCAGGGGGCCATCAGAAGGGTAAGAGGAGATCGGGTCACAATTGCCGTCAAGTCTTGCCGAAGACTGGTGTACCCCCAACTTCGGGAACGATGAGCAGGGCACCTTTTCACGAATTTTGAAAATGCCAAGGGTTTGCGTCAGTTCGCTTCCCAGATCTCAGGGAGGATGGGTCCGCTCTTCCGAGCAGGGGGGGAGTGCAAAAGATGTGTTGATGACGGCAGCTTGGCGCCCCGGGCAAAGTTCGGATTCCATCAAAAGACTCGAAGCAATGTTGGGCCAAACAGGCGCGATTTCCGCGGAGAGAGAGTGACTGTACGGGTATGGCTTGAATTGCACAAGTACGCAGTCGGCAGGTGTGAGCCAGTCACGTTCTTTTCTTGTCTCTCTCGAAATTCAGGTTCTTCATGTGAATGACGGCAGTTCTCAGCAATCTCCGGTCGATCGCCACTTTTTAAGCTCTTGCCGTGGAAGAACCGATGTGGGCCGGTTCGTGCAGAGGCCGCGACGAGAGCGGAGTAGCGGGATTTGCCCGGCTTTAGTACTTCCTGTGGATTCAGCCAGAACTTCGGAAAATCATCGAAACGCACGAAACGTGTAAAATTAACTATTGGAACGGACTCTTAGCTCCGTTCCACTGGGCAGTTTCGCGACCATATCCACCGAGGCCGAGACATCGAACACGGCTGGGCGCGAGATCCAGGCACAAGCCAGCCAGGCGGCCCCTTGATGCAGGCCCCCCTCTGCCGACATGGCTCCGAGAAAAGTTGCAGAGTTCGTCACTGTTCGATTTGGCAGGTGGTTTGCACGCCGGCCTTGACTCGTTGCGGGCGGCGACGTAGCATGTTCCGTCTCCGTGGTCTCGGTCTAGGGATACCTCCCTCATTCAGGCAGCCGGAAAAGGCCCGATGCATCCTTGGCGACGCTCTCAACCCTCGGCTTCGACCACGAGCGATGTCCAAAGTTTTTGTTGACGATGAGGGGCCAGAGTATTGATATTTTGAAAAGCTTCGTTTGGTGGAGCTCTCCGCGGCTTCTAGAAGACGCCCCTAATAACTCCGAATTTTATATGTCGCACAAGAACCCGCAGGAGTGGGTTCACGATAGGACCCTCCCAGAGCCTCACTCCTTGGATCGCCCACCCTCTCCACTTCGACCCTTGAAGGGACCACTTTCACCCGACGCCATGCGAGCAACGCGGCTGCCCCTCGCGTTCCACACCTACCACGCGCGCGGCTGACGCGCAGTGCGACAGACATCAAAAGGGGTCCTCGAATCTTCAACAGGCCTGATGCCGTCGTGCCTGATCTATCATCTGACAGCCACCCCCTCTCCTGGGAACCTAAGAAAAAGTGTGCGCAGAAATGGATGAATATCCCGCCCTCTCTCTCGTGTCAGGGGCATCCGATATCGCTGAGAGGCGCGGGGTCTGCGGCGAACTGGCCGAAATAGCCAAATCACAAGCCGCCTCTCGGGCGGGCGTTACATCACCAACTCGGCTCGCTTCTGCGCGACACAAAGAAATCGTTTCCCATTTCCGCAAGGCCTTCCAGGTTGGGGGGTTGCCGCCGAGTTGTCGTCATATGCAAGATTAAGGGACGGTATCGGTACTGCAATACCTTTCGGTACCAGATCTAAGAAGTACAATACCCACAGTGCGAACCCGCTCCGGAAAGCTGGGTCGATCTATTTTCTCGTCAACAGAATTACCATGGCGTGGCCCGGAGTACTCCGAACCCGCGTACTTTGTACTTTTATCCATACCCGGATCAGGCCGAGGCAGACAGGGAGTCGGGCAGGGATTCGCATCTCGGCCAGACTTGGTCGACGGTTTTTGACTCGTGGTTGATGCGCATCATCCGCCGAGTCCCGTCATGTTCCCCGGAAGTGGTTTGGGAGGCGCGGACAGGAATGTGGGCGCCTTCGGGTGCGTGGGCGATCCTGCTCACTGGGTACGCTTCCGGGCGGATGGAGTCTTCGAACTTTGGGCATGACATAGCAGAACTGCCCCGTTGGAGGACATGTGGCACGGCGAGACGTTCGAGACGTCGATGCCTGCATACGAGCGGCGGGCACTGCGGTACCCCCGGGCCTGGGACGTAATAATGATGGAAACCTGTGAGGGAATGAGAAGGTGCCGAACTCCGGTGCCTTTTAGCTTTCTAGCATCTCGGGTATGAATTTCACAGAGTCATCAGGAATGTGTGCCCCCCAGCATCCGACGGCCCTTGATGCGTGACCGACGCGCCCGCGATGAGCGAAGTAACCCTCTCACCGCAACTCCGGCGTCTCGGCCACCACGCCCGACTAGTCATCCACGGTCCGGGAACTGCTAATGGCTCGGATGAGGGGCAATTCGAGACAGAACGAAACCCAAATCACTCTTCACGCTAACGAACATTGATCAACGCTAACTGCCGTGGTCGTTCCCCCAAGTGTGCTTGGCGTTGTCTCTACGCCGGCAAACACCGTCCACTGTTGCGAGAGGTCTTACCGAGAGGCGCCTTGGGAGTTACGAGTCGTGATGAGAGATAACTGCCGAATAGTCTCGCCGAAAGCATTTCATCAACAAGAGCGCTGCTCAACATTGCTTGCCATCCACCCATTCGTGGGATGTCCTGGTCCAACCCACTTGCATCATGATCAGTCTGACGAGAATTACGTCGATCATCAACGCTGGACGCAACACATAACGAACAGTGGGCGCGCAGTAGGCATCATAGGTACGATTCCGCCCAAGACACTGAAGACATCCACAGTTCCCGCTCTTTGACATTTGCCTACAGCAGAGCCAGCCGCCAATATGAACTTGGCTTCCGGGTTCGCTGACGCCCTCCTCCGCTCGATAACCAAAAAAGATTTGAGATGAGGTGCCTTACCTACTAACAGTAACTATTACGGGCACTCCGTACTACCGTAGTCCCACAACAGCCTGGAAGTGGCAATCGCCCGACATTGAGTCCAATGCCCGGTCACAAAACCGAGTAGGTGTACAGTGTGAGGTACTGATGGCTCGAACTCAAGACAGCCACGGACCGATTGCTGGCACAGCAAGTCAGTGCAACAACTCGAGCATCAGGCAAAGAGATCCTGGGATCCGCCCGTCCTTGTACCGGAACTGCCGAGTTTGCTGGTTTCTTTTCTCTTCCCAACAAGACATCAGAATCCGGTTTAACATGTCGGTGGAAATGCGCGACAGCTTGACCGTTTTGGTTAGGAAGCAACATGTGAAATACAGATATAGGGTGATTGCGGTAACTTACCAGTCCCATGCAAAATCACATGCGCTTGCGACCTTGGTTCAGTCCCGTCGGCCGACGTGGGTGAGCGCGAAAGGACGTGCCGGAGCACGTTTCCATGCTGCTGGCGACCAACCCTCTTCCGTTCTGCGATGCCGTCAAGGGTCCTCGGTCCGCCATCAATTTCTCGAGGTAACGTTAACGTTCATTTATCCTCACAAGCGTCGATGACAAATCGGTAGACGGCTTTGCCGTGGCGATCAGTTCCCAGCCACGGAGGTCCTGAGTACAATACAATACAAGCTCAGTAATCCGTGAAAATCCGGGCAGAGCAGCCGCGTCGGCTTCGACTGGATACCTAGGAAGGGCGCGCAAAGCGGCGAGGAGCAGCCGTCGGGCGTTGAGGGCGACAGCATGTGTGAGCGATACCGGACAATCACCGAGCCAGCCAGAGGCGACCAAACGTCATTTGGTGTGCGGTGAATGCGCACTTTATATCCCACTCAGGAATCGGTATGCAAGCTTGATGTGTACGGGCTACGCAGCGTTTTACAGGCAAATAAAACTATCGCGATGCCCTCTGAGGACAGCTGGTAACCCACATCCATGTCTATTTGCACTGACCCCACTGCCTTTCGTGCACTCATCACAACCCACCAGCCACACAATGTCCACCGCCGTCCCCGTCGATTCGCACGTACAGGCAAACCACGGATCAGACGACTACAATTTGTGTTCGAAATGCGAGAGGTTCGATTACGGCCGAGAGTCTCGATGCTGGGCAGCAAACTTGATCAAGTCGGAAACACGACGCATTGCGAATGACGTGGTGGTCTTGATTCAGAGGCACAGTGTTGGTGGTTTTTGCTGCCAAAATCTGCGTGGCTGGGGATGGGACTTTATACCAACGGGGGCGCGAGACAACTCTGCCTGTAACAGCGAGGGCTTGCCGTAATTTCTTCTTTCAATATTTCCTGCCTTCGATTTCTTTCCTTTCGCCCTTCAAATGGTCCAAGCGGCCGACCCACTGGTATTTGTGGCGCCCCTCCCGCTCCAATTTTTGCTCTCCAAGCTTACCCACTTTCCTCTTTCTCTCTTCGCATCGCGTGGCCCCATCTCTTTTCCACAACAACAACAGCGCGCGCTACGCATTGCATTTGCAGCTGCAAAAGGACGCGGGATACCCAACAGAGTCCACGTGTACCGCTTCATTGTTCACGGAATCTGTGCCAAAAAGCGCTTGCATCCGGTATTCGAGACTGTACTGCCTTTGAGAGGGAGTCCTCGATTTTTTCCCGCGTCCCTGGCTAGGCTGGCTCCACTCAGGCACCTACCTACCTTAACGGCTGCTCACGGACCGGATAACCCACCTTTGCTGCTGCCCGCCACCCGTCCACGGCCGCCAAATCATTCAAAAAGAGGGACTGAGCACAAAAAGTGGCTGTCCCCACACCGACTTTCCACTTAAACTCCCCATTTCTCTCCACTTCCCACGTCTTTTCCCCTCTGAGCCTCATTTTCCCGCTTTAGGGTATTCTCCACTCCGGCACGTCGCGCTTCTTGACAAACTCCATATCGCGGCTGCAGGTCCCACAACTCTGCTCGGACATCACAATCGCCATCGCATCGCGTCGCATCGCGCTGCCCGCAATCGAGACGACGGCCAGCGCAGCCCTTGGCCTGGTCTGAGCTCTGAGCTCACGTTCACCGATTCCGACGCGACTCGCCTGCATCGTCAACATCATCGACCAAGTCGTCGACCCGTGCATCGCGTGCGTTTGGTTGTCTCGGACTCGACACGTACTCGTCGCGTCTCTAAGCTCGCCGCCCTCGTGGCCCCCGATAGCAGCACACAAAGCCTTTCGTGCTCCGGCTCGGATGGTCTTTCTGTGCTCTCCACCGCACGGTTTCTGAGCGACGGATTATGGAAGGTCTGCCTCACGGCTCGGCGCATGCGATAAACACGACAGCGGCTTCTTACCCCCCTTCGACGGCAGCATCACCGCACCTCCCCCAGCAGCAGCAGCAGCAGCAGCAGCAGCCTCCCCACACGCTGCCACCGCTCCAGCCAAGCCACCCTGTTATGCAGCAGGGCCCCTACGGGAGCTACCCTCACACTCCTAGAACCCCGGCCACGCCCAACACGCCGAGCTCCACGAGCACCATGGCAAGCTACCCGCCCCCGCCTGCTCAGAACGCGGGTCGCGGCAACACGTATCCGATCATGAGCAACAGCGCCTACCCGCAGCAGCCGTATCCCGGCGCTTCGTCGAGTATGATGCCGCCTACTACCACGGCCGCCTCGCACCCGCAGCCCATCGCTCCCGCTCCTCCTACGGCGGGCGGCCGCGCTGCACCGGTTCTTCGCCCCATGCCCGCTGGTGGAGTCATGTCCCAGCCGGGAATGAGCTCGCCTTACGGGCAGAGCCCGCTGATGGCTCAGGCTCCCATGATGGCTGAAGGCGACCCGCCCACTCATGTCGTTGGCTCGCAGGGCCGTCGGGGAATCCTGCCCAGTGCGCCCGGCCGACCTCCCGCGCCTGCTCCTGGGTCAGCTCAGGCAAAGAACCAAGTTCCCCAGAAGGATGCCGACGGAAAGTTTCCCTGCCCTCACTGCACCAAGACTTACCTGCATGCGAAGCACCTGAAGCGCCACCTCTTGAGACGTAAGCATCCCCCTTTCGTTGCCGCTATGATGGACATGCCTTGACAGTTTGCAGACTCTGGCGACCGTCCGTACATGTGCGTTCTGTGCCACGACACGTTTTCCCGCAGCGACATTCTCAAGCGCCACTTCATCAAGTGCTCTGTCCGCCGCGGCAACCCGACCGGCGCCAGTCACTTGTCGCACCCCCAAGCGCATGTTAAGAAGAATGCTGCCGCCCAGCAAAAACCCATGGGCGCGGAAGGCGACGTGAATCACATGAACGGTATGGGAAACATGCCTGCTGACGGAATGGTTCATCCGTTTGGCATCATTCCCGCTTCTGATGGCATGAGCAATGTGGCCAGCGATCAAAGCCAGCTCTCGAGGTCTAGTAGCATCAACAGAGCCGCCGACGACGCGAACCGCGACAGGAGAAGCATGACCGCGTCCGTCATGGCCTCGTCTACCCGTCCCGGCAACTTTGACCAGCCGTACAACGGCGGCGAGGTCGCCAACAACATGACGGCCAACATCAACCCGCAGCTGGCCAACTACAGCATGCCTCAGAACCAGAACGGCATGCCCATGTTTGGGGGGTCAGGCTCGACGGATTGGTCGCAGATGTTCCAGGCTGGTGCGCAATCCACCTACGTCAATACGATCCCATCTAATGCCGGACAGGGACAGATGCAGACCGTAATCAAACCCGAGCCTAACCCAGCCTCCACGCGAGCGGTCGGCATTCCTGGCGACACTTCGACCGACTCGATCCTCTTCCCCTCGTGGGGGGTCCCGTCGTCATACCCGAGCCCTTACCATCAACTCTCTACCCGAATCCTCGATTTCTTGCGTTCCTCGTTCCCCGCCACCGACGCCGCCTCCACCTTCCTCGATTTCTACTTCCATTCTGACAACGTTCGCGTCTTCCTTGAGAACTACACTCACCTCCATGCTCACTTATCGATCCTCCACATCCCTACCTTTCGCGCCATGGAGACGCACGTCGGGCTCTTGGCAGCCATGTGCTGCGTCGGCGCGTGCTATTCAGAGCTAATCCCTGCGACTAACATTCGCGAGGTCATGGACTGCTTGAAGGCAGCGCTCGAGGGCTCGTCTCGCATGTTCGCGTCGCTCGTACAGGGTGGTTCAGAGGCGGTATATGACTGGGCCAACTTTGGAAGCAACAAGACAGACCTCGAGGAGCTGCAGGCCATCATGCTTACCCAGATTCTGTTCACTTGGCATGGCACCCCGGTGCAGCGCGACAAGGCTCGCAAGACCTTCCCCCTGATCGCCTCGTCCGCCCGCAAGGCTGGTCTGCTCCGCCTTTCAACGAACGGGTCGCTGTACAGCATGATCCACCAGCCCGATTTTTCGCCGGCGAGTTTCCCGATCTCCCAGTTCAGCTGGCATGCCTGGGTCGCACAGGAGAAGCGCATCCGCACCATGTACATGATCTTTGTCTACGATGTCGCTCTCGGCTTGTACTTCAACACGGGCCCGGAGTTCGATCCTTTCGAGATCCGTCTCCCGTTGCCAGCGGACGACGCAGCCTGGGATGCCAGTGACATCGGTGAATGCGCCGAAGCTCTAGGCCTGCGTGGACCGGATACCGCCAAGCTGCGCAATCCTGATGGTTCACGGCGGAGCAGCCAGCCCGAGATGCACTTGGTGCTGAGGGCCCTCCTCGATAGCAACTACCACATCCAGCCCGGGTCTACGAATCTGTTTGGCAAGTTCATCTTGATACACGCGCTTCTTGCCATAATGAGGCGGGCTCAACTGGAAGGGGGCTCGGCAATTCTAAATCGTTCGAGCACGCCCGTCCCAGCTCGTGCATGGTTTGTGGGAGCCCAGGGCAGTCCCGGCACCAGCGGGCGGGTAACACCGGTGGATCTCGGGGGCAATCTTCTTGATGGGCGGACTGCCAAGGCGCTCATGACTGCGCTGGACAAGTTCAAGAGCAACTGGGATCACGACATGGCCACTCAGTTCCCGCCGTCTCCGGCTGTCAACCCCCGGCGCTATGGGTTCACCAGGGATGGGATTCATTTCTACTGGCTGGCGACTTGTCTTCTCAAGAGCACACGGACAACGGATTTGCAGATGGCGCCCGACCAGCGGTTTGCGTATATCATACACTTGCTGAAATCGGTCAAGCGATGGGTTTTGACGGATGGGGCTTCCCGTGGGGAGGAATTGGGATCGGTCGGAGACATCGATGCGGCGTACGGAGCAAAGGACGTGACGCTCGACATGACGCAACTTTTTCGACCCCTCCCGACGTCGAGAAAGTCGCCAGGCTTTGCTACTGCTCGGACCGCGAGCATGCTGGGCCAGCAATAATCTCATTGGAGCGATGCGACTGCGACACATTCATTCCTTCTAGCATCAACGGCGTTATGATTTTTTTTTTTTTGTTTTATTCATGGTCATTTTCGGCTCTCGTCTTGTCCCCTTCCTTTCGCCAAGGGATTTCCTTCACAAGCCCCCTTGTTGCATCAGATTGGCACAGCGGTGGGTTGTTTGCTTGCATGACGAGGATGGGTTGCCGTGATAGATTTCCTAGGCTTCTTCATTAGAGACCTTCTCACCATCGACAAAGACAGATAGACCGAGAAGGAGGCGGGCAGGTGGCTCACGAGGCACCTCGTCTCTTTCGGGGAAGCGCGGTTGGGGGGGGGGGGGGCCTATGGAAATGATGGTTTGTCGCCGGCGGTAATGAACGTTTTCGACTCTGCGCATCTATCCTCTCAGTCCAGCCCGTTCTGGTATTGCAGAGAGCGATGGCTTGGCTGGCTTGCGGGACTCGGCGGTTCTACTTTTGTTGGACGCCGTGTCATGAAGGAAGGGGTTGATGGTGGTGGTGATGGGCGAAAGAAAAATAAAACACGGCGCTCCCGCTCTGAGAGCAGTGACCAAAAGGAGGAGGATGGAGCCTGGCTCCGAAGGGAGTGTATATCAGTGCCAACTTACATACGTTGCGTTGCGGCGCGGGGACGGCGTTGCCTTCTAGAGGCGAGAATGGTGCAATCAAAAGTCTTGTTGAGGATTTCTTCACTATACAGCTCATGCTGCGGGCGACGGCAAGATGTGATGACAGTTCGTTGTATTGGTTCTAGTAAAATGCCAACCTGCAGGACCGTGATATCAAACCTCTGCATAATCCACGGCGGCCATGCTGGTCTGCTTGCTGGTGGATAGGTGATGCCTCCATCCTCGGCCCTCCATGGCCGGGCGTTTACCCATATCGCAAGATCCCATACCTACCAATGGAAGCTATCGATGAAAGGGGCATGTTTCTGCCAGCCCCTCCTCAACAAGAAGCTAAGTACTTGAGCAACCGTGGAGTGTTTTCCAGCCCATCGTTCTTCCGACCCAGCAGACCTTGGCCGCATGGATTTAACCATCCTACATCGTGATGTCGCCCCAGCCTCCTCCACCTTTGTATATACTTCATTAACCTCCCGTTTTTCTCACTCGCCGCCACTCCAGAACTCCAAATACAGCTGAACAGTAACCACATGGTATAAAACACAGATCAGCAACACAATGAAACAACAATGCGTTCGCCTTCCACGGTAAACCTTCACTACCCACCACCCTGAGTACACCAAACAAGAAAAAGACGTAAAGATGGCACAATACAATACAAACATGAAGACTAGTCCTCACTTCTCCCCTGCCGCCGTAGATGATGCCGATGCCCCTGACCCTCCGGCGGCTCGCGCGTCCCCCCTGGGCACGGCGTGGATCCGCGGCGCCAGCTTCTCCAGTTCGGCCTTGTCGGCCTCGGTCGGGGTGAAGCCCAGCTTGGACTCGAGCTTGTCGGAGAATTGGAGGCCGAGGACGCCCCAGGCCAGCAGGCCTGCGCCGACGGCGAGCTTGGTTTTCGGGGGGAGGTTTTGGTATGCTCTGTTTTTTTTGGGGCGGGGGGGGGTTGGTTAGCTTGGTTTTTATGCTCGTGGATGAACTGATATAGTAAAAGTGAAGTAAGGGGGGAATGTTGGTTCAGGGGGGTTTTGAGGGGTGGTTTGGGGTTTGAGGTTGGGGGGAGCTCTTACTGCCAGATGGACATTGTGATGGTGGTGAGTGGTGTGATATGAAACTTGGGTTGTGTGTAGTGTGATATTATGGGGAAAGCAATTTGGTCATATATACTTATGACGGACGTTGAGATTTTGAGTGATCTTTGAGATCAGAAAAATGAATTGTTTGTTTTGTTTTATGGTGTTGAGCTTCTGCGTTGAGCTTCTGCGTTGAAGGTCAATGAATCGGTCGAGGCACTGCAGCTGTCAGCAGCTGCTCTCGGCTTGACCCTGCCGAAACGCTCGGACCACCCAAAATCTCAAGTTTGCGAATCCAGAAGTTGCGAACCTCTGCGCTGCCAGAACATCGACGGTCCGGAGCTGTGTTCAGGGCCCGGGCAAGTCCGACCATAATCGATCAGGGAACTCTACACGACAAACCGTGCCCTGCCCTGCCCTGCTGAGTGCACCGTCTTGCGCACCACGTCCCCCACATACCAGCCGGTTCCACGACAATGGCGGCATCAGCCATGCGGCCCTCGATGGGCGCCCTCGGCAGGATATCAGCAGCCTACACCACCTCATGCTCCTCCGCCTCCGCCTCTGTCTCCTCCTTACCAACCACCGCCCCCGTCCTCCGCCCGCTCACACACACGGCGTCGCTCTCGACGAGCGCGGCCCTCCTGAAGCGGCACAAGTACCCCGGGGCGCGCGACAACAAGGACCACAGCAAGCACCGGGGCGAGTCGGCGATCCGGCGCACGGGCACGCGCTGGCGGCTGTCCATGTCGGACGAGCCGCTGCCGCGGCCCGTGCCGCGCGACCGGCTGCCGGCCGTCGAGACGGACCCGGACCACGGCCTGTGGGACTTCTTTGCCGACCGCGCCACCGTCGCCGCCACGCCTGAGCAGGACGCCCAGCACGGCCGCAGCTGGTCCGTCGAGGAGCTGCGCCACAAGTCGTGGGACGACCTGCACCGCCTGTGGTGGGTGTGCGCCAAGGAGCGCAACCGCATCGCCACCTCCAACTGGGAGCGGAACAAGAGCAAGCTGGGCTTCGGCGAGGCCGAGGCGCTGGGGAGGGATCGTGAGGTGCGCGTTTTTTTTTGGTTTTATTTCTACTGTGTGACGAGTACAAGGTGCTGACGGGGACTGGGTCTTGCTCTAGGTCCGGGCTACGATGCGCGCCATCAAGCACACTCTGACCGAGCGGCTCTACACGTGGGAGGACGCCGTCAAGCTGGCCGAGAACGACCCCGAGGTCGACCTTACGGGCCAGGGCCCGGCGTTTGTTCCGAGGGACTATCTTGAGGAGGGTGAGACGGCAGCCGCAGAAGGGGAGCAGCAGGTCGCTGAGGCGGCCGAGACGGCGCAGAACACCCAAGCTGCTCCGGCTGCTTCTCTAGACCCGGTGACGATACCCTCCCCCAAGTCGCAGGCCGAGGCTCCGAGGTTATGAGCAAACAGACCTGCATTGTATCATGGAAGGGCGAGCCCCCGAACGAATACCGGTGTACTATATCAGACCATGCTGCGGGGCCCCGCGATTGCAGGGCGGCGGCCGGAGCTGTACTTGCTGTATAGATAAGTGTACACATTGAGCATGTTCGTCCGACGTTGCCGCCAAAAGGGAGGAAATGGTGTCTCAGCCAAGCTTCCCAATGCGCAATACCATCCATGTGTACCGAGATAGGCTGGCGTTGTCACGGCAGAGTGTCTAATATCAAGCATTGATGAGCCGAGACGAGCCCCCAGACCGCCGTTCCAAGCGTCGAATCACAGGCGGCCGGCGGCAGCTTAGCTCCAACGGAAGCAGGCCCAGAGCGGGGCCCCTCCACCCCTCAGCGATCACCCCCCCACCACAGCAACCTGCCATCCTGCCAGCTTCCCGTCGACCTACGATCCAGACTCTTATTTGACTTTGGAAACCTAATACCAGCCTAACGCATCAAGACAAACCATTCTTGAACCTGGTGTTCATCTAATCCCACTGCCGGCATTCTACCCCTTCCTCGTCGGCTTCTCTTCTCTTTGACATTCTGCAGGACCTGCCTTTTCCCGAATCCGCACGAAGCTTCGCGTCCCCACCACCGCCTTCAAGCAACCACTCCCGCTAGCCACACAACCTCCACCATGGCCGACGAGATTGCCCCCGAGTACGATGTCATTGTGTTGGGCACAGGGCTGACCGAGTGCATCCTCTCGGGCGTGCTCAGTGTCAAGGGGAAGAAGGTTCTCCACATCGACCGCAACGACCACTATGGCGGGTGCGTTCCCCTCTGTTTGATCATGGTCTCCCGGGTGGATAATTAGCTGACAATGTCTTGCTTCCTTAGCGAGGCGGCGTCGGTCAACCTCGAAATGGTATGCCTATCCCTCAACGCTTGCACCCCCAAAATTCCCAACCCGTACACACCGTTGACATCACACTCCGAGACATAGCTCTTCAAGAAGTATGGCAACTACCCCAAGGGCACCGAGCCCTGGAAGCAGTACGGCCGGCTGAACGACTGGAATATCGACCTGGTGCCCAAGTTCATCATGTCCTCGGGCGAGCTCACCAACATCCTCGTCTCGACCGACGTCACCCGCTACCTCGAGTTCAAGCAGGTCGCCGGCAGCTACGTCCAGCAGGGCTCCGGGCCCAAAGCCACCGTCGCCAAGGTGCCCTCAGACGCTTCCGAGGCCCTGAGGTCGCCCCTGATGGGCATCTTCGAGAAGCGCCGCATGAAGTCCTTCATCGAGTGGGTGGGATCTTTCGACGCCAAGGACTCGGCCACGCCCAAAGGTCCGTTTCCTCTCGCTCTCCTTAAGGGGGTGTCCCCAGCAGACTGCTGACGACCTCCAGGCCTTGACATGAGCACCTGCACCATGAGGGATGTCTACGACAAGTTCGGCCTCGAGGCCACGACTAAGGACTTCGCCGGTCACGCCATGGCCCTCTACCCGACCGACGCCTACCTAGACGTCAAGGGCGGCGCCCCCGAGGCCATTGAGCGCCTGCGCCTGTACGGCAACAGCGTGGCCCGCTACGGCAAGTCGCCGTACATCTACCCGCTGTACGGCCTGGGCGAGCTGCCGCAGGGCTTCGCCCGCCTGAGCGCCATCTACGGCGGCACCTACATGCTCAACACGAGCGTCGAGGAGATGATCTACGAGGGCGACAAGGCGGTCGGCATCAAGGCGACCATGCGTGGCATCGACCCCGAGATGAAGTTCGAGACGCGCGCCAAGACCATCATCGGCGACCCGAGCTACTTCCCCGACAAGGTGCGCGTCGTCGGCCACGTCCTGCGCGCCATCTGCATCCTCAAGCACCCCATCGCCAGCACCAACGACGCCGACTCGTGCCAGATCATCATCCCGCAGTCGCAGGTCGGCCGCAAGAACGGTGAGCCTAGACCTCTCAACCAAACCCCAAGCTTCTCACTGACATGTACATCTCTCTCTCTCTGCAGACATCTACATCGCGTGCGTCTCGTCCGCCCACAACGTCTGTCCCAATGGGTACTGGATCGCCATCGTCTCCACCATCGCCGAGACATCAGCGAACCACCACCTCGAGCTGGCGCCAGGCATCGAGCGCCTAGGCCGCATCGAGGAGCAGTTCATGGTATATTTACTTACTCCCACCCCACCCCACCCCCTACCAAGGTTGCAACAGAACAGGACGCTGACGTGTTTACGAACCCAACACACAGGGCCCGCCAATCCCGCTCTACGAGCCCCTCGGGGACGGCACAAAGGACAGCATCTTCATCTCCAAGAGCTACGACCCCACCAGCCACTTCGAGTCCGCCACCGACGACGTCCGCGACATCTACCGCCGCCTGGCCGGCGAGGAGCTGGTTGTCGAGGGCCTGCGGGAGGGGATCCAGGTCGCGGCTGAGTAGAAGAAGGTGTGAAACAAGGTACCTACATGTGGTAGAGAGAGAGAGAGGGATGTGGTGATATAGTAGGGACGGATAATACAGTGAATAACAAACAAGCGGCGTGGAATTCTGTTCTCTCTGCTCTCGAATCCGGTTGATGACTTTTGTCGTTGAGAAGGAACAGTGTATGGGGGAATGGAACCCTGTTTATAAACGCGTCGGGCTGGGTAGAGCCCTGGAAGTGAGATCCTCTGCGACGTGTTTGGGCGAGGTATCGAACCTTTTGAAAGTAGGGGTTAGTTAGTGTTGCTCTTGCTCGGTCTCGATTGGCGCAGCCGGGTGCACCCTTTCCACCGGCGGCGATATCTACCTAACGGTATACCCATACCTCAGTACTAGACTAGTACTCTGGTAACTAGGGAAATAGACGGCGCAAGACGAACGCGTTGGTGCTGGGAAGTCTGGAGCAGGTCTGGTACGTATCACATCTAATCAGGGCTGCTGTTGCCATTCTCGAATGCTTCCATATATTAGTCAAGGTTTCCATATAGTGAAGGTCATATGAAGGTCATCAGACGGAGGCGTCGCGGAAGGAGGTCGACATAATCGTGTTTTGCCAAGTAGATATTCAGGATAAATGGAGTCAACAGTACATCACAGAACCGAGCATACAGACCGCCGACTTATGATATAGAAGGCATGTGAACATGTCAGAGCAGACTATGACCCTCAGGGAGACATATACCTAGACAAGTTGGCCCTTTCTGACAAGCCACTGGGCTCATAGCCGGTGAGCATAGATCCTGGGCAATTCACCCTGGCCTGCCAACCCACCTAGAGCTAAAAAGAGTCATCCGGGGCTAACGTGAGGGGATATGGCGAACAAAATCTCAAAGTCTTTCCATTGATTACTCCAGAGCGCCAATAGAAGCAGCAGATAGACATCTCAACAAGAGACAGCGCGACCCAGAAACAAGGGGGTGAATCTGTCTCGTCACCATATCCCTTCCCTTCCTTTTCCCAACCGATGACCCTCTTCCCCGGCCCCGCTTTCCCATCTCATCTTCTCCCTTGTCGATCTCCCATGAACTTAGCATGGCTAATCCTCAACACAGCCCCCACATTGCTGTGATGAACGAGGCACTGCACACTCTGCCGCCTTCAGAGAATAACATGACAGCGCCTTGTTTCTGACATGGACCTGAAAGACCGAACAGAGTATGAAACTGCCTAACTGATCCAGACCCTGGGGGCTGTGTAGTCATGCTGGACTGCTGCTTGAGACTACCGTTGGGAGAGCCATTCTCTAACCGCAGCGAGCAATCCCCTACACGCTCCAAGCATGCGCTCGATGCCAGCTAGTCTCAAACAACCCCGCCATCCATCCGTACAAACAGAGCCGCTCGACGGATCTTAACGACGAGCAGTCTTGCCGATGGTACGCTTGCCAGAGAACTATCACGCAACTATTAGCCACGGCCATATCAATACTGTGAGCGAGACTTACCAAGTGCTTCGGCATAGTCGCACCGATATGCCTGTCGGCCTCGCCCTGGCGCGCCATGCGGTTCATCTTGCGTTGGCCGAGCTTGGCCTGCCGCTCGGCCTTTGTGCGCGCCGTCTCGTCCACCACGCCGTCCTCGCGGCGGTTGCTGGCCATGACGGAGCGGTCGCGGACCCGGCTGCGCGAGCGGAGGCGCTCCTTGGCCGACGGGGCGCTGTCGACGTCCATGGCGTCCGTATCCACAGTGCCCGCACGGCTGCGCGTGACGGACCGCCCGCGCGACGGCTGCACCTGCGACCGCGCCCGCAGCCCGATGGACTCGGTGTCGACGCCCAGCTGGTCGAGGTGGTCCTCGAGCTCGGCAAAGGACTTCTTCTGCACCTTGCGCGGCATTATGGCGCGGTTCTTGAGCGACTTGCGCATCTTGGCCTCGTTGCGGATCAGCTTGTGCTTCTCGCGGATGTATTCGGCTTGCTGCAGGATTTCCTCCTCTTCTTCGTCTTCAATGTCTTCATCGGATTCGTAGAAGCCTTCTTGCTCAAGTCGGTCCTCCTCCTCTTCGAGCGCCGTGAGCTTAGCATCGATGTCCGGGTCGACATAGTCGTAGACGTTCTTGCCGTCATAGATCTCCGGAATCTTGTCGTACTTCCATGACGGATCGGCGAGCATGTAGTCTTTCTTCAGGTCCACGTTGAACACACCGGCGCCACCGTTCGCCTCCTCGACATCCCTCGCCAACGTCCTCCGCTCCGGGTCGCTCTTGTCGTATTTCTTGAGGCCCTTCAAGGCCTCCGGAATAAAGGTTTCCCTGGTGACGCCGTCCATTGGTTGTGCAACGTGAATACGAGCCATGACCTCAGTAAGGCGAGACCCAAGGGCACCATTGCTTGCGGTACCCGCCTTGAGCTTTTGAGACACCCGCTCGGCAAGCAGACGCTCGCAGACGAGGTTCTTGACGTCTTGCACACCGTCCTGTGTCGCGCAAGACGCACGCAACAGCTCAACATCGCCCGACTTTGTCAGGTCCTGCAGTTCAGCCTGCATCTCCGGATCCAGTTCCTCGAACGTCTTGATGTCCATCTTGTTCAAGACAACAAAGACCATCTTGTTGGCGAAAAGCGGCTTGATCGACTTGAAGAGGTTGCATTGGGCCTTGAGGGAGTAGCCACATTGCTCGCTGATATCGACGAAGAAGAGAACGGCGGCTCTGAGATGGGCGAGAGCTGTCACACTCTGCATCTCAATCGTGTTCATGTCCTCCAGCGGGTGGTCGAGAATCCCCGGAGTGTCTATTACTTGGTATCGCAGATATTTGTAGTCGAGATGACCGACAAACAAACTTTTGGTCGTGAAGGCGTAAGGTTCAACCGGGGTATCGGCCCGGGTCACCGAGCGGACGAAGGAGCTCTTGCCAACGTTGGGGAAGCCGGCAACAAGGAGAGTGCGTGTGGTCGGGTTGATGTCGGGCAGCCTGGCCAAGTGCTGGCGGACCTGGTCGAGGTATTGAAGAGGGTCTTTCAGCCGCTTGATGAGGGTCGCCATACGACCCAGGGCGGCCCTCTTGAGCTGCTTGCACTGATACAGACTTTGAGCGTACTAGATCGAGCGTTAGCATGTCCTCCCAGAGGAGTAGAGCTCCAGGATGGTCGTTGGTGTACCTTCAGCAGGCGGACATAGTCCCTGGAGATCGTCTCTATCAAGTGTTTCGCAGTTGAAACTTGACCGAGAGCAACCTTGAAGTGGTCGGCATCTGACAGAAACCATCAGCATTTCCATACTCCGAGCGGGCAACCCAAAGTTCTTCAACGCGTTCGGCACGAGCATACCGTATAGAATGTTCATCAAGTCGCGGTGGAAAGGGTGCTGGTCCGTGAGGATAGGGAAGCTCGAGACAATGGCGCCAAATTTCTCGCTGCATGTTTCCTGCGTGAATCTGAATGCCGGGGTTAGCGCTGGGCTCGTGGTCCATGGTCACCACATCTCGAAGGTATGCGACGGGTAGTCAGTCGGCGGTTCGGGGATACTGACTTGACCTTGCGGGTGTAGAAGGCACGAATTCTGCTAACTGTTTGATACGTCAGAGAATGTCCACGATTTTGTTCAACATGTTCCCCGGGAGCACATACTCTTAAATCCAGCGCGGACTGGATTGATGGGTTTCGAGTCAGCCAATATCCCACCACACTGTCGCCTCACTTGTCGCTCCGACAAACATACTCTGAGTGGGCAATCGCCTCTGCGTCCGTCTGCAATCTGGTCAGCCTGTGACTGCCTTGCAGTGCACGTATTAAGACGGCAACTCACGAGAGGACGATGTCGATGAATTCCTGTGCCCTGTAACAGCCGTCAGTCATGCGCGAGCGATGGATCAGTCAAATCGGATTTGTTCGTACGTCGGCACAGGCGCAATATCCTTCCAAGTCATGGCGGCCGACTCGCAGAGTGCTGTGCGGAATCGGGCGATGGGCGTGTTCCGAGTTGACGGGACTGCACATGGAGCACCAGGCGGGGCGGTGTTGATATGCCATCCGGCACATCGAAATATTTTTGCAGGCCGCACGAATTCAGATAAGATAAGATTGTGTTAGCGCTATCATAATCGCTAGGTGGGGCTTTCGCTGGACCCTTGCAGCCCCGAGTCGTCACCCCGCCAAAATTTCACGATGGAGGGGCACTCGAGTTCTCTGTCCTGCTCACTCCGAAGCCGGCAGCAGGAGGTGTTTACACAACTCACCCTAATCCAGTCCTTACCTACCCTCCTCAGACTCGGAAAAACACCCGCCACCAGTGCCCTCGAGAATTTGAATTACTATACCTAAGAAATGGCCTCCCTTCCCCCTCACAAAGCCGACTTCCTGCGGGCGGCCGTCTCGGGCGGCGTGCTCAAGTTCGGCAGCTTCGAGCTCAAGTCGAAGCGCATCTCGCCCTACTTCTTCAACGCCGGCGACTTCTACCGCGCCGACCTCCTCGAGGCCATCGCGACGGCCTACGCCAAGGCCATCGCCGAGGCGCGCCGGTCGGGGGCCCTGCCCGACTTCGACGTCGTCTTCGGCCCGGCTTACAAGGGCATCCCGCTAGCGACGGCGGCGACCATCCGGTTGGGCCAGCTGGACGCGGCCGCCTATGGCGCAAAGTGCTACTCGTTCGACCGCAAGGAGGCCAAGGACCACGGCGAGGGGGGCAACATCGTCGGCGCGCCGCTCAAGGGGAAGCGGGTGTTGATTGTGGACGACGTCATCACGGCCGGCACGGCCAAGCGGGAGGCCATCGCCAAGATTGAGAAGGAGGGCGGCGTGGTGGCCGGCATCGTGGTCGCCCTGGACCGTATGGAGAAGCTGCCGTCGCCGGACGGGGACGACAGCAAGCCGATGCCGAGCGCGATTGGGGAGTTGCAGAAGGAATATGGGCTGCCCATTCTTGCTATTCTCACGCTGGATGATATCATTGAGGGCATGAGGGGGCTTGCGTCAGAGGATGATATTCGGAAAACGGAAGAGTACCGGACCAAATACAAGGCGAGCGACTAGAGGGGAGAATGGCGAGACACAAGCAAGCAAACGCTGCGATTTTTGGCATTGTTCCGGGTCATCAATCCGCCCCCTGATACGAAGGCTCCGCGCTGGGTGGTCTAAAAACACTGCTCAGGTGCATGATCATCTCGACGGCAAGGCCTCGGTGGCCCATACCATAAAGTAGACGGGACAGCCGGGTGTAGAGGGGCCAGATGCTGTATATCAGCCTGCCCGTCAGTCGATGGCTGGTGCGACCTCAACTGTCCCAGTTTGCCCGACTGAGTATCGCCCGCCTTTCGTCATGGCTGACGATCGTCCATTCCAGATCCTCCACCTCGTGATCGTCGGAATCCATGGCCACGTTATCTTTCTTCTAAACAGGCGCCGACTTGCTTTGACGTGGGAGATCGTAGACCTGACCGACTTGTGAGTGCCTTTTACGGCGGTTCGGGGGGGCAGAGGGGAAAAAGGTGCCTACCATATCATGCCAGCCACCACCCCCATACTCCGCCTTGCTCTCACCCATATGCTTGAACCCGGAACGCTCATAGTAAGACACAAGATGCTGTAAAAAGAAGCCCCCAAGTCAGCAAGGATCCACCACTCAAGCCCCCTCCCCAAAAGAAGAAAGAACTCACATCCTGACACAGCAACGCCACCCTATCCACCAACCCCGAATTCCTCATCTGGTCCAGATACGCCCTGACAATCATCTGACCGATGCCGCAGCGGTGCAGGCGCGGCAGCACGGCGAGCGAGTGCAGGCCCACGGTCCGGCCGTCCTCGCGGTGGCCGGCGTCCTCGGCGGCCCGCCCGCGCCGGGTGCGCCAGTCCCCGGGGTAGGCCATGTCGGCGTCGGTGACCACGTCGCCGCGGCAGCGCGTCGAGATGACGTGGGCCAGCAGCACGCTCACGGCGCCGTCGGCGCGGCCCGTCTCGACCGGCCTGGCCGGGGGCAGCGTCTCGATGCCCAGCTGCTTGGCCTGCTCGGGCACGACGGTGAGGAAGACGCCGAGGCTGAGCTCGGGGGCGACGGTGAGGCGGTATTCGAACTGCAACGTGGGCAAAAACCAAGACGGAAAAGGGGTTAGCTTTCGTCTGATTGATGGGTATGGATGCAAGGGGGGTGAAGCGTGAGGACGTGCCTTTTCGGGTGATGCCTGGTGCTCTGGGTTAGGGAAGGCCGCCCTCTCCAGGGCGACGCAGGAAGCGAGGTCCGAAACCGTTAGCGGCCTGATATTGGGGGAAAATGTCGTGATGAACGGGAGGGCCTTTTGCAGGCGGGACTCGGGGCTGTCCTTGGCAGCCCTCCTCTTCTGGCTCAGCATCTTCTGGAGGGTAGCGAAGTCCCCATCCACGTCCGATGACTCGTCTACTGCCTGGTCGTGGGCCTCTTGAATCGGACAAGGACTGTCTTCCTCCGGGCGGGCTCTCTCGGTGCCTTCCATGCCTCTGTCTAGTGCTGCGGGTTGCTTTAGGGCTGCAGCTGGCTGATTAGATCGGGCCGTTGAGCCTGCGAGGTTGGGGTTGCCCGGGGCTGGGAGCGGTATCGGTCTCAGCAGTTGTCGGAGAGTCTGCTCAGTTGAGCTTGTCCAGTCTCCAAGCCGAGGAGCTCCCGAGGTTATTTGCAGCGTGGCCCAGTGTGTTCTTGTTAAAGGAACTGGGTATGTTTGTGCCACGCGATGTCCGTGACCGGCCTAGACTTTGCACTACCTATGTATGTAACCTCTGAGTGGTTGGGCAGCCAGGCTAGGCGGGATCGCAATGCGCTAGGTTGTTGCAGCTGAGGACGATGTCGTCGATCTGGAAGATGTCGATCTGGAAGATGCTGTGATGTGGGGCGACTAGGCGAGTACCTTTGTTGATGTTTCCGTAGTCCTGGGTCAGGAAAACCGATTCAGTGTCGGGGACTAGAAATTATGAAAAGGGTGCAATTCCGTCCCCGCCGAGCTGCATGTCTCACCGAGTTTGGCAAGACTAACGCAGGTCACAAGGCCCGGTTGCACTCGGCGCCCCAAGATCGAGTGAAGCACGAAAGGTACAATAAGTAAGACGGGACGACGGGAGGTGCAGCCACGGACTGACTGCCCGACAGGTGATCTATAGCCCCCAACTCGGAGAAATACTTCGAAAAGAAAAATCGAACTCTCGCGGGCATGGATTCGTACCTTCCTATTCTCGTCTGATGGTGGCTCTGCGATTTTATTGTAAGTTCCAAAAGCATCCCACATCAAGAACTCTATGTCCCACCTTCAACTTGGAGCTGCGCTTGAATTTCGGCCGAGTCGTCAAGGATGATGCGGCATGGGTTGCGCTAGAAGCTCGAAACTTTATCCAGATCGCGGGGTAGCTATTATACATGCTCCGTGCTCAGAGCTGCCCCTCCTGACGTCACAACGAAACCGACTCAAGGGAGGTGTAGGCAAGAACACTCGAAGCTCGATTGAAACAAACGGTTCCCAAGATGCTTCGGGCCATCCCTTAACTCCATGTCAACCTGATTGAATAGGACAAGACGCTTTTTTGAAGACGGGAACACAACCCCGACTTTATAAGTTTAAGCGCTGTCTCCCGAGACGAACACGCCAAGAAACCAGGACAGGAGATCTTGGGCTTGATCAATGTCACAAACTCACAATGCCGTTTGCTACCTAATTTGATCTGACTCCATCAATCTAGCAGTGAGAAGGGAAAGCGGGCCCGTTTGTGTAGGACAACAGCGTTCTACTGCATGTGGACTCATTCGCAACGGCTGCATCACGGCATCGGCGGGACTCCGCGGTAGTCGACTGATTTCGGGTGCACTGGGAAGCCTCCCGACGTTTCACCAGGGATTTTTTGGGGGGATCGAACCTGCAGCTTCATGGGCCTACTCCTGCACCTTGCCGTTGTGGGAGCAAGCCGTCGGTCGGCGAGAGAAGGTTTTGAAACGTCGGGCCGACATTGGGCCGGCTGGCAAGCTTAATAACCATCAGTGCTACGTTGAAACAACCTGCTTCCCTAAAGCGGTTGGATGCAGGCTTTGGTGGTGAGATGCTCAAACGATCTAGATGGGCGATCTGCGGTCAAGACTGCCGGCTGCACCCCATCTAGAGTGCCTTTCTGCGAGTGCGTTATTAAACTGTCCAGCATCGTCTCTTTGACCTTGCAGTGTGTTGGTCCGTCCGATGGTTTTGGAGGCTGGAATGTGATGCGTCGCAGGCAGACAAGGACGACCGTCACTCAGCCTTTGACGCCCAATCAGAACGTTTTCCAAGCTCTCCTTCCGCCCTGCCTGATTTCGTGTCAGGATAACCTCATCGCATGCTCTGGCTATTGACGTCGATTCGTTGCCCCCTCCATGATAGCTGATCCAGAAGCAGGTAGCCAACCAATGTTGACCGGTTATATTGTGGCGGACAGCTTGAACTTATTAGTAAGGTAGCTCCGGACAGGTATCCTTTGGCTGACACTGGCTTTCAATGACCTTCCAGGGCGTTCCATTCCGAGATATCAGAAAAGCACAAGTACTTACTCTGTGATTGCCATGTTGATTGCATGCACACCCTTGGGCATTGTCGGAAAAAGCATCACAGTATCCGTACCCCACGTCATCCCCTCCCCCTGCCTGTCTCCTAAGGTCAGCGGCAGTGTGGGAGGCAACAGCCGGGACCCTTCGATCTGGCAGCGGTTTGGGCCCAATCAAGCCATTTTAGGGAGCAAACACCCCTGCAACCTTGAGAGCTAACGGCTCGCTTCGGGTTTCTTCTCGACTTTCCCGGGGCTCGAGCTCTTCACACCTCGACTCGTCAAACAACCTACCGTACCTGTTCGCAGAGAGATCTTCCGATCCAGGAGGTCGGACGAAAGCTAGAGAGCAAACCAAGATACGAACATCGTCCCTCGGAAGCTGTCAAATACTTCGTTCCGTCTTCTTTTCTCTCGCGAATCTCAAGGGTATATCTACCTTGTTCTTCACCCGCACCCAAGCGTCTTAGCCCACATCCTTACGCGACTTGGCACCGTTCATCGACGATTTCAAGATGTAAGCTGAAGCAGCCAATATTCACCATGGCGTTCAAAATACTCATCAAAGGCCAGGCGTATCACACTCACCATCACCAACTCGGAGCCCCAGGGCGAAGACCAAGACCTTCTCTCCCTCGAGGTCTACCCGGAGATGACGATGGAGACGCTGCGCAGCTCCATCCAAGCCGAGACCAGCCACCACCCCAGCGCCCAGCACCTCTACCACAACGGACAGCTGGTCACAGACAACTCCAAAACGCTGGCCGAGCTCGGCGTGGCCGATGGCGACATGCTCGCCCTGCACGTCCGGGACATGCGCGGCAGCACCACGGTCCAGTCCTCGGCTAGGCCAGGACAGCAGGCCGGCGCCGCTCGCCCCGCGCCGCGCCCGCCGGCGGAGCAGGACCCCGAGATGATCCGTCTGCAGATCCTGGGCGACCCGAACCTGCGGAACGAGCTGGCGAGGTCGCGGCCCGACCTGGTCGCCGCGCTGGAGGATCCGCAGCGGTTCGCCCGCCAGTTCGCCGACAGCATGAACCGGGAGCGGAGGGAGCGCGAGGAGCGCCAGCGCCAGATCCAGCAGCTCAATGACGACCCCTTCGACATCGAGGCCCAGGCGAGGATTGAGGAGATCATCCGCCAGGAGCGCGTCATGGAGAACCTGCAGAATGCCATGGAGCACAACCCTGAAGGTGAATTCAGACCTTTGTTGGTTTCGGGCTCCGCGCTGACCCTTCTGCCCCCGTCTCCCTAGTCTTCGGTACCGTGCACATGCTCTATCTTGAGGTGGAAGTAAACGGCTACAAGGTCAAAGCGCTAGTCGACTCGGGCGCCCAGGCCACCATCATGAGCCCGTCGTGCGCCGAGGCGTGCGGCATCATGCGGCTGGTGGACAAGCGGTTCGCGGGCGTGGCGCGGGGCGTGGGCACGGCCAACATCATCGGGCGCGTGCACTCGGCCCAGATCCGCATCGGCCCGCTGTTCCTGCCCTGCAGCTTCACCGTCATGGAGGGCAAGCAGGTCGAGCTGCTGCTGGGGCTCGACATGCTCAAACGCCACCAGGCCTCGATCGACCTGGCCAAGGACAAGCTCATCATCCAGGGCGTCGAGGTGCCCTTCCTCGGCCCCGCCGACATACCCGTCGAGGCCGAGGAGGCCTACCAGCGCGAACCCACCGTCCCGGGCCCCGCCGGCACCACCATTGGCCAGCGCTCCGGCGCCGTGCACGCCCCGAGCGGCGGCGGAGGAGCCGCGCCCGCTCAGCCCGCCCAGCAACAGCCGCGCGCTGCGCCTGCGCCCTCCCCCGCCCGCGCCCCGGCCGCCGCTGCGGCACCGAATTCTGCGGCGCCGGCGAGGCCGAGGTTCCCGAGGGAAGACATTGAGCAGCTCATGGCGCTGGGCGCGTCGGAGCAGAGAGCGGTCCAGGCCCTCGAGGCGACGGGCGGGAACGTCGAGTATGCCGCCAGCTTGATATTCCAGGACTGATAGATACGTTTTGGTCAGCTTTGCGGGAACGAGAAGGGGATTTGTTTCAACGGATTACAAACTTTCACATCTGGGATGGGACTGGGGATGGATATAAAGGTTTCGGTACGGCGCTGAGTGGATTTGGTACATCGTGGCATTGCTGGATCATGAGGTAGCTTGCTTTGACGATGATGATGTCTTGGGGATCTGGAGGCACCAATGGCGGATAGAGATAAAAAATCGTTGGAACCGGGGGGCGAGCGAGGAAGGGCAGTTTTATGTTTTTAGACGCACTCGGTCACGGTCTGCGCATAGCTTGAAATCCACCGACATTTCGCTTCTCCTTAGTCGCTAAGCAATGAAGCATGGCGCTCTTCACTTCAAACACCACTATTTTGCTCGCTCCGTCCGTTTCCCTCCAACTTCCCCTTTGGTAACCAGACCCCCCAAACCCGCCTACCGTATCTTATAAACGCACGGCTTCAACACAGCCGCCTCATCCACCTCGCCCCCGTCCTCCTTCTCTTTGTCAATAAACTTCTTCTTCTTGGGCGGCTGCACCGCCCGCCCCTTGCCGTCCGTCCACCGCCTCTCCCTCTCCTCCCCGGCCCCGGGAGCCGCGCACTTGCCCTTGACGGCGGGCGCCGCCTTGACAAAGTTCATGCGCACAAACATCTTGTTGCCCATGCCGACGGCACCGTCGCCCAGGTCGCGGTTCAGCAGGAACCCCCGCTTGTGGAGGGCCTCGAGGAACGCGCCGATGTCGGTGTCTCCGCCCTGCGGTTGCTGCTGCTGAGCAGCATCGGCGCCGTCGACTTGCTCGGCGAGCGCGGCCAGGTTGGCTTCCTCCTCCTCTTCGGCCGCTGCGGCTTTGGATTTCTTGGTTGCGGCGGCGGTGGAGGCTGCTGCTGCTTTCTTGCGGTTGCCGACGCTGTGCGGCACCACCGCGCCGCCGCCGCCGGCTTTCTTCTTGTTGTTGGCTGGGTTCGTGAAGCGGCTCTTAATCTCGGCCACCCACAGCTCGCCGCGCCAGCGCAGGACGCGGTAGGCTTCCTCGACAAAGGCCAGCCAGTTGGTGCCCATGAGGGCGAGGCAGAAGATGGCGACGTCGACGGAGCCGTCTGGGAGGGGCAGGTTGGCGATGTCGGCGCGCGTGACGAGGGCGGAGCCGCCGGTTTGGAGGTCGAAGCTGTGGATGTTGAGGTGCAGTTTCCTCGTCACGGGTTGGAGGGCCGTGGCGAGCTTGGCGTCGCCGCAGCCGAGGTCGGCGATGGTGCAGGTTCGGGCGTTGGGCGGTTTGGGAAGGGGCAGCTCGGAGGAGGAGAGGGCGGCGCGGTTCCGGGGCGCGAAGCGGACTTTGGCGCGGGCTTGGATGTCGGCAATGTAGCCGTCCACAGGGTTTTCGGGCCAGACGTCGACCTGGCGGCGGAAGCCTTCGTGATACTCGGTGAACATCTCTGGGGAGTCCTGGAACAGCTGGAAAGCTTCTGCAGAGGGGCGGGTGTAGAGGGTTTCGTTGAGGTGCCGGAAGCGGGCCGAGATCAGCTTCTCGCGCATCGACGCTTGTAGAGGGGTGAGTTTGGGTGCGGTGGAAACGGGAGGCGCTGGCGGAGCAGCAGGCGCTTCAGCTCTCTGCGACTTGACCGGGGGTTGCTGATGTTGAACATGTTCCTTGTCGTCGGCATCTCGTCTTTGTTTCTTCTTCTTCTTGTCGGCCCTCTCCTTCACTGGTCGGGCTGCTTCGGGAGCCTTTGCCTCGTCATCGATCCCATTCCACTCATCTCCATCGTCCCTATCGTTCTCGTCTTGCTCAGCTGGCGCCACTGGGGAAGTCCCCTTCTGCGTCTTGTCCTTCTTCTTTTGCTTCTTGTCGGCCTTATCGATGTGCTCCTTCTGGTGTTCCTTGCTCCCCGTGCCCTTGCCTGCAGAAGGTTCAAGCGCCTTCTTTTGCCGCTTGCTGTCCCTCTGAGACTGAGGTTTTGGCTGGCCCTTGTGCTCAATAACCTTGTCCCACAGGTCAGCGAGGTTTGCTGTCGTCACATTCTCCGTGTTGCCCTGTCTCTTGCGCTTCCGCAGTGGCTTTGCCGCAGGAGCCGAGCCGGGGGCTGATTGCTCCGTCTCAATCTTTAGTTTCTCCGCTGAAACGCTGAGGCCTTTTACTGGAAACATTGTGACTGCAACACCGAAATCCTGACGATGGGAGTTGGCGTTGTGGTACGGCTAGCTTGCCGAATCGCCAAAAGTCAAAACATAGAGCGCCGATGCAGCTTCAGTTTTGCGATAAAAAATTAAGTGGGGCATCGTCATCAGGCTTGTCGCGCTAAGCCCAACTCGATTCCACCTCTCGGCCGAGCCTAGCAAACGGACATACCAAACTCCCGTACGGAGTAGACGGACTCCCTTTCCTATTTCGGACAGCCTACTTGAGGTACAGGGCGCTCCCTCAACCACCTTAATTACCTATCGCGATCCATTATGTCGCTAATTTTTAGTGTTCTTGCCCTTCACCCAACCTATATAGCTGAGCCGCCGACCTTCCGGCGGCGGCGGCGGCGACGATCCTCCCACCTTGCACGCCTGGCCGTCCGTTTTCCTTCCAGTACTATAACCTTCCTGCCCAAGCGCCCGTAGACCGAGCCGACACGCTACAAGACCTCAATCCTCTACTATGGTATAGTTCTGAGCAACTATGAGCAATGCAATGGCGATGCAATTGGTATCACGGGAGTGATAGGCAGCTCAACCTTGCGGGTGGTAATGCAATGCAATAGTTGCGCGAGGTACCCAGACTCTGGGCTGCGCAGGCTGATGGAAGACCCTGCAGGGCAGGGCTTGCGCACGGACCATGCGACCACGTGTGGGTCCCACCAGTGGGTGGGAGCCACGGCCTGGGCTAAGACTATCTGCTGACTAATTACAAGTCACGGGATCTATCCCGTGACAGTAAGGCTGCAATGAAATGCATGATAAGAAAATGTTTTTGCTCTTAACAATCCTTTACCGAATTTTAGAGTGCAGCCCTGCTAAACTTGTTAAGGTGGGCCACTCACTGGTATGGGCCACTCACTGATAATATACGCTAACTTTAGATGGACGCGAAAGGCAAACTAACCGATTCTCCCCGCTGTACTTGCCTCATCGGTCCGTTGGTTGATTAGTAGTTTGGTCCGCTGCACAGTGGTGTTCTGGGCGCTGTCTGGTCCCCTGTCGTGTCACCCCGCCTGATCAACGATCTTCCCATTGTTCTTTTCCGTTCCCCAACGACCGAAAACCACCTTACCGATTAGTTAGCAGTTTAGAAGGTAGTTTTCCGCGTGCCATTCGAGGGCAGCTCACGGAGTAAATACCAAGGTACCTTCTGTGATACCTTAGGCGCGTACTGTTGGGTGCCGTGGAACTCGCGTCAAGAAAAGATGTCTGGACGTTGCTCGCCGGTACCCCATGGCAGGCTGCCCAAGCCGCTGGTTTCATAAATTTGGAGGGTGGGATCGCGGTGATGAGGCTTGAGCCAAACGGGGTTCCCCGCTGCAATGATATCCGCACCATCCACGCGAGGACACCGACTTGGAAGTCACAACGGTCACGGCGGCTGCATCGATCGTCAGTCCCGTCGCTTGTGGCGGGCCTGCGGGAGATCTGGGCCTGATCGGTCCGGCCGTTGAGCCGCAGCGGGTGGGCTACCTATCTAAGGTATCTAACGTTAACGTTATCCTGTCGGATTGCGGCGCCAGGGCTCCATCTCATCTTTGTCGATCCCCGTGGCCTGTCGACTCCTCCATCCATGGATGTTGAGAGGGGAGGGCCGAGGCACCCCCACTTCTGCACAATCTGCAGTACAGTGCAGGGCTCGGAATCGGATCCGCTTGTCAATCGCCCCAAAGCCCCAAGTACCGCGATACAACCTCACCCTTGCAGCCCCCCCTCCTCCCAGCTTTCTGGATGTGGTTGCAGGCCGCCGATCTGACCTCCCACATAAACTTCCACTGTTTTCGTCCACGACCGGGCCGTGATGCTCTCGTCCACTGGAAAGCCCACCAACGTTACGGCTCGACATCCACTCGGCAGCTTTCAGCGGCCCGCCCTGCCACGGAGCCACCTCGGTCTCGGCCGTGCGTGCAGAGACAGCACCCCGGATCCTTTCTTCCTCGAAAACGGAGAAACACGGGTCTCGATCGCATCCTGACCGTTACCGCTGCATAGCCCAATTGGCACTTGCATGCATCCGCGCAGCTCGGAATTGAGTATATTCAGCTGCAGTGGAAATGGCCCGGGACTACCTTGGGTAGGGCTCGCTGCTGCACCGTTGCTGCACCGTTGCTGCACCTCTTTGAATTGCCTGCATGCCGCACCAAGCTGGAGGTTCAGCTGAGAGTTGCATCAAGGGCAGCCGAAAACACAGCCACCAGGCACTCCCGGCACCACCACCTCGTTACAACAGACTTCCAGTTTGTCTCGGGCCCATCCGACGGCTCGCCCCTCGCAAGATCGCGGCCCTCTCACTCGCTTTCCTCACGGCCCTAGTCTGGCCCACAGAGGCGGCGTCCCATTGCCCACTTCCCCGCTGTTGACATCCAATTCCCTGCCATCGAGGAAGGGCAAGACTCGGCACCTCTTTACGGCGTTCTTTTCTGGTTAGTTGGTCAATGGGAGCGGGTTTACCATAGCCTGTTCAACAACCGCGAATCTCGTGGGATATCGCTCCGCGATCCAAACAACTTTTCGTACCATCGTTTAGGGCCCTCGTTCGTCTGCATCATGGCCGCTGTTGGTTCGCCACCAAATGAGGGACCCCCCCAAGGGCCTCAACCGGCCCCTTCTTCGCCCTCGGAGCCTCACATCAAGGGAGAGCCGCCATCCCAGCCGCCAAAGAGAGCGGCTGTGAGGAAGAGAACCAAGACCGGATGCCTGAGTGAGTCGCGCTCCGCGCTCGACGTATCGATCCGCCCCTTCCTCGTTCCGCTGACTCTGTGACCATTAGCGTGCCGAAGACGCCGCATCAAGTGTGACGAAGGCAAGCCCATCTGCAGCAACTGCATCAAGTCCAAACGGGACTGCGAAGGGTACAGTCAGAGACTCACCTTCAAGGAGCCCCTGGGATCGTTCCCTCCTGGCCATCTGTACGGTCATCCGGTCTACCATCGGCACGTCCAAGATGCCTTGGTGAGCGCTCAGATTTCCGCGGCGCAGACCAAGGCTTCGTCGGCGCAAGGGCCCCTCGCCGTCATCGCCCCAAAGCCCCCGTCGGCTGACTATTACGGCGTCGGGCCTCTCCCTTTTGGACATGCATACGGGGGACCTTCGGCCCCGGGCCCGAGCGGCTCCAATCCGCCTCACCAGCTACCGAGTCCTCCCAGTGTGAGCCCCGACGCCAACATCTTCCCCGGCCGCTTCCAGCCGCCCATCCACGGGCTGCCAACCGCACACACCGAAGACTTCCATGGGCAGCCAACCGCACACACTGAAAAAAACTTCTTTCCAAATCCCACAGCCGCGTCGTTGGGTTTCCAGCATGGTTCTCGTGTGCCAATTGCGTCGCCTGCCTCGACCTCACATCAAGGGTTCGCCTCTGAACCGCAGCAGTCGCTGGTATCGCCCCATGGCGGTGACGAAGGCTTGACCCAGCCTGTGTTCGCCGAGGATGAATATTGGCAGTCAGACGATGAAGCATCCATGGCTGAGTCCGATGACGAGGCAGCGCCCGACCCTCACCTTTTCCATCTCGACGCGAATGACCTGGGTATCGAGGTTGCCAAACGACTGGAGCCGCAGCACGATCTTTACGGTGTCCGAATCAGGTCGTTTGCCGGCTTGGCCGATGCCAACATTGTCGACACTTACACCCCGTCCTCGGCCAGCTCGCCCCTGAACGACACACAAACAGCCGCTGTGTTCTGGTATTTCGTCAATGTCACGGGCCAGAGCATGTCCCTGTACGAGCGACACCCGTTTGATCCGACACCCATGTTTCAAGGAATCCCTGTCCCCAAGCAGCGCCAGCATATATGGACATGTTGGTGGCCCTACTTACTACCTTGGTGTTCGGCCACGCTAGAATGACGCTAATCTTGTTGCCAGACACCTTCCCCATCATGGCGTTCAATCACCCTGCCCTGATGCAGGCCATCCTCGCCATGGGAAGCCTGCAAATGGCCAAGCTCCAGGGGGCGCCCCCAACCGCGGCCATGAAGCACTACCACCTCAGCCTGAGAAGAATCGCCAAGAACTACCAAAGCCCGACGAGACGGTCACAGCCAGCCACCTTGGCAGCGACCCTCCTGCTCGGCTTCTACGAGGTCTGGAACTCGGACCACGACAAATGGTGCAAGCACATGTGGGGGGCGCGCGCCGTCATACGGGACATACCTTTTGGCAGGATGACAAGACAGGTGCTCGCCTACCGGCAGAGACAGCGAGAGCTGCAGATGCGGGACCACCAGTGCAGCGAGCTTTGCTTTGCCTCGCACGGCGATCTCAGCCTGGCAGCGGGTGCCGTCGATACCGACTTGATTTTCCAGCTCGCCGCCCAGAAGGTCAACTACGATACGCCCCAGGGCCGCGTTGTCGGCGACCCGTCCCGGTCCTCGCGCCTTACCGAGCGTGATGTCGAGCGGTACGGCCATTTGTGCGATTTGTATTGGTGGTATTGCAAGATGGACGTCTATCAAAGTATCCTGGGAGGCACTCGGCTGCAGTAAGTGACTTGCTGGAAAGAGCTGCCCTTTTCCCTCGCTGACTAGTTCCAGGATGGAGTACCACCACTGGACCCAGTGTGCACCCCGAGGGCCGATTGGAAAGATAGATGCGATGTGAGTTTTGGGGGATTACAGATGCTGGATCCCTCAAGGGTACACGTACTGATCAACACCCCAGCTACGGAACCTATGATTATCTTCTGCTGCTGCTCGGACGGCTGGCCGACTTCGCATCCCGGGATCTCGCCCGCAAGCGGAAGGCAAGAAGAGCACAAGGCTCTCCAGGCCAGGGTGCCGGGCCGGGCCCCGGCGGACCAGGACCCCGACTAGGCCGAGGGCAATCACCCCCTGCATTCCCAGGCCTGATGCCATCCTCGGGCCGCGTCACGGTGCCGCGGGGCTTCACCCCGCCCAGCGAGTCGCCCCCTTCCAGCGATTCCGCCGACGACATGGACATGGACGCCGCCACAGCCCAGGCGATGCGGGAGTGGGACGAGATACGGCAGGCCTTTGACGTGTTCCGGGCGCGCCTCGGCCCGGACTTTGAGCCCATGGGCCCGGACTTTGCGCCGCCCGAGATGACGCCCTTTGGCCCCGCCCTCATGTACCGCACGTACAACATCGCGGGCGTCTGGATGAACTACCTCATGGGCCTCATCGTCCTGCACCGCGCCCACCCCTCGATGCCGCCCATCGCCGTCATGGCCGCCGGCATGGCCGCGCCCCAGACGGGCAGGTGGGCCAACGAGATCGCCCGCATCGCCGCGGGCTTGCACGAGGATACTACCCATGTGACGGCCATCGGCACGCTGGTGGGCGCCGCGTTTATCGAGAGCTCCTTTACGCTGTTTGTGGCTGCTGTGCAGGTGAGATTTTTCCCCTTCTCCTTTGCCCTTCCTACCATAGCCACTATTATTGCTGCTGACACAAACACCTTTCCGCTCTCACGGGCAGTTCCAAGACCTGCACCAGCGGCACTGGACGATCCGGCGGCTGCGCGACATCTCGCGCCTGACGGGGTTCCAGTCGGCGCGGCAGATCGCCGACGGGTGCGAGGCCGGGTGGAACAAGGCGGCCGAGCTCGGCCGCGGGCCGCCGTACCACAGCCCGCCCGAGCTGGGCCCGCTGTTCCCGGACTCGATCTGGAACCGGCCGCGGCGGATCGACAAGCGCATCCAGGAGCTCGAGGCCGGCGAGAGGGGGGTCGTGCTGGCCGAGTCGGAGCAGGCGCACTACGCGCTGGGCCTGCTGAGCGTGGAGCAGGATTTGGATAGGTTGGAGATTAATGAGGAGGATAAGGAGGGAGGGGGGAAGTGATAGTAGGGGGTGGGGGGTGGTAGTTCGGTATCAAGCGGTTTAGAGGGTTGGAGATGTGATATCCATGTATGTATGTATGTGTTGTACGTTAGTATGATTAGTATGGTGATGATTCCCCGTGTCTTTTTGGGTAGGCCGATGTTGGCTCGCCCTGGCTGGGCAGACAACATCAGGAGTTCTTAACGTAATCGGGTCAGGGCTAGAAGTACCTTACAGAGTCGATTGTCGTCACGTCTGTTGCTCCAGCTGCTTTGGCAAAGTCACACTACATCAAGTCGGAATTGTCAAGCATTTAAAGCTCCCTGACGTTTCTTTCATTCACCCTTTGATTTTCCGCTCCAGCACCGGCAAGTCTAATTGGCTGGCAGCCGCTCTACCACGGTGGCCATCTCCTCGTCCGTGTATATTCTGAAGCCCCGGTCCTTGGTGACACTGGCCAGCTGCACGTTCTTTGAGTCGAGCTTCTCCTCCATGACCTGCTTCAACGTCTTGAGCACCAGCGTCTCGGCGTCTGCGATGGTGAGGGACTGCAGGACAAAGAAAGTCATGGTCAGCACAAATAATACGGGAGAAAAACGACAACAGCTCAGCCAGTGACGCACCTTGTGATATTCGTTCTGCAACTCGGCCTGCGCCCCCTCGCTGCCGCTCCCGATGGCCTTGGCGTCGTAGCGGTAAAAGGTGCCCGAGGGCTCGGCGTGGTACAGCGACGGCCCGTCCTCGTCGTAGCCGGCGATGAGCAGGGCAACGCCAAAGGGCCGGCTCATGATGCTCTCCTCGCCGTCGGCCGACTCGCCGAAGCGCAGGGCCAGGTCGCAGATGGCCTGGGTGCAGCTCTCGACGCGCAGGGGCTCGTTGTAGTTGAACGAGTGCGACTGGCACTCGACGCGGGCGTGCTCCACCATGGACCGCGCGTCGGCCTGCAGGCCTGACATGGCGCACCCAATGTGCCGGTCGATCTCGACAATCTTCTCGACCGACGACGTCTCGAGCAGCGTCGACGTCACCCGCTTCTCCACGCCTAAAATCACGCCCTCGGACGTCGCCACGCCGATGGCCGTCGAGCCGAGCTTGATCGCCTCGAGCGAGTACTCGACTTGGAAGAGGCGGCCTTCGGGGGAGAAGGTGCTGCGGGGGGAGGGGATCGGTAGTTAGCTCTTCTGTCGGTTTTCGCTGAAAGAGAGAGGGAGAGGGGGAACATCGTCGAGAGGATTGGAGGCGCTAGGAAGGGCGGGGAGGAGGGTCGGTAAGGTTGTGAGCATGGACCTAGCTTACTTGATGCCCCGGTCTGCGTGCAGGGTGTTAGTAGAGCTGTGCTGTGAAGCTGTCGCGTAGGTTCGGCAATCGACTTACCGTATTCCGATTTTGCCATAAACATCTTGACGGTGTTGTGGGGGGAGGCTGCGTTTGACTATTCCGGATTCAAGACGGTATCGTTGCAGCTGTGATTGCAAAAAGGCAGTATTACAGCGTCGCGGGGCAGTTGACGGCGTCTTGAGGT
>MU863638.1:225334-238504 GCA_033575675.1 Parathielavia hyrcaniae
AGGCTTGGGGTTGGCAGCTGAAGCTCCAGGCACGGGAGGTCCACGCAGCTCCCGCTCCGCTGTCTGCCAGGCGGCCAACGGCTGACCTGGTACGCATAACGGCCCTCTCGGTACTTGGATACAAGAAACCCCACATTCACACACAGAAGTAAAAGCGCGCTAGTCCGACTATGGAAAGGCGCGGACCGTCGCGCTTGCAAGGCGCGGTTTTGGGTGGGACAGCTTCCGCTTGGCGCTGTGTTTTGACACTTCCATTGCCATCAAACATCCCGATCCCGCCACAAAAATCGAACGACGCAGCAAGCCCAGCGACGACACCGACACATGCGCCCGACGGTGACTAGGCTTGCACATTGCCAATGTAGACTGGCACAACCATGTCGGGCACCAGACCCTCGACATACGCGGAAAAGAGAAGCAGCGGCGTTGCGGGTTTCGGCGATCGGGGCTCTGGGGCCTCTGTCGCGTCCCGGCCCCGCATGTCGGATGGTGCTGGCATCTTCAGGGCCGACGCCACCAAGGCGTCCGATCCAAAGATCAGCAGTCGCTATGCCGAGGCGACACACAAGCGATCTACGTCGGGCCACCCAAACCTGCGCTCGGCGAACAGCTCGTTCGAGGAGCGAGAGCGACGCACCGAGAAGGTGCAGGTGACCACGCGAGAGACCCTCACAACCCGCACGAGGAGCCCTCAGCGCCGCAGCACAATCACCGAGAAGAGCAGGGCCGCCGACGGGCCGAAGCAACGAGGGCCTGAGCCAAGGCCAAGGGAGGCCAGGCAGGAGACGCCGGTGCCAGGTGCGCCCGCTTCACTGACACAACTCTCCTGGAGGACTGCCATGCTAATGTCAGAGAGTCAACAGACAAACCTCACCCACCACCATGGGAGCCGGAAGCGACCCTGCTGCCGCATACGACAGCACCCCTGGCATGCCGCATCTCTATCCCTCCGCTCGCATCGGCTGCGCCGCAGGGCCTGCAACCGAAACCGCTCCACGAACTCTCGCTCGACGCCCAGGAGGCCGTCATTATCGAGGATCTGTTGTTTGTCTTTATGGGATTCGAGGGCCAGTACATCCGCTTCGCCAAAGGGTACAACCCTTTCGAGGAGCGGGACCGCTTGTCGGGACCCCAATGGCGCATTCTGCCGGGTCTAGACCCGAGCCTGCATGATCTCACCCAATCGATGCTGCGCATGGCCAGTCATTACACAGCTCTCGAGACCTTTGTCGACGTCCAGAGCCGCGACGAGTTCGGCTCGGTCAACCACGCCCTGTGCGCGTCCATACGCAAGCTGCTGCAGGAGTACCTCGTCATGGTCGCCCAGCTCGAGACACAATTCCTCTCCAACGATTCCTTCACGCTGCACGTGCTCAACGTGCATGTGTCGCCGACGAGCCACATGATGGCTCAGCTGTACGCCCTGGCGCACGAGCTGCTGAAACGGAACGCGCTGCTGGACGACGAGACGGACGAGTCGAGCGACAGCAACGACGACTTTGACCACATCCTGGAGCAGCTGAGGGAAGGCGGAGAGCTGGTACCGGGAAATATGACGGGAAAGAAGATATGCAAGGGCGGGGTGGTGCTGGGGGTCATCACCAAGAGGCTAGAGTCCATGTCGGGAGATCCCGCAGCTCGCGCAACGCTGACATCGCTGCTCCGCGACGCAAGCCGTCCCTACATGGCGATGCTGAACGAGTGGCTACACCACGGGGGCATCAACGATCCCCATTCCGAGTTTCTGATAAAAGAGCAGCGAAGCATCCGTCGGGAGCGGTTGGAGCAGGACTACACTGACGAGTACTGGGAACGGCGGTATACCATCAGGGACCACGACGTCCCGCCCCAGCTGGAGGGCGTCAAAGACAAGGTCCTGCTGGCCGGCAAGTATCTGAACGTGGTCAGGGAGTGCGGCGGGGTCGACGTCAGCCTGCAGGTTAAGGATGTGCCGACTTCGTTTGACGACAACCACTTTCTGGACAACGTCAACAACGCCTATGCCCACGCCAACGAATCGCTGATGCACCTGCTCCTCACCTCCCACGGGCTCCCGGCGCGGCTACAGTCGCTGAAGCACTACTTCTTCCTGGATCCGTCGGATTACTTCTCCTATTTCCTCGAACTGGGTGCCTCAGAGCTGCGAAAGCCCGTCAAGTCGGTCAACACGGGCAAGCTGCAGTCGCTGCTCGATCTCGTTCTGCGTCAACCCGGCAGCGTGGTGTCGCTGGATCCGTTCAAGGAGGACGTCAAGGTCGAGATGAACGAGATCACGCTGACAAAGTCGCTTCAGCGTGTCGTCAATATCACGGGCATCGAGCAGGGCGAGACACTCCAGCCGCTGTCGAGCAACCAGCTGCCGGAGAGCGACAAGAACGCCAACGGCTTCACCTCGCTGCAGCTCGACTACGCCGTCCCCTTCCCCGTCTCCCTCGTCATCAGCCGCAAGACGGTATGGCGCTACCAGGCGCTCTTCCGGTACCTCCTCTCGCTGCGCTATCTGGAATCGCAGCTGTCGACGACCTGGCAGACGCACACCAGTGGTTTCGTGTGGTCGTACAAGTCGTCGGCGCGCAGCCTCGAGATTTGGAAGCGCCGGGTGTGGACACTCCGCGCGCGCATGCTGGTCTTTGTCCAGCAGCTGCTGTACTTTTGCACCGCCGAGGTCATCGAGCCGAACTGGCAGAACCTGATGGCGCGACTGCGCAGGAACGACGGTGGTAGGGACCAGGACGGCACGCCGAACGGCTCGACGGGCGTCACCCGCACTGTCGACGAGCTGATGCAGGACCACGTGGACTTCCTCGACACTTGCCTCAAGGAGTGCATGCTGACTAACAGCAAGCTGTTGAGGGTATGCTCCATTCTCCCCCCCCGGGTCTCCCCACCACCTTTTCTCTCGCACGTTGCTAACTTTCTTGACTTCTTTCAGATACATTCCAAACTGATGCAAACCTGCACCGTCTTCGCCACCTACACCAACTGGCTCTCGCGCGAGCTCGAAAAGGCCGACCCGGACCTGTCGGGCACGACGAAACCGCCCAACATGACGGCCGACCAGTGGCGCCACTTCCAGACGATCCGCACGCAGAAAGCCACTACCACGTCCCATCCAGGCCAGGACCCGAACTCGTCGGCGCTCCAACCCGCCGCGGCGGCAGCAGACGGCACAGCAGGAGGAAGGGGGACGGGTGGTGACGAGGCGCGCATCGCGGAGCTGTTTGATGTCATGCGCAAGTGGGAGACCAACTTCAGCCGGCACCTGCAGATCCTGCTGGACGCGCTGAACCACTATGCCGCGACCGAGACGGTGGTCCTGCTGAGCCTGTGCGCGAGGCTGAGCACGGCCAACCAAGGGACCGAGTATGCCGGGATGAGGGGGGAGGAGGATGGGGTGGCATAGTATGACTTGACTTGACATGGCATGGCATGGCACATGGGTGGGCGTTGATACTACTACTACTACTGCTGCTGCTGCTGCTGCTGTGTAGGCAGAAGGGAGGGGGGGGTTTAGGGCATCTGTTTGTCTTTTGGCTGGGGTCTAGACTGCGTGGGCGCCTGTGGTAGGGAGTGGGGATTCGTGAAGATTGGTTGTCGACTGCATTAGGTTATTGGACTCTGAGCGGGCGTAGGTTATCAATGGTCTTAATGGGAGACATGCTTTGAATAACGTTTGGGGCCTATATCTCGCACAATGCAGGCCTATCGCACCAGGTTGGGCCGTATGCTATGAGTCCAACTTGAACATGATCCCGCCGACCGTAACGGATCTCACTGTCCTCTTCCCAACCACACCAACCTCGACACCCCACAAAACACCTTCAAGTGATTTCTGTTGGAAGGAGAGGATTGCAGCGCTTGACTAAGCGTGGGATAATTATTAATAACTCCTACAACCTGACCCCAGGTCAATGACGTGGCGAGAATGAAGCCGCTCGGCTAGGGGGTGGCACCAATTACAAGTTGATATGGATTGTGTTCAATGATGTCTGTAGCTAGCCACTAAGTTTCCTCGGCCCTTCAGGTATCTTTGGGTATGTGCGCCGGGTGGTCGGTTGTTGAGTTGATTTCTCTACGTGATCATTGTCTTGATTATCACCCTACTACCCGAACTGGAAAAGTTGGAGACTGGAGAGGCAGTACTATGCGATCATATTCCTCCTACGAGATGACGCTTTGTATTCGTACCCTTCAAGTTCTTTTGTCGGGTTCGTCCGTGGCACTGACCCGTTTGCAGATCGGCCCGATGGATTGGAATGATCAACGCCGTGTTTCCAGTCTTGTCGGATCACGTCAAGAGGGCATCGCCAGTTTCGGTTTTGTCACTCCTTGGCAGTTCCTCGATCGAGCTTGATCTGTCAACTAATTGCTGCACCGTCAACGGCATCGGTGTCAGGTGGAGAAGTCAATCATCATCTGTCAATGGAGAAGTTGAAGCGTGCCCGTGGGACTGGGCTGCTGGTTCGATTGTTGGGAGCCAAGATAGTCGATCGAGTTTCACAAGTTCACAACAATGGCGTGCGAGAAGAGGGAGGGACTCCACTGATTTGCCTCTGGTCCGGCCTCTCAGATTCTGTAATCAACTACTGTGTAGGTCTCGCTGTCTCGGTATTGAAGCCACCTGCGCCAACCTTGTCGTCATTGACTCAGATTTGGGGCCTCTAGTGATCACCCCAGAGCCTCACTCGCGATTCTTTGTCTGTTTCAAGTGTTGGGCTGTGATGTCGGAACACTCATGACAACAACGATCTATTCTGAGAAAACACTGATGGTCGGGAAAATACGTCATGCGGGAGCAACTGCTGAGATCATTAACAGTCGGCGGTCGTGATTGCCTCACTTGAGCGGACAAGTGCGTGAGGCAGGGACTAATGAGAAATGTCACGTAACTAAATGGTATAAAAGAAGTGACCTGGATCAGGGCTCTTCGAGTGAACTCATTCTCGACTCAAGTCAGAATATTACCTTTAAAAGCGATCAGATTCACACCTTTATACCTCATATCCCCTATACTGATTACCTTTAGGCTTTCCAGAATACACGCTTTTTTTCACCCCAAGAATGGACGACCATGATGGGCCCACGGCCGAGACCCTGGACATCGCACAGTATGCCACCCACGGCTTCTGCCCGGGGTTCACCCTCAAGCGCCATCGATATGAGACGCTGGCCAACGCGGGCTCCCACGAGGCCAGAACCGACTGGGCTCACTACATCGGACCTTCTGGCGAGTTTGGCGGGTGCAACCCTGTTAACGGGAATTTCACTTCTCTGGTTGTGCCGCTGTGTCGGCCAGACAGGCTGAGGCTCGTCGCCTATGTCATTGAGTGTATGTGGATGTTCCGGTGCCTCTGATAGGTAATTACAGCTGATTCTTCTCGTGTTGACAATTGTCAGATGCCTTCCTTCACGACACCATCGTCGAGGCCGTGCACTTGGAGAAAGTAGCGAGCCCCAAACGTTACCCCCGTCTTCAAGTAAAGAATACTGATGGTCTTTACAGTCAGGTAGTGGCGACGAGTTCAGTCTCGGGGAGCGAGAAACGGCCAGTGCAAAGGTCAAAGCCGGGAGGAAGCAGCTTCAGGCGAAGATGATGCTCCAGCTTAATGCCACCGACAACGATTGTGCCGCGAGGATCATGGACGCCTGGAAGACGATGCTTTCAACGACGATCCGAGACAAAGACCGTGACTTTTCCGACCTAGAAGATTATCTCAACTTTCGCATCATTGATACGGGAGCGCTGTAAGTTTTGGATACCTCCATTACCGCAGAGAAGCAAGTAAATCACCAGTCTGAGTTGTCTAACCCCCTACCAATGCCGGCAGATGGACCGAGTCAGTCATGCTGTTTGGCATGGGCATGATCCTGACCAGGGAGGAAGACGCCCGGCTCGCACATGTCGTCCGGCCGTGCTACGCCTCGCTGGCGCTGGCCAACGACTACTTCTCATTCGACCGCGAGTGGGCCGAGGCCCAGAGCAAGCCGGGAGCCGCAAAGCCCATCAACGCCGTGTGGCTGTACATGCGATGGTGCGGCGTCAGTCCCGAGGAGGCAAAGCGGCTCGTGGTCGAGGCCGCGAATCGGTACGAAACGCGCTTCCGCGAACTCTGTGAGCGGCTCCGCAGGGACGACAAGAACCCGCTCGATCCCAAGCTGGAACGGTACCTGCGGGCGTTGTCGTACGAGATCAGCGGCAATGTCGTCTGGAGCCTGAACTGCCCCCGCTATCACCCCGAGTACCGCTACGATCCGAATGCCGGCATTGAGGATGGCTTGACGGCCGATCACAGAGGGGCTGACCTTAGGGTGTTCGCCATAGATAGCAACGACGAGGAGGAGGAGCAGGAGGAGGAGGAGAGGCGGCGGTCTGTCGCGTCCACGGCGTCTAGTTGTGGCTTGAGCGACGCGGATGCGCACACGGCATGCTCCGAGTCGTGGGATCGTGCTCTGAGCCCCCGGTCTTCGATTTCTAGTTTGGCATCGTCGGCAGTGGCGGGTCAGGATGACGAGCACGGTCACAAGGCGGAACTCGATGGTCGACTGCCTGATAGAAAAATCCTGGGCGCTGAGGTGAGCAACGAAGGAACCAAGGGGACGGTCCAAGACGCGCTGACAGATGTGTTAAACTGGGATTGCACACAGCATCTCAATGCCCCCTTTGCCTACATGAAAGGGCTTCCATCAAAGGGAGTACGCGACAAGCTTGCCGAGGCAATCAATCTGTGGGCCGGTCTGCCTGAAGACACGGTAGAGCAGATCAAGGAGGTGGTCGGAGACCTGCACACCGCGTCCCTGATGTATGTTGCCCCTAAATCTGCCACCGCAGGTACCTTTGTGCTGAGACGAGAACCTGTTGGTGCCCCCCGAGCAGGCAGGATGATATCGAGGACGGCTCCGACCTACGACGAGGCTATCCGGCGGCGCACAGCGTGTTTGGTGTTGCCCAGACCCTCAACGCGGCCAGTTTTGCTGTTGTCGAGGCTTTGAGGAAGACGCACGCCTTGCCGAGCACCATTCCCGGGGCTAGCGACATTGCGTTTGGTGAGTCTGCCATTGCCGTTGGCATGTCAGCCAATGGTAACGGGTCAGGTGCTGACTTGTCTCCAAGAACAACTGCGCGAGCTGCACATCGGGCAAAGCCACGACCTCCACTGGACTCGCCATACGGCGTGCCCGACCGAGGAGGAGTATCTCGAGATGGTGTCGAAGAGTGAGTCCCCTCCCATGTGCAGGCAAGTATGCACTCCTGACACCAGAACAGAAACAGGCGGACTATTCCGCCTCCTTTCGCGACTCATGTGCAGCCATCTTGATACCGGGTGAGTACCCTACCTACTACCACATACTTATTGAAAAGCCCGGTAGGTCTGACTTCTGACACTATCACCAGACTCGCGTCAGCCATAGACAACATGGTCAGTCAGCTCGGGATCTACTTTCAGATCCGGGACGACTACGAGAACCTCAACTCAGCCGAGGCATGTCCCCGTCCTGACTGACCATCACAACAAACCAAAACTAACAGCCCACCGCACACTGGCAGTACACCTCCCAAAAAGGCTTCTGCGAGGACCTAGACGAGGGCAAATTCTCGTTCCCGCTCGTCCACTTCTTCACCTCTGCTGGCACCGGCACCACCACCACCGCAGCAGCGGTGCAGCAGGTGCGCGAGGTGCTGGAGCAGCGGCGCGAGACGGCCCGCCGGGGGCTGGCGCCGCCGCTGAGCGAGGCGCACAAGAAGCTGGTGCTGCAGCACCTTGCGGACTCGGGCGCGCTCGACCACGCGCGCGACACGCTCCGGCGTCGGCAGGCGGGCATCCGGGAGTCGGTGGCGGGGGTGGAGCGGCGGACGGGGAAGGTGAATTGGGTGTTGAGGTTTTGTTTGCTGATGCTGAGTGTGTGAGACTCTGAGAGAACTTCCAGGTTGAGATGGGAGGGTTGAGTTGGGCTGGGTAGTGTATTTGGATGTTTGTTGTTTGATTACTGTGTAGGTACGTTGTAGCGAAGGGTGGATTGATTATAGGTGACCAGCAGGAAGTTGTGCTTGGCTTCCGTTGATTGATCATGCACATTCTCGGACTTTGCCGTGGTCGCTTGATGCCGAGCGAGGTTATCGTTGGGAGGAGGTAACTACAAGGTATGTTCGATGACTCCCCACCAACTCAAGTTGCCTGTATCATGGCATGTGTGAATCATGGCTCATAATCCAATTGAACACTAGCCGAAGCAAGGCGGCTTCGTCTGAGGCATATCAAGCCTGGCTACCGTTTCATTGATGAGCAGAACTTCAGCTAAGAGCCTGGTGGAGTGTTTGTTTCAATCTCAATAATAAAGCATGAGCTACGTTATCGAAGAACCGGCAAGGAACTTACCGCTCTTTTAGATGAAAATCATAGTCTGGCTTCGCAAACCACGCCCGGATTTGATCCCTGCCGGATTTTCCGTTGAAATTACAGGTTAAGCCTGGTAGCGAGTTGTTCCCGTCAGCACTATCTCGGCCTATCGCGATACCTAGCGTTGACTCCCATCACTGTGCAGTGAGCAGATACCTTAACTAGGTACCTAGGTATTCTTGCATCCGAGTATCCGTGCCTTTGGCGCTCCATAAGTTGGAGAAACAGCCAAATTGACCATCTCTCTTTGTCTCGAAGGCAACTGACTTGGCTGGACTGGCTGGTTGATGATGGGTGACAGGGAAGGTGCTTGCATCACTGGCTCGGATCGGTTCGAGGTCAACAAGGGCCCTAAATTGCCCCCAATGAGATCCAGTGCGCGCCAGGAGGGCCCGAGCGTGACCTGGTCGCCCACCCGGCTTTTCCACTTTTCCACTTTTCCACGGCAGTCAGCGGTCGCTACACCAAGGGTTAGAATTGTCCGACTCCTGGTCGTCACGGCGCGCCGAGAAAGCGGAGAAGGTGGCACATCTTCCACAAATCGCCGGCGTCGGATTGCCATGGCGGGGAAACGGCGGCGCTCGGCACGGGCAGCGCGCAGGGCAAGCCTCATGCGAGGAGGGCGCCATCTCGCCGAGTGGGGGGAGCGGCATCGATGCCGATGGGTGGAAGATTGTATCCCCAGCGTGTCTCTGGCGGGCGCCCGATGCGGTCAAGCGCGGCGTGGCGCGCTGCCCAGCCAGCCTTCCCCGTGCTGGGATTCAACCGTCTCGGCTCTGCCAAGAGCCTCGCTCCAACCTTAACCACGGCTCCGGATGGCAGTGGAGGCGGCTTGGGGACCATGGGGAAAGCCTGGGGATTGAAACGATGCGGGGAACGGGGAACCATATTAGCCTGTAGACGCCCCGACCATGGAGTCTCTTCTCTATCATCCACAAAGCCCTCTCTTCCCTCTCTCTCGCCTGTCCATCCACCTCTCAAGGCTCGACTCGACTCGGCCCGCCGCACCAAATTCCCCTTCCGAGATCCATCAAGGCGACCCGTTCGCCCCTTGCCGCAACCATGGGCACAGGATACAAGATCCTCAAGCTCATCATCCGCAATGATGCGATGAAGGAGGAGTACGTCTGCCGAGTCTCCCCGTCGAGGACTCTGGCAGTAGACACAGGCTAACAGTGACGCAGCCCCGAAGAGATCTACGGCTGGCGCGTGTTTGCTCTGGTCTGGGCAGCCTGGTAAGAACCGACGAGGGCATACACGAGCCTACTCCCGGACGCTGACATGCATCTCCAGCTTCGGCGGACTGCTCTTTGGTTGGGAGTAAGTGGCCACCCCCCTGAGAACGACAGTTTGAGCCCCCTTTGCTAATCCATTGGACAGTGTCGGCACCATCGGAGGTGTATTGGCCATGCCCGCCATGCAGGAGTAAGCATCTCTCTCTCTGCCCGAGATTCCCTGCCGGAGAACCAAAACCTGACCAACACCCCCCGTTTAGGAAATTCGGCTACGTGACACACGACGCCAAGGCCAAGGCCGACATGTCGCAGAACATCGCCTCGACCCTTCAAGCCGGCTGTTTCGCCGCCTGCTTCGTGACCCCCTGGCTGACGGACCGATGGGGACGCCGGTGGGCCCTGATCGCCACGGGCCTCGTCACCCTCGTCGGCGTCGTCTTCCAGACCGCCTCCACCGCCAACGGCACCCTTGCTGTCATGTACGTCGGCCGCTTCATTGCCGGCCTGGGCGTCGGCGCCGCCTCCATGCTCACCCCGCTCTACGTCTCCGAGTGCGCCCCCAGGGCCATCCGCGGTGGCTTGACTTGTGAGTCTGCAGCTTCATGTTTCCAAAACCTACCTACTAACACGCCTGCTTCAGCCTTCTACCAGCTGTTCATCGTCACGGGCGTCATGATCTCCTTCTGGATCAACTACGGAGCCCTGCTGCACTTCACCGGCGTCGCCACCTATGCCGTGCCCATTGCTCTCCAGGCCCTGCCCGCCACCCTGCTCATGCTCTTCATGTTCCTGGTTCCCGAGAGCCCCCGCTGGACGGCCAAGCAGGACGACTGGGAGGCTACGACGAGGATCATCTCCAAGCTCAGAGGGTAGGCGCACTACTAGAACTTCTTCTACCTTGGCTGATTTCGCTGACAACGCCTGTGTTTCCCCCTCGCAGCCTCCCCGCCGACCACAGCTACGTGCAGAACGAGGTCCAGGACATGGCCACGCAGCTCGCCAACGAAAGCCGCCTGATTGGCGACGCCACGACCAAGGCCCTGCTCAAGGAGATGTGGCTGATCCCCGGCAACCGCAAGCGCGCCATCATCTCCATCATGCTCATGATCTGGCAGCAGATGACGGGCGTCAACGCCATTGTACGGCCCCCTTGCTTTGCACTTCTCTTACACAGTAGCTGACTCTGACGGGTAACCTCCGTAGAACTACTACGCCCCGCAGATCTTCCAGGCCCTCGGCATGACGGGCACGTCGGTGCAGCTCTTCGCCACGGGCGTCTACGGCGTCGTCAAGGTCGTCGGCTGCTTCTTCTTCCTCGTCTTCGTCGCCGACTCGCTCGGCCGCCGCCGCAGCCTGCTGTGGACCAGCGCCGCCCAGGCCATCGCCATGTACATTGTCGGCGTCTACGGCAAGCTCGAGCCGCCCCAGGTCGGCAAGCCCATCAGCCCCTTTGGCTACGTCGCCATCGTCCTCATCTACCTGTGGGCCATCTTCTTTCAGTTCGGCTGGGGCCCCGTCTGCTGGATCCTCGTCAGCGAGATCCCCACCGCCCGCCTCCGCGCCCTCAACGTCGCCATCGGCGCCGCCACCCAGTGGCTCTTCAACTTCATCATCGCCCGCACCGTCCTGACCATGCAGGTCACCATGGGCACCGCCGGCTACGTATGTCTCCTCTTTCCTGAGCAATTACCTTAGAAAAACAAATCCAGTTCAGTGACTGACATCAAGCAGGGCATGTTCTTCCTCTTTGGCACCTTTGGCTGGATCATGGGCATTTTTGTCTGGTTCTTCATCCCCGAGACCAAGGGCCTCAGCCTCGAGAAGATGGACGAGCTGTTTGGCCTCACCACCCACCAGGCCAAGGACGTCGAGGACCGTCCGGACTCCGTGAGGGAAGTGGCCGCCGCTGGCTCCGACAAGGAGAAGCTCTAAGAAGGACGGCCGAGATTTCGTCGTCCATGGACATGACTGGTTACCATATATATACCAAGGGTTTGAATTGGTTCGGGTGATGGCTTTGAGAGTAGTTTGGATGGGGCTTTTCACTGCAAGTTAGTGAGAGCAGTCAACAACAATGGCACTTGTTTGTTCATGTTTGCATCATTGGACTGGGTATCCCACTGCCTTTAACTATACGCCAGGTTCTTCAGCAGCTAGGCACTTGTACTATCATCTACGACCTCTCACCACCGGGTGGAACGGAGCGTCGTGAAGGTGACCCAAACAGTCCTCACCAACCAACGTACCGGAGATTGGACACCACCAACATCCCGACAACAGAGGACAACGACATTCACACATTCTATCCATCAGTCTCAGACAACCACAATCCATTATCTTATCTCATCTCATCGGCCTCATCTCATCTTCCACCCCTGCCTGCCACAGATCAACCTGAAAGACGTCCACAACCAAACTACAACCACACAGCATTCCTAGCCCAAACAAAACCTCCCACATCATCTCTCTTCCCTTCACCAACCCCCCTCAATCATCTCCGCATCACCCCTTCCCAACACACCCAGGTCCCCAGCCCCCACCCCACCGTCCTCTGTTCCCCAGTTCACCCAGTCACCAGGTCCTCTGTCCGCCCCCAGTCCCGGGTCCTCTATCCCACCTCATCCAGCTCCCTTAGCAGTTTCACTTCGGGTATAAGGTACGTATAAGCCACTCACTCACTTACTCACAAAACCCTCATGCGACCTAGGTAAACACAGGTACCGCATCATGAACCTTCCAACATACACACCCACGCACACACAGAGAGAGAGAGAGAGAGAGATTTTGTCACGCAACAGCAACACTCAATCAATAAAAATCCACTGCATCATCATCGTTCATCAAGAAGTAAAGAATGACGCAGGCCACTACCAGGTCAATAAGGTAGCGCATCATAAAAGCTTTTGAGGTATCTCGCTGCGCAACTCATCCACGTCACGTCAAAGACGACTCGGAAAAGGAAAGAGCTGGCCTCTCCTTCCGATCCAACAAGACAAGACAAGACAAGACAAGACAAGACAAGAAAGACAACCTGAAAGGCAAGGCAACACCAGAAAAGTTTTCATTTCATGATTCCCGCCCGGCTCTAGCAGCAGCCCCCAATCCCCCATCGACACCGCTACCGCTACCACTACCCCTTCCCTCAACCCAATTTCATAACCACATCTCCCAGAGACAAGACAAACTGAAATCGCAAACCTCGTCCTTTTCCCAGCGGCCTCCAAGCCCTTCCTCCTTTCCTCCCTCCTTCCTTCCCTCAGTGAGACAACAGGACGCGCAACAACCCCCCAACCACCGCTTTGTCGTGCAACGGCCGGCCCACTCCCAAACGCAGAACAGCAACAAGAACACTGAACAGCGCAACAGACACACACACACACACACTCGCGCGTAGAGAGGGAGAGTAGAGGAAACACAAAGACTCAAAACGACAAACGCAAAACAACATCGCAGCGCAGCGCAGAGCAGAAAGCCAAAACATAAAAAGCGAGAAGCAACTACAACCGACCAAATGCAAAACAAAACAAAACAAAACAAAA
>MU863638.1:238659-366224 GCA_033575675.1 Parathielavia hyrcaniae
AACAACTACTACCGGGGTATTTTGCGCCAGGGGTATATCCAGCCGTAGGGGTATTTCTCTCTTTTTCCTCGCAAGCAACTGACATGACATGACAGTAACAAAAGGACAAACAAACGCAACAAACAAACAAAACACAACAACACTGATCCCGTTGTCTAATCCCGTTGCAGTAAAAAACGAAATCAAAAATGGGAGCCCGAAAACCCATGGGTATATCTTTCAACGAAATGGCCCTGCAAGAGGACCGGGGTATCCTGAATTGGTAGAATGAGACGTTGAGGGGCGTCCGCTGTCGGCAGACTGCCGGGGGTGGTGGCGCGGCGTGACGTCGCCCGGCTGCGGCACCATGAGCTTGTCGACGCCGCCGTTGGTATACGTCGGGGGGCCCGTCGACCACGGGTTGCCGTCGTCGTCGGGCAGGTTGACGCCGCTGTCGTTCCACGGGTTGCGGTCCGCGTTGAAGCTGCGCGTCGACTCGATCGAGATGAGCGACGACTTGGACACGTTGCTGGACCCCTTGAAGAAGTTGGCCGCCGACTGCGAGCTGTTCTTCCTCCGGTCCAGAAACGACGAGATGGAAGACATGCTACCCGGCTTCCGCAGACAGGCCAGGATGCTCCGCTCGCGCGCAACCTCCTCGCCAAAGGTGGGTCTGGTCGGAGAATCCGTCACCACCGGAGCAGGTGCGTGTTGAAGCAGCTTGGAGTTGAAGAAAGGTAGCGACTCCTCGAACGTGTCCGACTTGGGACGAGGGATGGCGCCCCTGAATATGACGGGTTCCACGCTTGCCGTCGCAAACTGGGTCTGCAGGAACTCCATGGCATCACGAAGGCCGCCCGCGTTGTTGCGCGTGAAGGTCCAGAGGAGGGTAACCGTCGGCGAGCCGTCCTCAGTGCGCTCTTCGGCGTTTTCGTGCACCGTGAGCTCGACTTCGTACTGACTCTTGAGCTTGGGGACGATGGTCTGGACGAAGTCGGGCGACTCGAGGTATTTGATCAGCTGAGGAGCCCGCTCCAGGACCACCTCGTGCTTGTCCGGAACCATGCCCTACAAAGAGACTTGTCAGTAGCGGCGCAGGGAAGGGGTACCAAAGAGCCGCAGTTACCAGGAACTCGTCAATGCACTTGGGCACAAGCCACTGTGGACCGGTGACCGTCACTTCATCGCTAGCCTGCTCGGTGCTTGGGAAGACAATCTTGCAATTCCACGTCCTCTCCAATTCCTCAATCTCGGGCAGTCGGGTCAGGAGTTGCCGGTGGTAGAGCCGGTCGACGCTGACCACCTGGGAGGTGAACTCGGAGTCCTTGTCACAGTTAGACGCTGCGCACTGAAGAGCAAGCGCAAAGTCAGGGTCTTACCGCTCGATCGACCATTTCCAGAATCTCGATCTTCACGAGCTCGAGGTTCTGGGCATTGCGAGCCGGAGTGCGGCAAATGACATTGTCAACCCGACTGTCATCGTCCTCTCGGCCCATGCCGCCTTTGGTGAGGGTTAGCCTCCCATGCAACACAACACAGCCAGGGTCCCACTTACCACGATCCATGGCATTGGAGAACTTGACAAAGACGGAATGCTTCTTCATGATGCGCTGAATGTGCTGCCCGCCAATCCCGATGATGCGCTTGTGGTACTGATCAGGCACGTGGAACGAGATGGATGCCGGCATCTCCTGCTCGACCAAGGCCAAGCCCTGCTTCAGGGAGTCGTAGGACTGGGCGATCACCTCAATATTGAAATTGTACTCGCCGAAGTTGTCGAAGATGATCTGAACGTTGCTGTGTCCCATGATCTTGTTGATCTTGCCGTTTTTCTTGCCGCTCACAAACTCCTTGTGCTCGTTGGCGAGCTCGATCCTGACCCTGATCTGGTACGGCGCGTGGACGGCAAACTTGATCTGCGAGATGACCATCAGGGCGTCCTTGATAGACTCGTCGGAGCCAGTGATGGCGAACGACTGCCTGTCAAACAAGACGTCGGCATCCGAGTTGGCGCAGATGTCGCCCAGCATCGCCTGGACATCTTGGTTGCCGGGCTGGCGAGTGTCGGGCTGCATGAAGATCCACGACGCGGTATAGAACTGTCCGACCTTGATCGAGAGTAAGCAGGCAAGTCGCGCAGACGCGGGTAACTTGGAAACCTTACCAAAGCCATGAGCTCACGAAGAGAGCGCTCCACATGCAGGTTCTCAACAGCCTGCACACGCACCATGCCCTTCCTGGACCCCAGGGGCGGAAACATGATAAAGGAGCCATTTGCCTCTGTGATTTTGCGCACTTTGTCCATGCGGCTGAGCAAGATGCTGTCGATCTTGGCAGGGGGGATGGTCACATCTTTCACGAAGAGCCTGATGCGGGTAAGGACTTCATGGATCCGAAACTTGGCCTGCTCGATGGCCTGGGGGGTCTCGCCTGTGATGAGGACTTTTGAGGGGTCACGACGCTGGGCGTTGGGTGGGCAGTAGCGGTAGCAGCTGGAGAAGGGCGGCGGGAAGTAGATGGCCGTGTTGGTGACGGACTCGATGAGCTTAATGTTCTTGCGGTTGCGGCCGCACAGGAGCTGGTGCATGGAGGGGTCGAATGTGGTGGCATCGACGATTCTCCCGAGCTACGTGCACGTTAGCGGGCGGGCTCTCTGTGCTTGTCACAACAGGACGGGGCCGGCGTACGAGCTGGTCAATGTGGATAAGCACGCGCGTCTTGGCGTGCTCCGACGACAAATAGTCACCGTAGATAGCCACTCTCCAACGCTGGTCCCTCAGCAGGTCTACATCGCCGTTCAGGCCGCCAGTGAGGGTGGTGAGCTTAGGGCCGAGCAGGAAAATGTCGACTCCGCAGAACACCGACGTCTCGTCCAGGAAGTCTGTCACCGACTTCTTCAGGACGCCCTCGGAGAGGTTGGCAACCAGATGCCCGTCCACGACGACAGTCGTGCAACGCTGTTTTTGGCGGGCATTGTTTTAGCAAAGAGGGGAGGCACCTGGGCAGCACATGGAGGGACCCACCAGGGAGAGAGGCGTGTGGTTCAACACGGTCTCTCTCGTCTGCTGGACCAGGTCGGGCGCACCAGAGAGGCACACAGTGGTGACCTGGCCATTGACCCTCTTGGGGGTGGTCGAGATGACATGGGCCTCAATGGGCATGGGGTTCGACGTGATGTCCCTGCAGAGTTGGCGCAGATGGACCAGGTTCATGGCATGCACAGGCAGCTCGTAGACGGGGACATCGTCGGGAGCCTCCTCGGGATGTGTCCAGCGGAGGACGGCGTCGGTGGTAGCGTGCAGGATGTCCTCGGTGTTGGGGCCGGCGAGATCGGAGGCAAAGGGGACGTTGAACGAGTAATGGATCGGACCGTCGGGGACGGGCGGGGCGGCTATCGGAGGCGGACCTTGAGCAGCGATGTCTCTACGGGGATTGATGGCTGCCTGCATGCCCATGTTCGCCCGTGACATGCTGAAGTTGGCCGGACTCATCCTCTCGGGCCAGTGACGCATGCTTGACAGTTTATTCATGGCGGAGTCGTGAAGCCCAGAACCCTTGCTGGCCCAGTGTTTATGGTGGGTGGATGTAAGCTATCGGGGATCCGGATCGTCTACTCGTCGCGTCGGAGTCGGGAAGGACAAGTCGGGGGAGCCGGAGGTTGGTGGCTGTGGGGGTCGAGTTGCAGGAACGGCAGCGGCGGAGGCGGCAGAGGACGAGGCAATTGGGGCTAAAATGAGAGACTGAAGGAGACACAGGTCGGGCCTTGTCGAAATGGTGAGCATGCAGCAGAAAACGACACAAATGGCGAAAATGGGTATCTCTGGGGCGGGGGAAAGTGCAGGGCAGTAGAAAGGGAAGAATAAAGAGGACAACGAAGCTGTCGTGTGCTCGGGGCCTTCCTGCGATCGATAACAGGTTGGGGGAGGGGAACCTGATGCAGGTGGAGGAGGAAAGAGTCGTGACTTTGGTGAGGGATTGGTGGATGGCATGGAAGCTGATGGACTGGGAGGCAGTGGAGATGCGCCCGCTGGAACCATGAGCCAGCCACAGCGGTCCAGCCCAGAGCCCAGAGCGGCCGACAGCCAGTGAGGGGCCTTGGCCCGTGCGTTGATCGGGGTTTAATGCTTGGCACGTGCACCATCAACAACGAACCTGGAAGCGCACCGCTCCACTGCGCATTTTGCAGTTCAAGGTTCAATATTCCGTCCCAGACAACATGTCGCATGAACGCCGCTTTTCCCGAGCCGTATCCCAGAGTCATGGAGGCATGTTCACTTGTGTTTGAGCCTTTTTGTAGGTACAATATGTGCCCCAATATCAGTCCGTATGTACCGTACGTTACCTATAGGCGTTATGTTATGACGGGATATAACCCTTCCAGGTTGGCATACGACAGAAGACCTTTCCAAAAATGTCCTGATATCATCTCAGCCTGAGGTCTGCCGCAGTCCGCGGGTACGCATTCCCGCTCTGGAAGGTTCACTGTCTCTATTACCGGCTGTCCGAATTTCTCCTACCAAGTCTGTCAAAGTCTGTGACTGTGAGCCTTGAGCCAGCAGAGCTCTTCGAGCTTGGAGCTGTGCAGCATTTTTTATTTAGCATGGAGGTCCCCTAGTGCAAGCCAAGTTGTGGGAGCTTGATGGGCCCCAAGATGTTAATATGTCACAGTTACGAGGCCGTATATTGACCAGATTTGCTGCCGTACATCCCGGCTCTCTTGCTTTGACGTGTCTTCTTGACCGTATGATGAGAGTCCAGATGTGAGCTGCTGGTGGAGCCACTTCGGCCGGCGGTGACGTTGTTCTCCCCTGTTGCCGCCAGACACGATCAAGCAGACTTCTCTGTCCCCGGTCCTGAACCTGACAGCATCACCTCGACCTGCTACCTGACAGTCGGCCTGCATCTGGATCTCAGCTTTCTCCTGGAGGACACGTATGCGGCCGAACAAGTAGACGGCACATCCGAAGCCTCCCGTAGAGAAAACGGCTCACAGCTGGCCGTGAATGGAGCTCACTATCGCCAAGCACGGTAGGGGTGGTTGTCGGGACCCACTAGAGCTGCTTCCAAGACTCTTCTTAACATCCGTCATTCAAGATGTGATGAGGGGACAGTAAACATGTTGCTATACCATAGGTAATCCGTGCAAAGCTTGCCCCGAGATCATGCTTCTTACTACTCCCTGGTGCAGCTGAGGACTCCTTTCTCAGACAAAGTCCAGTGATCTGCCATTCCAGCTCGAACAGAAAGGAACGTAGCCATCGGATACACGGACCACAACGACCTACCGTGCAGCTGTCCGATAGTTACAGACTCAACTCGATCCCGATCTTCGTCTGCACCGGCAATCATCATGGCGTCCATCCCTGCTATGCGCCAAGTTATTACCGTGGCACTATTGTGTCGTAACCTTGAAACATCGTTTCCAGGCTCGCCAGGGAGTTAGTTAATTACTTGTTATCTGTAGCTCATTTGCGAGTTGTGGCAGTGCTAAAAGGAGGTTACCTTGGCCGGAGCCGCCGGGGCCTCAAATCTGAACTGAACGACGACAGCCCAAGCAACCTGGGCCAAGCGACAAATTGAAGAATCCAACCCAGGTTTTCAGGTTGTTTGTTGAGGCAAGAGGAGAAATGGCACGACAGGAAACAGTCAAAAAACAAGGAGGAAAAATGGTTGCAAAAAGGAGAAATATAAGCAAGCCAGATCAGAAGGAGAGCATAGAGGAAGAAGTATACAGGACACTAAAATGAGAATACAAGACTAACAAGCCTTGAAACCCTCAATCACGGCTGGACTGGAATGCACTTGTTACAAAAACATTGCGACTCTTGCACAGGAACGCAAGGGGATATGAAGACTGGCGCCTCTACATTCCGGCTTGACATTCCTCTGATGCTTGGACTCCTAATGCGCCCTACGTACCAGTCGACGAGATTCGGCCGGTAAACTGGGTGTCAACACAAACACTCAATCAAAAACACAGATCCAGCCAAACGTACAAAGCAGAATGGACTCCAAGGTCATTTTGCCGGTATCAAACGGCGCGTCATGTAGAAAGATCTGTCAACACAGGAGATATGCGAAAAGACTTCAAACCAGCGTTTGATCCTTGATGGAGGTGCCGAATGCTCCACCTGTTGGACAACCTCCAGGTACCAGTCCACCTCAACCAGCAGAACCCCAGGAGGCCTTATGCATCACATCCCCCACCGCAAACCACCATGCAAGCCAGAGGAAACAAAAAGCAATCCACCCGCAGCTAGCAAAACCATTCCCAATCCCCTCCACTCCCCCAGCCTGACTGACCCATACAAAAGCTCTAAACAAGACACATACTCGAGACACCACCGCCGCGCCGCGTATTGGCCACTCCCATTCACCGTCCTGTCAACCCAGTCCCATCCCATCCCAGCCCCCCCTTCCCCAACCGGTACATCCCCCATCACCAACCTCATAAATCCACCTCCCACTAGACACACCACCACGTCCACCCCATCACCGATACCCCCTCTCCAGATACACCACCTCCTCCTCCCTCCCCTGCTGATGCACCGGCACAGCCCGTCCATAGTACCTCTCCTCATTCATGACCTGCTGCCCCCTCCCAACCTGCCCAACCTCCCCCCCACCACCAGAAACGACACTAAACCCTCTCCCCAGCGGCGCCGGAGGCGGCGCCATCGCCTCCCTCCTCCCACCCCCAACCTCCTGCTGATGGTGATGCTGCTGCTGGTACTGATGGTGCGGATGATACCCCGCCGGAGAAGCATGATCTGTAGCAGGTCCGGGCGCCGGCACCGACGCAGCAGGGACATATTCCACCCTCCTAGCCGGGTCGGCGTACTCATACTCTCTCGGGGCCGAGGGAGCGGGGGGTGCTTCATACCGGACGGCGGCGGCGGCCGTGTTGGTGACTGTGCTGGTGCCGCCTCGGGCGGGAGGGCGCACGCTGGCGGATCGGTACCCTTGCATGGGATCGTCATCCGGTCCCAGACGGCGCTCATAGGCGACGGGGACTTCGTAGCGGGCGAGTGTGGGAGCTCCCTCGGGCGCAGCGGCCATGGGGCGGGCGCTGGCGGCGCGGTAGAAATCCCGCGGCGGGGGCGGGGGGCGGTCATCGAGGGCCAGCGGAAGCCGCTCGTAGCTTGGTGGGTCGGCGTCATAGCGGGCTGGGTCTCGGTGAGGGCGGACACTGGCCGGCCGGGCCATGTAGTCCCTCGCCGGCTCGGGCCGGGATGGAAGGTACTCCGCCGGGGGATGGCCCATGGGGTTATTGCCCGGACCGGCTTGCTCGCGGTAGGCGTACTCTGGCTGCGTGACGACGCGTCTCGGCGCTGCATAGGCTGGCGAGGACGAGTGGTAGATGACGGCATCGTCGTCAAGCGGCTCGGGCCGCCGGGAGATGGAGCGCGGAGCCATGACTCGCTCGTAGGGACCTCTGGGCTCCGCCACCACCTCCTCTCTAACGACGGTGGCCGGGCGGGCAGGCTCCAAGTACTCGCGGCCAAAGGCATCGACGATAACGCGACGGGGCGGTGCTCGAGGAGGGGGCATTGCTGCAGCGGGGGGCCGCTCATAGCCGACTGGCGACTGCGAGCGTTCGGCGTACGCCGTAGGACGCACGCTCACCCTTGACGGAGCGCGGATGTCACGATAGTAAGTAGCACCATCCTCGTAGGGACCCTCGACAAGGCGGGGAGCAGGTCGCACGGTACGTACTTCCCTAGCGACGTACTGGGCTGACTCGGGCCCGGCCTGGTAACCGGTGGGCTGCGGCGGCCTGTAATCATCGTAGTAGACCCTCTCATATCTCGGGGGTGTGACGAGAACGGGCGCTTCGCCGTCACGAGGGCGGTAGTCATCGGCCCTCTCATAACCTACGACCCGCTCCTGCCTGACAATCCTGGGCTGGTAGCGTTCCTGATAGCCTTCCTCAACTCGCAGTGGCTGGTCATACCTAGGCTCGTCATCGTGTATCTCTAAAGGCTGCTGTTGCGAGTACCGCTGGCGCTTGTGCGGGCGAGCATACGGAGGGGTCAGGGGCGAAGGAGAGCGAGGCTCTGGCTTGATGTATGGCGACGCGGCAGCCTCAGCAGCAATCCGGTCAGCCTTTCTCTTCTTCTTTTTGTTCTTCTTCTTTTCCGCCCTGCTACCATGAGGAGAGCTCTCCGGGCTCGAGCCGTTGGAAGGCTGCTTTCTCAGGGCAGTGACCTGCGCAGGGGCCGCCTGAGGCCGGCCGCCCTGTTCAGATGAAACCAGCTGCGACTCCCTTGCGACGGCGGGCTGCACCACGTGGGTCGGCTGCGGAGCAAGAGGAGAAAGGTTATGGCCTCGGACAACAGGAGGCTCGCGAGCCAGGGCTTGGTCGAGCAATCGCTCGTTCCTCGTAGCATCATGTGCTCTCCTTGTTCCGCCCGAGTCCTCCGAGAAACTCCCCGAGCTGCTCTGCGCAGCGCCCGAAGCCTCTGCCACTTGAGGCTGGTATGACCTTGCAGAACTACTGGCGGCAATTGACAGGCCAGGTACGGATGTGGCCGCCGCCGGGGCTGTCTCGACCGGTGCGGGATGGCTGAGCAGTTGCCGTGGCTGGACACCACCACGGTTGAGCTCTGCCTGTGCAGGCAGCGGAGCGGGCTGGGCTTGTGCTGGAACGACGGGCTCGAGATCGAGTTCGGGCTCGTAGGGCGAGCCCTCTTTCATCTCTTCGTCCTCGGACTCATTGGGCAGTCGAGATGCCACGTTCGGTTCGGGCGTATCGTGACGGCTCGAGTAGAAGGTGTCATCGTCGGCCGAGTCGTTGGATGTTGAGGCATTAGCAGCTGTGTCGTCAGTAGGCTGGACAGGGTGAGTCGCGTGGACCAGCGACAAGGCTTTCGCCATGATGTCGGCGACATCAAGTTCGGCCAGCTGCTCCGACGCCTTGTTCGCGGTCCGGCGCTGCTCGAGTTGCTCCTTCAGCCCGCGTTCCACGCGCTGTCGCTGCAGCTGAATCTCGGCCTTGATCAAGTCGTCCGACTTTTCCAAGAGCACGGGATTGATCTCTGGCTTCCCCGAAGCGCGCGACAGTGTTCCCAAGCCAGGAACGGTCGGAGGCATGGCTACTTGTGCCCGTTGTTGGTTTGCCTGGTAAGACTGGAGATTGTCAACTACTGGGCGACCGCTGTTTACGGCGGCGCGTTTTGCAGCGGCCAATTGCGAAGGCGGCGGCACTGCGGGAGTAGAGGACGCAGGTGCTGAGGGCGGTTTCTGGGCCTGCGCGGCTTTCCCTGGTAGATGCGGTGGTTTGATGCGAGGATGCGTGCCGTTGATGATTTGGTCGCGAAACTGCAGCAGTTTACTGTACTCGCGCATCTCACCAAGTTCTTCTTGCGTGAGCGACGACATCAGCGAAGCATTGGCCGCTGGATCCAGCCTCGGCGCTCCGCCTCCTGCCATTACCCCGACCACAGATGCCCCAGCCATACCGGTGGTGTTTTTGGCAATGTGCTCCTGTGTGCTCCTGTGTGCAGCAGATTGTGCAGCAGTGCGCGTCTTTCAAATGGCAACTCGAGCGCGTCAGCAAGCCATCGGATACAGCAGCGGCCAAAAGACGTCGACAATGACAAACAGCAAAGACTGCGTTGAAGCTGATGGTGATATCGTTGACAAGAGGTTGCCCCTTTCTAACATCAGAGAGAAAATACACGTCTGGCAGAACTTGGGAGTGAGACGGAGTCGTTAAATGCCAAGACACGGTTGCGCACAGACCAGCCCAATCCAATCTCGGTGGGTCCTTCTTGCAGCCTGAGTCAACTTCTCGCATTGCTGGATTCAAATGGAAGGTTGCAAGATCAGGGACAGGTGGAAAGTTGAAGGATTCACAGGGAAGAGTTGGCTGTATAAAGGGAACTGATCGACGTCCAAGGCATCGGTGCGATTACGACGTGATATTCCATCGTACAAGCACGGAAGTTACAACTCACGTGCCTTGTCTCACTCCCACTTCAACGACTCAACTTGCTTCCCCTCTTTCAGAGAACACTTGGTTCCAGGTTGTGCTTTTGAATTGAAGGATTATTTTGGATATACTTTTCGTCCAATTCAGCGGGTTCATTCACTGCATAGTCTTGAACTCAAATGGAGGCCGAACAGACCTTTGTCAATGGGGCGTCCCCACAACAAGTCTTCTTCTTGTGAGTCTCAGGCGGGAACAGGAGGGCCCAACAGGCCACACCTCGATGGCTAACTCCGTTCCAGTGATATTGACAACTGCCTCTACCCAAAGAGTGAGTCCCGTTTTGGTTCAGGGAACCTCAAGACACAGACAACTGAGGTAGGCTACAGGCGCCAAGGTGCACGATGTGATGGCTGAGCTCATTGACCGATATTTCGTTACTCATCTTTCTCTCCCATGGGAAGACGCGGTGCGGCTGCACAAGGAGTACTACCAGAACTACGGCCTGGCCATCGAGGGGCTCGTACGGCATCACCAGATCGACCCCCTGGACTACAACGCCAAGGTTGATGACGCTCTCCCTCTGGACGACCTCATCAAGCCCCGGCGCGAGCTCAAGAGATTGCTCGCCGACATTGACCGGTCCAAGGTCAAGCTGTGGTTGCTGACAAACGCCTACGTCAACCACGCCAAGCGTGTGGTCCGGATACTCGAGGTGGAGGAGTTCTTCGAGGGTCTTACCTACTGCGACTACGGCGCGGTGCCCTTCAAGTGTAAGCCGCATCCCGACATGTACCGCAAGGCCATGAGGGATGCGGGGGCTGAGAGATACGAGGACTGTTTCTTCGTCGGTGAGCAGTCAACCCCGGCTTTGTCTTCGCACAGCATCCGTCATTGACACAGAGATAGACGACTCGTACCAAAACTGCAAAAAGGCACAGGAACTGGGCTGGACTGTGGCTCACCTCGTCGAGGACGACGTCAAACCCCCGGCGACGCCAGCCTCCAAGTACCAGATAAGACATCTTGAGGAGCTGCGGAACGTATTCCCGCAGTTCTTCAAGTCAGACTCGTCAGACGCCAGCTGAAGGGCGAGAACATCCGGAAAGACAGACACCCAGACAAAGATGCGAGTTTCAAGTTGAATTGGATAGACCCGGCCGCCCCTGCGGCCCCAGCAATGCAGCGCTTAGATACAACCAAACCCCCCTGGTTCCATTTGCACCTTTCCCTTCCAAACGCCACACCATTCCGTGATGCATCCCAATTCCATCCAGACCAGGTACCTAATAAGGCCACCCAGTAAACGCCATACCCATGAGTGCAAGCACAGACCCTACCCCCTCCACATCACTCTCCTCCACTCCAACCCACCCAAAAAGCAATCATAACCACCTCAACCCGCTAAGGCCGCTGCAAGCTCCCCACCAGCGCGTCCAGCTGCGCAAACACGTCACCCCTCTCCCGCACCGCCTCCTGCCTCTGTGCCTCCAGCCCCGCAATCTCCTCCTCCAGCCCCTGGATCGTCCGCAGCTGGTCGCGCTCGCTGTTCTGCAAGCCGGGCAGCTCCGACACGAGGTACTCGATGCGCTGGGCCTGGTAGATGAGGTCGCGCGCGATCTCGACTTGGCCGTCTTTGAACGTTTGCGGGTCGAGGGTGTCGACTGGAAAAAGTGACAAGGGGCGCGCCATGGGGGTTAGTTGGAGGCTGGGCTGCGGCGGTGGGGGTTGGGGGGAGGGGGGAGTGAACGGACGGACCTTCTTTGGGCTGGTCGGCTTTGAGATCGGGGATTTTGTCTGCGGGTGTGAACTGCTCGAGGTCATGGTGTCGTTCTACGTAGTAGAGGCCTGCGATGAACATGGTGCAGAGCTGTCGGCGGCGGCAAGTTAATCGGGGAGGATGAAGTAGTTGGGGGGGGGGGGATTGCGGCGCATACCAAGTCCATGGACTCCTGCAGTTGAGTGAGAATGTCCGACATTGTGAATGATGTGTGTTCTGGCCCAATCCTCGAGGCCGTCGCTGCCGTGAGGTTTGATACGGAGCAGAGGATGAATGTGTTGCTGTATGTTCCTCGAAGCTAGGAGGGCAGCTTGAAGCGGAACAGGCTGATAAGATAAGGATCACCTAGGGCGGCCGCTCTTGACTCCCGGCAGGCAAAGCAATTGTTTGGTTTGAAGATGGCAATGTGAACCCACCAGCATTCCGGGAGAAACTTGGTTTGCGCTCCGAAATGCGGCTCGCTCTCTTTATTAAGAGGAAGCCATTATTCCCTCAAACCCTCCACCCTCTCTCACGGCGCACCTTTTCCGCCGCCAATCCTCTCAGCGCAGCCTCCCCTCTCAATCCCGATCAACCCGAACCACCACCGCCGTCACCCGAAAATGCCACCTCCCCCGAGCACACCCACATCGCGGCCACGCCACCAAACAATCCCCTAATCTATCCCCCCTCGCCCTCCCCACACCACACCGACCTCCCCTCCTTCCTAGCCCACGCATCCCGCACCAACCTCGACCCCGCCTCGACCGTCTACGTCGGCACCCACTTCGAGTACACCGCGATCCAGTCCCTCTCCCGCTACGGCCTGGTTTTGCGGCGCGTGGGCGGCGTCTCGGACGGCGGCATTGACCTGCTGGGGACCTGGCCATCCCTGCCGCTACCTCCACCACCTTCTTCGTCTTCGTCTGCTTTGTCGGGACAAGGCAGCCCGCTGCTGCGGGTGCTCGCCCAGTGCAAGGCCGTGCAGCGGCCCCGTCCGCACCTCATCCGCGAGCTGGAGGGGGCGTTCGCCGCCGCGCCGGTCGGGTGGAGGGGCAGGAGCGGGGTGGTGGGCTTGTTGGTGACGGAGAAGCCTGCCACCAAGGGGATACGGGAGGCGCTGGGACGGAGCCAGTGGCCGATGGGGTTCGTGGCGTGTTCGAGGGACGGGCGGGTGGAGCAGCTCCTGTGGAATCGGAGGGCCGAGGAGGAGGGCTTGGAGGGGGTGGAGGTGCGGCTGAAGTACCTTGAGGATGCTGGGAGGGATTTGGTGCTGACGCGGAAGGGGAAAGCTTTGGCGCCGTTTGTGGAGGGGAGGCAGGTGGAAGGGTAAGGGGGGTTGAGTTGAGAGAGGGTGTCACTATTGTACAAAAGTTGAGCCCGGTTTTGACGAACACTTGTAAGTCGGGGATGTTGCAGATTCCGGGTGAGAGCTGACGACGGCACAATAGGGATATGTGCTCGATGGAGTCAAAGCAGCCCCCTGGCATGCTCCTTCACAAACCCAACTTGGGCAATAGTTGGCTAATCTCGATAGAGCTGTAATGGTGGGTCTGAACGTCTGCTCGACTGTGGGCAGAAGTTGACCGGAGAACCAGTGAAGGCAGACATCTTGAATTTCTACAAGAAAGCCCAAGGACAATCCAACCCAACATCACCAGCTATCCTTGCACGATTCAAATATTCAACATCGGTCCAGCACTCCTCAAGAACAAGTTGTTTTCCGCCCTGCTTAGTTCACTCGACCGCAACAAAATTCGCACTCCAAAATCCCTTCCGCGCCACTCCGATAGCAAGACATCAGTCATCCCATATAGCCTGCCTAGTCTTGGCAATCTCCTCCTCCCTCTTCCGCTCCCTCTCCTTCTCCTCCTCCCTCCTTTTTCTCTCCTTCTCGCGGACCGCCTTGTCGTACGCCCGCTGCTCCTCCGTCGGTTTGGGGGCCCTCATGCCCAAGGCGCTGGCGATCATGCGCCGCGCCACGGCGTCTGTCTTCTCGGGCCGTTTGGAGGGCCCACCGCCTGCTGCTGTCGAGGATGATGAGGGCGACGGGTAGTCGCCTGCGTCATCGAACGGTGGGATGCTGAACCTAGTGCCCGAGAGCGCCGGGGCCGGGTTCGGGAAGGACCGCTTGCTGTGCTCGACGGGGGAAAGTGGCGTTGGTGGTGGTGCTGAGGTGCCCGCGTGTCTGGTGCTGGTGGCCACGGGGGTGGTTTCTGCGTCGTCGTCTTCGTCGTCTTCGGCTTCGTCTTCCCAGCTATCCGCCACGGGACTGCTCTTCTTCTTTTGAGCCTTGGTTCGTGGTGGCGGTGCTGTCTCTAGCTTTGTGGTGTTGATAGACAGTTTGCCGAGGGCGGAGGGGAGATCGTCGTGTCCTTTGGGTGCCATTGCAAAAGCTATGCTGATTCCAACTTTACTTTGCTTCTTAGCAATCGCAGGCCCTAGATAGCAAATGGAAATCGTGGTTTGCAAGAAGGAAGCTAAGAAGAGTAGCAAATTGGGCCGATGGAAAAGGGGGCAAACAGCAAAAGAAAAAGGGAAAGAGAGGAGTAGTAAGAAAAAAGAGAGGGAAAGAAGGACAACCAAAGAGAAAGATAAAAGAATCGCAAAATAGGTAGCTAAAGAAAAGAAAAAAGCTGAATACCAGACAGTTGTATTGTTTTCGTTCCAAGTCCCGCGTTAACAAATAAACGCGAGAATTGATTGTCTGTAATGTGCTGTCGAATGAGACCGGATGAGGGCCGCGTGCGAAGGAGATAGGTATAAATGGCGGTTTCAGGTTGTGTTGATCTTGTGGTTGACAAAGTGTTTGAAGTTGGACAAGAAAGGCAGAGAGGAAATGACGGAGACGACCGAGGATAAACGCTTTAACAAGGACGGGATTTCACTATTTATGCAACGCCTGAAAGTAGGTGTGGCTGGACAACAAGCATATGCAGCACCAATCTGCGGAACTGCAGGCTGAGAGGTTGTTGTTGAACTTCGAGACAGCACAAAAGGTACATGGAAGTGGACTTGAACACTCAACCCGATGATCGACCTCACGGCACATGGCGCAGGAAAGCGCGGGGGCGGGGCTGTGTGGGGAAGATGGACGGGAGCCAAGTGGAGACCTCACGCAGCCACAATCAGTGGCTGGTGAGCCAATTTTCTGACGCAGTTGTGGCTTGCTTGCAGGGCCCCTGGAACAGCCGGATCATCGGAGCTAAGATAAGATTAGCGATTGCTGCCAGCAGCTTCCATGGCCGAAAATCGTTCCTGTCCTCCACCTTGCGCCCCGGCGCATTATTCAGACATCATCGCCATGGATCCTGGCTTGCCCGGGCCTTTTCGGAGCTACCATTGACACTCAACCACAACGCCCAGGGGCTTTCCGTACCGCGCATTTAATCTGTACAACAATAATTTTTTCTGCCTTGTTACCATTTTCTCAGACTTGTGTGTGCATATAAACTTTCCCTTGCCGCCCGCCCTTACGAGCGGGCCGAGCTTGGATCGCCTGAACCGAGAAGCGCAAATCCTGACGTCAACAAACGGCCCTTGAGCTGCTTTATTCACCATCCACGATGCTGCCTCGACAACGTGTCCTGCGGTTACCCGCGCCGACAAGCCCCATCTTCTCGACGCCGTCAAAAAGGCTGAGCACGTGTCCAGTCCCGGCATCAATACGACACAGACGCAGTGCTGCGCCGCCCCGGCAGATCTCCCCACGGGGCTGGCCTTCGTCGCTCTCGAACTTCTCAACATATACCGCCCTAGGGAAACGGAAAGATGGGTTCTTTGACGGGCCGGTCGAACCCCTCTCGGAAGAGGAGAAGAAGGCGAACCTCGAGAAAGCCGAGGCGGAGGAAAAGGAAGCCACCAAGCCCAAGAGTGCCAGCTCCGACGCGGCATCCCACAATAACGGAAAGGGCGCGCCGGAGTCGACAGACGGCAAGGGGAGTGCTGCCGGTGGTGCTTCATCTGGCTCCGCGGGAGACGACTCGGGGTCGAGCGGGGGCAAAAGGGGTCGGAAAAGCGACAAAGCTCTCGCGAAGCCCGTCGTACCCGAGATTTATCCCCAGGTTCTAGCAATCCCCATCGCCAAGCGGCCGCTTTTCCCAGGCTTCTACAAAGCCATTACAATCAAGGACCCCAACGTTGCTGCTGCGATCACGGAGATGTTCAAGCGGGGACAGCCGTATGTGGGAGCTTTCCTCTTCAAGGACGAGAATGCCGATGACGATGTCATCCGGAACCCAGACGATGTCTACGACGTTGGTGTATTTGCACAGGTCACCAGCGCATTTCCAATGAACTCGCAGGGTGGCGAAGGCGGCCTGACGGCGATTCTTTACCCTCACCGCAGAATCCGGCTGTCTTCGCTGATCCCTCCAAAGGGTGCGGATGCCTCAAAAGCACCGCCCGTACCAGAGCCCATCCCCGAGCCGATTCCCGAGACGGCCGACGACGCAGAGCCGAAAGGAGACGTGGTTGCGAGCTTCGAGGAGAGTGCCGTTGAGCAGAAGCCCGAGCCACCCAAGAAGCTGCACGAGGTTACATCATTCCTGAAAAAGTACCCCGTTAGCATCGCCAACGTCGACAACCTGACCGAGGAACCACACGACCCCAAGAGCCAAGTCGTCCGTGCCGTTACGAACGAGATTGTGAACGTGTTCAAGGAGGTGGCCAGCATGAACAGCTTGTTCAGGGACCAGATCTCCACCTTCTCCATCAGCCAATCCGCCGGCAACGTCATGTCTGAGCCAGCCAAGCTTGCCGACTTTGCCGCCGCGGTCTCGGCGGGTGAGCCCGCGGAGCTTCAAGAAGTGCTCGAGAGCTTGAACGTCGAAGATCGGATGCACAAGGCGCTCTTGGTGCTCAAGAAGGAGCTGGCGAATGCCCAGCTGCAATCAAAGATCACCAAGGATGTGGAGAGCAAGATCACAAAACGGCAGCGCGAGTACTGGCTGATGGAGCAGATGAAGGGCATCCGGAGAGAGCTCGGTATCGAATCAGACGGCAAGGACAAGCTGGTCGAAAAGTTCAAGGAAAAGGCGGACAAGCTGGCCATGCCGGAAGCGGTGCGAAAGGTGTTTGACGAGGAGCTTAACAAGCTGGCGCACCTGGAGCCCGCCGCGTCAGAGTTCAACGTAACCCGGAACTACCTGGACTGGTTGACCCAGATCCCCTGGGGCCTGCGGAGTGCCGAGAATTTTGACATCCAGAACGCCATGAAGGTGCTGGATGAGGATCACTATGGCCTCAAGGATGTCAAGGACCGGATCCTGGAGTTCATCGCGGTCGGCAAGCTACGTGGGACGGTCGAGGGCAAGATTCTTTGCTTCGTCGGACCTCCTGGCGTGGGCAAGACGAGCATTGGCAAGTCCATTGCCCGCGCGCTCAACCGCGAATATTACCGGTTCAGCGTCGGTGGTCTTACCGACGTTGCTGAGATCAAGGGTCACAGGAGGACGTACGTCGGTGCGCTCCCGGGTCGCGTGATTCAAGCCTTGAAGAAGTGCAAGACTGAGAACCCCCTGATTCTCATCGACGAAATCGACAAGATAGGGCGAGGGTATCAGGGCGACCCTTCCTCTGCCCTGCTTGAACTCCTCGACCCGGAGCAGAACAGCTCGTTTCTCGATCACTACATGGACGTTCCCGTCGATCTCTCCAGGGTGCTCTTCGTCTGCACTGCCAACATGACGGATACCATTCCCCGGCCTCTCCTCGACCGCATGGAGGTCATCAGGCTGTCCGGCTATGTCTCGGATGAAAAGATGGCCATTGCTGAGCGCTACCTCGCGCCCCAGGCGCAGGAGCTGGCTGGGCTGAAACAGGTCGACGTGCAGCTGAGCAAACTTGCCATTGAGGAGCTCATTAAGTCATACTGCCGCGAAGCTGGTGTCCGCAACCTCAAGAAGCAGATCGAGAAGGTCTACCGCAAGTCGGCGCTGAAGATCGTCCAGGATCTGGGAGAGGAGGCGCTGCCCGAGGCCAAGGCCCTCACGGACGAGGGCAAGGCGGCCCTGGAGGAGTCGGAGAAGCAAGGCAAGACGGAAGAAGCCGGCCGGGAAGCAAGCGAAAAGGAGACGACCGAGCAACCCAGGAAGCCGCTCGAGGTTCCCAAGAGCGTGAACGTCGTCATCGACAAGGACAATCTCAAAGACTACGTTGGTCCGCCCATCTTCACCTCGGACAGGCTGTACGATGTCACGCCGCCAGGCGTCACCATGGGCTTGGCCTGGACCCAGCTGGGCGGCGCCGCCATGTATGTCGAGGCCATCCTCCAGGCCGCTCTGAAGCCGTCCAGCCGGCCATCGCTTGAGATCACGGGCAACCTCAAGACGGTGATGAAGGAGTCGTCGACCATTGCCTACTCGTTCGCCAAGTCGCTGATGGCCAAGGAGTTCCCCGAGAACCATTTCCTGGAAAAGGCCAAGATTCACGTGCACGTGCCCGAGGGCGCGGTGCAGAAGGACGGGCCGTCGGCCGGCGTCACCATGGCGACTTCGCTTCTGTCCTTGGCCCTGGACACGCCGGTCGACCCGGCGGTCGCCATGACGGGCGAGCTGACGCTGACGGGCAAGGTGCTCCGCATCGGAGGCTTGAGGGAGAAGACGGTGGCGGCGCGGCGGGCGGGCTGCAAGATGATCATCTTCCCGCAGGACAACGTGTCCGACTGGCTGGAGCTTCCCGAGGTATGGGTTCCCCCCCGTTTGCTTCCCCACCTCACAAACAAATTCCATGGTGATGGGGGAAAAGAAATGAAAGTGTGCTGACGAGAGTGCTACACACAGAATATCAAGGAAGGCATCGAAGGCCGCCCGGCAAGCTGGTACTCGGAGGTGTTTGACCTCATCTTCCCCAACCTGGACCGCGAGAAGGCCAGACGGTGCAAGATGTACGGCGATACCAAGGACGGCGAAGCGGACAAGTTGGATGAGTCGGACGATAAGAGTGACTAATAGAACGGTTCTTGTCGAGAAGACGGAGGAGGGAACCAGAAACCCCCCTCCTCCTCCCCCATCCCAAGTCCCTGGGCCGGCAGTGTTTTTTTCTCTTTCCAGTTCGCTACCCACATTTGCCTGTGCCAATCAATCACTGCCAGTCAGTGGCCCCAAAGTCAGGCGAACGGTACCGTCTGACGAGTGTCAGTGCATGCGGTTCCCATGCCCTCAAACAGCGCGGGATTGGAGCGGCGTTGGAAGGGAGGCGGCTGGAGTGGCTGGGCGGAAATGAAGATGTTGGAGTGAGGGGAGAGGGGTTGTAAAACCAGGCTATGCCTGGGCATCTGAACCTAGCATCACAAAGGGGACCGCCTGGAGAAATTTGTTCCAGGAATCAGTGGATGGGTGGACGGACGAGGATATGGATGCAGTAGTAGCGTGAAAAGAGACTACGGAATAGACGCTGGCGACTGGTGGTGGTGATGGGATTCAGGGCCCATTTTGTACGCAAGGTGGATGACTACATAACGGGAGGCTATCTAGTTATCTAGTTGACACCAACACATCCTCACTCTCTATATTGTCTAGAATCTGTCTATGTGTATCATATCGTGCATGCTTGGTGATCAGGTACGATGTGGTGATGGCGCTAAATACTGAAATGGCATGAGTTCAAGGAATGCATGCGGAGGCTAAACGATCAACCCTGATCACAAAGTATAACCCTACCACCTACGGTGCTCCCTCCCACAGTCATGATGACAGCCGACATATCTGTACTGTGTATGTACACACATGCAGGTTTGATGGCGCCCGTGCTGCGGCAGGTGTTGTGTTGTGTGGGGAGTGGCCGGATGGAAGCTGTGGGATGGGTTCACCCGCGCAAGTCCGCCTCGGAACAACCAACTGCTTGGGTTGACAGGCTATGTGAGCATGTAAGGTAGGTAGTCTAATTCGACGAGGGAATGTGTGTGTGTGTGATTCCTGTGTCTGGTGTCTCTTTTCGGGGCACGAGCTGAGCTACTGCGTCGATAGACATCGCTGGTGTAGTTGTTGAGAGCCGTCGCCTGTTGGTTGGCAGAACGGAGGTAAGTATCTAGGTTTCAACTTGGCCGGGTTCTGTCCAACCTAAGCTCAGGCAGCAAGCAAGTAAGCACTCCTACTACAGTAGTCGCCAGAGTGAGCATGAGAGACGTGGTGATAACGCGGCGCTAAGGTGCTGCCAGACTCCCTTGCTTGATCTGGCATGCTGTGTGTGCCTCTCCGTGTTGCAGCATCCCGTCAAGTAAGAGCTGCTGCATTGGACACGGACATGCTGCTGCATGCAGCCTTGTTTTTTTCCCTTTTTTTGCGTTGACATGCCAATGGACGACATTATTATGCATGGCTTTCGTGCGAGGATTGGTTGCTGAGTAGTTTGCTGGCGTGTGCTTGGGCAGCAATGCTGCGGTAGAACCGTCCGAACGCGGGGCTGCTTAGGAAGAGGAACTGGGTGGTCAGCGCCCGCAGGCTGGGCAGCGCTTGATCAGACGGGTAAAGTGACGGCTGCGGATGTGGGCTTGTGGATTTGTTGTTAAGTGAGTGCTGGCCTGTGGTTTTGGGTATGGGGGTCGTGTGTTCTCATCAAAGGTGAGCGAGGCATTGATTCGGGATGTCTGAGGACTCAGGCTTGGAAACGGCCTCGGGCTGATCCAATCTTCCCGTATCATTGATCTTGGGATAGGACGGGCAACGGTCCGGTTGATGTGTTTGCGGTGTCCAGGTGCCATTGGGTTGAGATTCAGGTCGGGCATGAAAACAGGGAGCGTTCTGCCGCTGCTCTGACTTCAAGGTCACGGTACTTACTATCCAAGAAGGTGGATGGGGTTTTCAGAAGAGGAAAGAGGGCGAGCGGCGAGTGGGTCTCTTCGCCCAAATGAGCACATGGCCAGCTGAGGTAAGCGCCATTTGGTATTGTATGGTATTGTACGAATGCCGCCTTTGGTAGAGCCCGAAACAGCCGCATTTTCATCCGGGTATCGATACTGATACCAAATTTGTGCGGTGGTCTTTTTGACTGCATGCTTCAAGGCCGCACCACGCGATACGTATGGTCTCTTTTCGAAAGTCAACAGATAGCCTTGATCCAAGCAGGTCCGTCACAGGGCTGTGAGGCCATGGGCATGCATTGTAACGAGCCCATCTGCCCATCGCACCGTTACACGTGGTTGAACCCCACCCGCGGATACTGCCAGCCCCGGCCCCCTGTCTCGGCATCTCCCCACAAGCGAACGGATACCGCAGCAATGTGACGGGGACCGAGTTTCCAGGTTGCAACTCGTCCCATCAAGGTTCGTCCCTCGAAGTCCTGCCTCGTCTAGGTTGTGCAGTATGCAGGAGGTCAGCAAGCAAACAGGACATGTCGAAGCCACCGGAGGTACTGGGTAACCTGGACCGTTAGCCTGGACCGTAGCGAAAACAGAAGAGGGAAAGTTATCTACCAAGTATCACTTTTTTGACCACAGGATATTGGATGAGAGTGGCAGTTCTCAGCCTGACCCCAATTCGACTTCGCTCCATCAGTCGACCGGGCACCCGACAGCCGCACCGAACGTACCTGCCCTCGCTCCTCGACTCAACCTCGTCTGCAGTACGAGAATATTTTCTCTCATTTCAGAGCTACTCGCCCGACTACACGCACCTCCTACTAACCGACATAATCGTCGAGCCACACGCATGCTCTGAGCTGCCAGACAACACACTGCAGCTCACGGTCCCCCATTCTTCACTGCCATCACGACATAACCGGGGCTTTGAGGCTCTAAGCACGCATCTGCAAGACGTCGGAAAACCCTTCTTCCTCTCGACGTCCTCCCACTCATCTCTAACCGCCGCCGCCTGCCATTTGGCCCATCCGGCTCGCTGTCAGCCTGCGGTGTCCCGTGAGGCTCACTACACATGGCATACCAAGGCTGAACTGTGCGGCTTCCCGACTCTCAGTGTACACATATATCGCTCATGGTCGTCACAACCACTGTTCGCATCATTATTCGCGTTTGATGGTCACCTGGCACCTGTTGTGTCCGCTCTTCTTGTGCCCCTAGCCCTGTCCCCCATTTCTTGGCCTCGTTGCATTGTGGTATCGTTCGGGTGGACTAGGGAACTGACGCTGCAGAAGGGAACGGAGGAGAATGACAAAGCCCAAGTCTGCTGGGACCTGTGAAAATCGACAGCAGCGCCCGTCCCGGCCTCGGCCTCGGCACTGGCACCGGCACCGGCATCAGGAGCACCGCGCCCGGCCGAGCCACATGGCTCAAGCCCCCGCCGAGGACGCCGCCAGAGCTTCTGTCCCTCTGACGGACGCCAACGGCCAGATGCAACAAAGCCTCTGGCGCAGGTTCTTCGGTTGGGAAAAGGACAATAGCGCCGATGGGTCATCAGAGCCGGCTCACAAAGCCGACGACGGCCTTGAGCAACAGCGTGACACCCAAAATGGCATCATCCGACGTGTCTCGCGCAAAGTTGTCCCCGGCCTGCCCAGGGCCCAGACATTTAAGAGGCAGCGGTCTGAGGTGCGGAGCAGACTGGAACCTGTCCTCCCGACACCCGCCGAGCGAAGAGCCGTCTCCATGGACAGGCGCGTGCAGTCGTCCAACAGTGTCCCCGACCACAGCGATCTTCGAAGCAGCGCCCCAGACTTCCTGCACCATCGCCTCAGCGCGCCCCAACATCCACCCTCAGACCCCATGAGTCCGCTGGAGGACCATGACTTTGCCAGGCACCTGGACGGCTCATATGTGGACAGGGACCCATTCGATGGTCCCTTGTACCACACCGATGCCCTGTCCAGAATCGACGTCCAATCCATGACCACCTCCCAGTACGACTCTCTGATCGAGAGCGAACTGGAGCGCAAATGGATCCTCAACCTGTCCATGCACTTCCGGGACAAGTCCAAGCGGGAAAAGTTCTTCGTCACCTTCCGCCAGCACGAACACACCTGGCAGCGCGTCACCGTCTCGCTGGACTATCGCATCGCCCCCGAGAGCTCGCTCGAGGCCGACCTGGCCGCCACACATTACCAGAGGGACAAGAGCGCCAAAATCTACGAGGCGATCCGCGAGAGCCTGGCCGACATCCAGTTCTATGACACTGTCACCAATCTCAAGCTGGAAACGAGGGACGGGAGGCTGCATGTTCATGTCACCGAGGACGGCAATGTAGGTCGTGCAAACAAAAACCGCTCCACTACTTTCATTTCTAACACGGACATAGGAAATCATCAACTACCCCAAAACTCAAATGGTCCAGCATCTGGATTGCAAGCGATACAAAGCGCGCGAGATACACTTCGACTCGCACATGTCTGGCTTTGTGTATAAGGTGCGAGTCCACGGCCAGCTGCTCATCAAGAAAGAGATTCCAGGCCCGGACACTGTCGACGAGTTCCTGTACGAGATCAACGCCCTCAACCAGCTGTGCCACGCCGACAACGTGATTCGGTTTCAAGGTCTCGTTGTCGACGACAGCGAAGAGCATGTCACGGGCCTCCTTATCAACTACGCTGCGCGCGGCGCCCTGATCGATGTCATCTACGACAGCGAACACTCGCTGCCCTGGCCGACCCGCGAGAAATGGGCCCGTCAAATCATCGGCGGCCTATCTGAGATCCACGAGGCCGGCTTTGTCCAGGGCGACTTTACCCTGTCCAACATCGTCATCGACGAGCACGACGATGCCAAGATCATCGACATCAACCGCCGAGGCTGCCCAATCGGCTGGGAGCCGCCCGAAGCAACACCGCTGATCGAGAGCAACCAGCGGATCTCCATGTACATTGGCGTCAAGTCGGATCTGTATCAGCTGGGCATGGTTCTCTGGGCTCTGGCCACCCAGGAAGACGAGCCGGATGCGTTCGGTCGCCCGCTGAAGATCGGCCCGGACGTCCAGGTGCCGGCATGGTACAGGCGCGTGGTGGATACCTGTTTGAGCGTGGACCCCAGGAACCGAGTGCAGGCGGCTCAGCTGCTCTCTTGGTTCCCAGACGCTCAAGACGACGCCCACCATGCGCGGCCCAACGGATCCGCAGTGTCTCTGAACGGAGATAACGGGTCCCGCCGCGATTTCTTCTCTCCAAGCGGCGTGCCGCAGATCAAGACAGTGCATCCGCCCAGCGACTGGGCATATGTTGGCTGGGGCAGTCAGCACCTGTCCGACGAACCCTTCTACTACCCAAGCAGGGGCCGGTCTCCGCCCTCTCCAATGCCGAGCAACCAGGGGAACTACAACCCGGCGCGGTACGGCCACCGCGCCTACACGTGGTCAGACAATCTCAACCACGCACCGACGGTGCAGTCGGTCAACGATATCCTCACGCGCGAGTCAAAAGGCCGGCCCACCACGGAGCCGACGACAAACGGTGGCGCTCTGGAAACATACGCTGATGGGCCCTACGCGCAGAGGAGGACTGCGGCGAACATGGGCAAAGACGGTGAATATCTGCCGGGGCGGCGGACGTCGCTACCAGGGGATCACTACCCCTACAGCAACAACAACAACAACAACAACAACTACAACAACAAGGAGCCTTCGGAGGCAGACCAGCAGGACATGACTGCGACATGGGGGACGCACCCTAAAAAGGAGGGTTTGAGGGACGAGCGGAACAAGCATGACACCAGTAACACAGGCAGCCGGAGCCGAGAGCCGGGCCGCAGGCGCAACACAGGACCCAACTCGCACGCCGACAGCGGCAAGGACGTCACGGAGCCGGCTAGCACGCGACGGGCGTCTCGTGGCTACGGCCATACCGCTGCGAGCAGACAACGGCGTGTCTCGCGCGGGCGGAGTGGCAGGTCCTCTGCCGCGTCTGTATCCCAGCAAGGCGGCCAGCAGGTGGTGGCTGCTGTAGGGACCACCCCTTTGAATGAAGATGATCGTGAAGAGCGAACTTACGGAGACGGACTACAAGCACAGTACCAACCACGGCATGACCACCACCGCCACCAAGAAGAAGAAGAATCCTACCGTGCGACATCACCATCGCCAGATCTGGATTTTACTACTATCACACGAAGGCCTCCCCCGGATGACGTTTTGAAGGGTGTTGGCTCCGCCTATAGCCCTGCGCTGCGACCCAGGGACGGTGTCGAAGGAGGGGATGAACGACGACGACAGCAGCACGACATGATGATTTTTGACGAGGACCTGTGTCCGGAGTTGGATCTGAGCTTGAGGGAGGCCCTTCAGGTCACGGATGGCAAGGCTTAGTACCTTAAGGTGGTTTCAGATCTTTGATATTTGATGTCAGGGCCGCTTTGAGGGTTGGATGAGAGGGCTTAAGATGTTTTCTTGGATCGGCTTATCTGAAGCAGCATCGACGACGACAGCATGGCTACCCCACTTATATACAGCTTGTATTTCTTTTTTCTTTAACATTCCATTTCTTCTTTTCTTTTTCTCCTTCGCTATATTCAACTTTTCATCTTGCTCAATATGATTTTGTTTGGCTTTTGTCACGGCACTCAGCGAGGGGTTATATGGATGGGTTGGGTTGGGTAGGGTTGGGTTGGGTAGGGTTGGGCTGGGTCTGGTCTGGTTGTGCACGGATATGGAGGTACAGTGATGGCCGGCGCAAGCGAGGGTGGGAGGGATCTACTAGTATTGTTAAGGACTCTGACTGACTGACTGACTGACTCGGTGAGCATGGAAAGGAATGAAAAGATACAGGACAGGACAGGACTGGACAAGCAAGTGTGTCGCGAGGTACTCTTGGGCGGGGCAGGAAAGGGGGGTCATTATTATGGTGGCATTCTGGATGATTTATGATTCTTTTTTTGTTTCTCAGGTCGCTGTTGGTGGCATTTTTGTATCTGGTCTGGTCTGTTACTGTGTTTGCTAGTCCTTGTATGGGAGGACTGGGTCGGTTGGCTGTGAGGCTTGTTTCTTGAGGATCATTGCCAGCCTGAGTAATATGTAGCTGGCAGCTCATACTTAATATATTTCTACTATAGTTATGACTAGATTATGGTTCAGGATGGGTCGTCGCAAAGGGTGCCGAGTTGTGTTTGTAGTGTCTTAACTGAGAGACTTGTAAACACCGGGCAAGGGACAGCACTGGTGTATTGTTGAGTAATTTCAGGGGGTATGTGTGTGATGGTAGGTGATATCTAAGTCGGGGAGTGGCTTGGTGTTGGCACAGGGACAGTTAGCTGTGGTCTCATCCCTCTCGGCTTTGTTCCAGGTGCTGCATTGTCTCCCCAATGCGCCAGTCCTTCGCCGTTTGGTCACTCTCTCCTTGTGATCCAGTCCATGTTGGCCCATTCCTTCCGAGAATGGTGTCTTCTAATGCATGTGATTAGCTCGCCTGGCTTCCTCACTCACTCGCCGTTTGTAATGTGGTCGATCAGCTCCCTCTGCAAGTTGTCACCAGAATAATCTGCCATCTTCCGTGCTGCAATCAGACAAATACACCAATGATTGTATCTTATCACCAGCCAGTTCCACGAGGTACATCTCTCTCCCTTGTAAGGACTGGATGATTACCTTCTCACTCACTCATGAACCACCACTCACAGTGAGTACTTGGGTTACTTCGCAATACCCACCCACTTACCCACTATCCGTACCCTCACTCTCCCTCTCCCTCTCCCCAAGCCATACCTCCGCCGTCCGGCCAGCCCGTTTCCTTCGCTCGCTACACCCGTCGACGAGCATAACACCCCTCCCAAGGTCCCGCCTCCCCAGCCAGTTGGCCCTCAACAGCAGCAGCAGCAGCAGCAGCAACCTCTCCGAACCATCGCCCTTCAAGTTGTTGCCCCGTCTCTACTGCCGCTTTGTCCTTGTCCTGGCCTGCCTCTTCCCGAGCTCCAACAGATTGCTGGGCAGGCCCACTCGCGCCGCCCGTGTCCCCGCCGGCTTCGGCTTGCCTTGCAGCCGAGTGGTGGTGGTGGTTGTCGTTGCTGTTGCTGAGCAGCCCCCAGCCGTCCAGGAGACGGTGCTCCTCGCAGGACTTGTCGGTCCGCTTGTACGTCATCCAGTTGTTGCAGCCTTCGCGGGAGGGGCCGCAGCGGTCTGGTTCCGGGGGGGGAAACGGGTGGGTTTGGTCAGTTGTAGTCTTGGTTTTAGTGTGTTTTGTTTGTTGCTGTTTTGTCTTTCTCTCTCCCTCTATCTCTACCTGGGGTGTCGCAGGGGGAAACTTACGGGTTGTCGGGGTGGTTTCGGTGCAGCCGCAGCTGAAGGTTAGGCAGACTTTCCAGCAGTAGTACTGGCGCGTCATGGTGTCGTCTTTGTTGTTTTCCCTTTCGCTTTCAGGGTAACTGGTCTGGCCCTTCGCGGGGGAAGAGGGTGATGAATATGTGTGTGCAGGGTACCTGGCTGAAGGAACCTGGAAGCGGTGTGTGGTGAGAGACTAAAAATGCCAGATAGATGCTGGTCCCGAGTTGGGTCCCTGCGAAGTGTTGGGCCGGATCTCTTATGGTGGATGACGTGACGTTTCAGGTCCGTCGGCGGGTTGGGATAACCAGAAGGCGGCCGTTATCTACCCCGAGTGGTCGATGAAGTGAACCGAGAAAGTGAGGCTGGGGCATGAAGTGAGATGGTAGGATGGGAGGACGTCACACTCGAAGCAGCAGTTCTATCCGTAAGTCGCCAGACATTCGCACTTGAGGAGCACACGGCAGCGGCGAGGGGATTCACACCCTTTTGTTAGTCATGAACTCATGTTGTGTTGGCCTGGACAGCCCCGGGCGTGGCTGGCTGGAACCCCTGGCGCCATCAGTAACCTGCCACCACTAAGAGGGAGTAAAAGAAGATGAGGCTGCATCGCCTGGTGAAGGCCGCCAACCCCATTGGGAGATGAGCCCGATTCCAGCAGTTGCACGAGCTTGCATTCGTACTCGGTAGCACTGTCTCACAGGATGCCGTGTCTTGTGCAGCGGATTAGTACGTCTCACAAAGAATGACAGGCACAAGCGGAGGTTGGAAAACAATCCATAGGTAGGATAATATTTATGATGGGAATTATGTGGAAGTTGGAGGTTGAGGGAACAAATGTGAAGAGAAAGGACTGTAATTGCGCACTGTGTTGGGAAGGGGCGCAGAGGGTAATGCCGGATCGCCCACAGTATCCATACTGGGGGCGTCCGACCTCTGGGCTCGGGCTCCACTGCCGTCATTGGCGACCTGGGCTTCGACCTTGAAACTTCCTGAACGTCACCCCCTTCAACGATTCTCATCAAAAGCCGTATCCTGGAGTCTCGGCAAACGCGGTGTTCTCCTGTTGACGCCAATTGCCTGCCTCTGATCTAGGAGTGCTACCATTTTGACTATTTTGTTTAATACTCTGTGTTACTTCGATCCCCTGTATTCTCACCTGTCTTTGACTTTCGATTCTATCTGACGACCGTGATCCGAACGAAGCCCGACAATTCATGGCCCAATCCCACAAACCATCTTGAGTCAGCCCACGCCGCGTTTCAAACCCAGATACAGTGCTTGAAGATGCCGCGGCCGCCCACCACGGGCTATGAGCGCCTAGCCCAAGCCGATCACAGCGACGACTCGGACGACGAGCCCCTCGCCGCCAGCTATGCCTCGCTGCAGGCCCCGACGGCCCCGCGCTATGCCCCCATCAGCCAGCCTCGCCCGCACTCGGGCATGACCACTCCGAAGCGCTCATCGTCCTCTGCAGCCGCCCTGCGCGATGCCTCCCGCTCGGCCGGCCACCACCGCCGCCAGCGCCGCAGGAACTCGGGCGTCGACATCAAGGCCATCAACGCCCGCCTCGAGCGCTGGGCCGACGAGATTGCCTCCAAGTTCAAGCGCGGACGCAACAAGAAGAAGGGCGAGGAGGAGCGGCTCGAGATCCACCATTCCGTCTTCCAGCCCCCGGAGGGCGTGCGCCCCGTGACGGCTGAGATGTTGGCCATCCCGGAGCCCGGCTACATGACCAAGGCCGAGTTCGAGGCCATCGTCGACAGCGTCAGGGCTGCCATACAGCAGGGTGTGCATCCCCGCATGATCTCGCAGGGGAGCTCTGGCAGCTACTTTGCCAGGAACCCCGAGGGCAAGGTGGTGGGCGTCTTCAAGCCCAAGGATGAGGAGCCCTACGCGGCAGGAAACCCAAAATGGAACAAGTGGATTCACCGGAACCTGTTTCCTTGCTTCTTCGGCAGGGCTTGGTGAGCCAATACCCCCCTTTGCGTGTTTTCTTTGCTGCCGGGCTGACATGCGGGTTGCAGTCTCATCCCAAACCTCTCGTACGTCAGCGAAGCCGCCGCATACGTACTCGACGCCCAGTTGCGGACCCACCTGGTCCCCTATACCGACGTCGTCTACCTCTCGTCCAAGTCGTTCCACTACCCCTTTTGGGACCGCTACAACTTTTCCAGGAAAAGGAAGGCTCTACCGGCGAAGCCAGGGAGTTTCCAGGTCTTCCTCAAGGGCTTCAAGGATGCTAATGTCTTCCTGCGCGAACACCCGTGGCCGGACCAGTACCTCTCGGGTTTCCGGACAACAGACCCGCATAGGAAGCGAAAGCGACGATGGGCCGACAACTGCCGCCCGAGCAGTGCTCCGCATGACGATGCCGACAGCGACGACGGTACCGACAGCCTGCAGTCGCAAACACCAGGTCCCGGCAACTTCGCCTGGACGCCCACCCTGAAACAGGCTTTCAGGGAAGAACTCGAGAAGCTCGTCATTCTGGACTATATCATGCGAAACACGGACAGAGGGCTGGACAACTGGATGATCAAGGTTGACTGGGAGACCGAGCAGGTCTCGGTGGCCTCGGAGCCGGTCCGCCTCAACATGGACACGTCGGATCCCGAACCGGGGCCGCGGCCGGTTGACCTGTCGCAGACTGAACTCCCGACTCGGTCCTCGTACCCGTACCGGAGACAAAAACCCATGGACGCATCGACCCCTGCGTCAAGCACCCCGGATCCCAAGATATCCCTGGGGGCTATCGACAACTCGTTGTCGTGGCCCTGGAAACACCCGGACGCGTGGAGAAGGTGAGCAATGCACGCCCCGTTCAAAGTCTAGACCTTGCTAACATGTCTTTTTAGCTTTCCCTTTGGCTGGCTATTCCTCCCAGTTGATCTCATCGGCAGGCCGTTCTCGCAAAAGACCCGTGACCACTTCCTCCCATTACTCACGTCCGCGCATTGGTGGAGCCAGACCCAGCACGCCCTGCGCCGGGTCTTTCAGATGGACAACGACTTCCAGGAGCGCATGTTCGCACGCCAAATAGCCGTCATGAAGGGCCAAGCCTGGAATGTTGTCGAGACGCTCAAGACCCCCGACCACGGCCCGCTAGAGCTCACGCGGCGCGCCAAGGTCTGCGTTTGGGATGATCTAGTCGACGTCCCCGTCGCCGTCCCCATGCGCGTCGCCAGCGCAGAAATGCGCCGCCGCGCCACGGCCGAAGCAGACTCTGCGGCGGCCCTGGCCGCAGCTGCCGCCGCTGCGCAGGCCAAGCCCAGCAGCGACGGCATCGCCGAAGAGGAGATGGACATTGGCGCCTCCACCCACGCAGCGTCGGCCCCAGCAACCGCCGGCATCACGGCGCCCGCAGTCGATCTCCTCGGGCTCACCAGCCCGCCCGCCGATCTCCCGCACCCGGGCCGGTTCGAGTTGGCATTGCAGGACGAGCCCGGCTCGCCGACCCCGCTGGGCGAGAACCCTACTACTGTCAACGGCAAACAACAAGGCCGCCCGCACTTTCCCCGCGCCGCCCGGTCGCTGAACGTCTACTCCCCCCGGCGCGGCGGGCCGCAGCCGCCCGAGATGGACCAGCACCAGACGCGCTTCTCGTACACGGCCACCGCCGCGGCAAAGAGGGAGAGCAGTTCCATTGCGGCCCAGCTCTACTCCCAAAACGGCGGTGGAAATGCCGGGCGCGCCAGCTTCGAGCACCCAGGCGGCTTCGCTGCTTTGGGCGGAGGTGAGGGGTACCATGAGGTGGTGGTGGTGGAGGAGGAGCACGATGAGGAGGATCTCGAGGGCGGGGACTTGGGGTATGCGGCGGCGACGGGCATGGAGGGGAACCGGAGGAAGGTGATTGTGGAGCGGTTGGAGATGGTCAAGGGGCGGAATCCCGTCTTTACCTGGTGTTAGAGTCGTCTTAGGCTTGGGTGGTTTGGGCCTGCCGTGCCGCTGGTCGCGTCGGGGCAGGCTGGGTTGAGTTTGAGATTTGATGATGGGTTGTGGGCGACGCCGCAGTGGTGTGTGTACGAGAAGAAATGGGGTGGCTGAGGTGATGGCGTTCCATTGTAGATTGGGTATGGAGTACGGGTAAGGTAGCTGGTTCACGGCTGGCTGGGCTGGACTGGGCTGGACTGGGCTGGACTGGGCTGGACTGGGCTGGACTGGGCTGAACTGGGCTGGACTGGGCTGGACTGGGCTGGGATGGGATCAGGGGAAAACTTAGACCTGGAGTGGAGTACTTCGCCGATTTATCACAACTTCAGCTTCTCTTTTTTCGCCTTGCCAACGTCCTTCGTGACATAGATGAGGATCTAGGAAACCACGACAAGCTCACCGATCAGCCCTATTCTCGCGCCGGTCGGATAGAGGTGGTCGGCTACGAATAACTCAGAGGGAGACTCTTGGTTGCTTCTCTTGCGGGAAGTCTGAAGCACACGATTTCAGGTCCTGAAGTCCCAACTACCCACCTAGAGCTCGTCCCGCTGCAGTCACTGCGCCCACTCAGTGTTAGCTCGCTGAGGGGGATTGGGGGGAAGGGGGCAAGTTGGTGACAGTGTGGGATGCGAACCATACCTACACATGACCTAGGAAGGAAAGGGCTCAGAGGCGGCAGCCTCCTCTTGAACATTTCCTACCCTACCCTACCTACCCGTACCATCAGGTCCCTAGATCAAGGTGGGGTTTTCGCGATATCTCTCTGTAAATGTGTATTGTGCAAGTACACTCAACTCAACTCAACTCGACTCAGGAGGGGAACAGTTGAAGGAGGGGTGTCAGAGACCATGACGTGTTTGAGAGGAAGGTGTGGCGAATTATTCGAGAGACAGGTCGGTGGAAGGAGAAGGAGGAGAAGGAGGTGAAGGGGGATATAATGTAGGGAACTGAGAATGGGTTTGTTTTGGATATGGGACGGGGATATTGTTTCTCTGTAGCTCGGGTACAAGTACCAGGTGTCGGACCGGTGACCATGAACTGAACTGGTCTTTATACAAGTACGGGTAATAAGTGCACGTACTGGAGTACGTACCGTGCCTAGGAGGGATGGTGCAAGTATGTGAACCCATAAACCAGAAACTATGAACTATAAACCAACTACTGCACCAATGAATCAACCAACCTCTGGGTTTAAATGGCTAGAAGCCCTCCGTCGGGTGTTTATGCATGTCTAAGAAAGGCTAGGTGGTGCTTACGCAGTACGTAGTAGTGCTCTCAGTGTGCTGGGTAAGTGTAAGTGAGTGAGTGGGCGGGTGGGTGGGTGGGTGCCCTGAGTGAGTGGGCGGCTTTGCATGATAGAATCCTTTTCCTCTTACGTGGCAAGAGGAAAGAAAAAAAAATGTCGATGGGAGGAGGAGGAGGAGGAGGAGGAGGAGGAGGAGGAGGACTCTCCATGCCCCGCCAGGGCACGCTCGCTCGCTAGCTCTACCGAGAAGGTATCACAAGGCATGAAAAGTGCCTACTTGTGTGTATATAGAAAGGTTATGTAAGTTGGAGTGGGTTTCCCGTCCGTATGGTGAGCTGACAGGTTTTGGACTTTGGGTAAGACAGATGTGGACGGGGAAGGGGACGGCGACACAATGGTGTTGTTGTTTCGCGGGATCGGGCTGATGCGGTTTGGCTAGTTGTATGCGGTAGCACACTAGTCAACGTCCGCCTTGACTAGGATGGTTTTGTTAGTGTTGAGTACTTCAGTAGTCTCACATCTGAGAACAGAGCTCCCATGGGTGCTCTTTGGAGGTAGATATGACAGCGAGGTCGTTGCCGTTTGTCAATCCGGCAGAGAAGCAGGCAAAGAATGAGAACCACGGAATAAAACTGCACTTTACGCTGCACAAGCAGAAGAAGGCTACACAGAGGTGAGTTATCTAGCGGAATGGCGAACAGCGGAGTCTCAACTCCCCGCAAGGCACCGCCAGCACCAGCATTGACAACAGTCTTGTCCAAGTCCATGAAAGATACCAAAGATACCTTGCCGCACCTACCTGCACCCAGCTACTAGTGCCTCCAACATCAGGCTAAACGGGGGGCGGTGGCTGACGACGGCGACCAGCTTGCCGGAATTGTCTGATGAGAGTCGATATGCCAAAAGAAACGAAACCATCAGCGAGAGCACGGGGCTGCACGAGTGTATGCAGGTAAACTACCCAGTACTCGCCGGGGGAGACCGTCTCGGAGCCCCGTCGCATACTATGTATGCAGTCTCTCCCCTCTCGCAGGCCCTCCCCATCCGCCATGCATGCAGCCATGCGCAGCGCGCAGCTAGTCTGTCGTCTCCAGGTTCCGCCATAATCGTGAGCAAGCCAGGACGGTGAGGACTGAGAGATGGAGGGCAGAGAGCAGAGGGCACAGGGCAAACGAAGAGATGGCCGCGGTCCGGAGGGGTCGGGGACCTCCAACCCTACAGTACCGCGCCCGTCGTATCCGGACCTATGTATGCAGCCTTTTTCTTTTTCCACGTCCCCTCACCCCCTCCCCCAGTGGCCGCATGCCCGAGGGCCCTGTTTCTTTCTGGCCGTGATGGTGACCGAGAAAAAGGCTGCGCCAAGCCCCGGCCATGTCGGGAGACGTCGCCGAAAAGGAGGGGTGATCCCGTGCAGGGTTTCCACGAACCCGGCCGCTTGGGAAAGCCTGGTGGGGCTCGGGGGGATTGGGTGAAACCCATGAGAAAGCCCCGGAAGAGAGATTGCAGTCGTCGCTCCGGTGGGGGGGGGGGGAGCTTCGCTGCGGGGTGGAGAAGGCTGGCTGCACTTCGTACTCTGTAACAAGCCTTTCATCTCCTCGATGATGAGGTCTTTCGGCAGCTGATTTTATTATCGCGCAAAACGCATGGGCCTTTCGAGCTGGTGTCCCGCGCGGGACAGGGGGCCGCCGTAGTGATCGGGAAAAAACGGCGAAGGGCTCATCACCAAGGAGGTGGGTGTCCAAGGTGAGTGGCGGCCCATGATGGCTCCTGGACGCGCGGCGAGACACGATGCCTGAAAGAGATCGGATGCAGGCTATGGCAGCCGTATAATAATAGAAAAAGAGGGACATGGTGATCCTGGGGAAAGGTTGCAAAAAAGAAACATGCCATCCTCGCGACCCGACGCGCTGGTTGCGGCTAGCAGGCCCCTGTCGATTGCGCCAACCAACCCCTGCTTGCGGTCTTCCCCCTGCTCCATCCCCTGCCTGTCGCGAATGTGGTTTGTCGGGAATGCGAGACAATCGCAACGCCAGACAGGCACAGAGATCGTGAAGATTCTGATCTCTGCGACTGACGTGCAGCCTTGAGGCGAGAGGCGCTCTCTCCCGATGATGTTCTCGGCGGTGTTTGCTTCGGTTTGTGCGCAACTAGTAGACCTGCAGGCGGCATGCCGAGTTTCTCCTTGGCCTGGCTCGCCTGACTATCGTGATATCTGCGGGGATCTTGCGGCGTGAAGGTGCCCGGGCTAGCCGCAACTGTTTGACCAGAGGAAACTCGGTCCCAGCTCTCGGGAACCCAGCCATTGTGTTACCATGCAAGGATCATGGCTACCAGTATGGGGGTACCGCTGACAGGGGCCTCTGCCCGCTCTTTACCACAGTACTGTGGTGAATGCTCTCCTCAGCAACATGTCACGGCTGCCTGGATGCGCAATCATGTAGTCCCACCCTCGCTTGCACGCACTGATGGCTTCCATGCACGAGCCTTGGTTGCGTCCAATGTGTTCCCTATGGCAGCTCCGGAGTTGTGCCCGCCTTTCCGTTTCATGAATGCAGCGAGCTGCAGGGGGCTCAAGGCGCGGACTCATCGTGGCCCACTGCGGTGAGAACGACGGGCAAACGGCCGTTGGCTTTGTGACAAGGGACCCTTTGAGCCGATGATCTCTCCCTCGGCTGTCTGATGATCTTCAGCCGGAAGAAGTACTGCGGAATTGAGAAGCCTTTTGGCAACGTTACTTGGAGCCGGCCAAAAAGTTGAAAAAGTGAGAGATTGCCATGCCCCTAATGAGGTCGGTATACGGGTACGGAGCAGCGTAGCGCAGATCCACCAAGATGAGGCCCCGTTTTGTTCATGGCGATCCGTTTCGCAAGGCCAGCCCCTTGGCGGAGTTTTTGTGTGTCCGTCCCACACGAACGCCTGCGACCCGTCAGTGTGGTTTGCGCACAGATGTGTGTGGGCCAAATTACCAACCGGGCGGGAGCCGGCAAGACATGAGGCGCCGTCGTCCCCAAGCAGCTGGGAAGTGGGACGGTAGGGTACGTACCTCGGGCCCCTGCATTTCGGCCCGGTTCGTGATGATGCGACGCACCTCATCAACCAAGGTTCCTCGAGCGGAGGCCTGGTCGCATACCGAGCCTTTGGGTTCCCGCTTCTCACACCATGCCGCCCTTATTAGGTACTCCGCTCACGCGAAAACCAGGCTCAGAAAATGGGGGATCGGCGTGAAACATCAGGTCTCGCTCATCGGCCAGTCTGCAATCAATCATCAGCCCGCCACAGTACTGTGTACGAAGTAGTTGGAGTCGGAACTGTCCGTCGACCAGGGTCCGGCAGATGATCGATGGCTTGGAGCAGACGAATGTTTTTAACGTTAGTGCCCGCCACAGGCGTTGGCAAGCGGGGTAGCTGGGAAAAGAAACCTTCCATGAGCAGCTTCAGAAATCCAACCCCTGACGGTACCGTTCCAGCGGGACGGTCGTGGGCTTGACATAGCGGGTGATCCCAGGGCCATGTCCTCGAATTTTCTCAGCCCTCCTGAAGGCCTGCACAGTCCCAGTGAGTTGTATTGTACATGTACAACAACGCGGCCACAACGTGACGAGACTCCCCTGCTTGACGTCAGATCTGTACGACACCAGAAAGGCGGAAAAGGCGCTCCTGGGATAAGGAAAACAGACGGGCGTGTTCCTGGGTTGCAAGAGCACGGAAAGTGGTGGGCGCCAAGGCTGACGGAGGGTTTCGTGCATTCTCCGACCACTTGGTTCGGTTGCCAGATCGACCCTGGAAATTGCCGAACGGCACTTTTCAAACCCTTTCTTCCTGGGCCCATTGTCAACGTTAGTTATATTCGATTCTTCGAGGGCAATAACCAGGATGATCAGCCCAATCACCGACGTTTCGGTCAGCCATCCCCGTCTTCAGCTAAGAGAGATGTCCACTGGAGAATCGCACGCAGCTGAGGAGAGTGGCTGACCAGCCCAAGGGGTTTGTCGGCTTGTTGACTTAGCCACGGCTTCTTGGGTGCTGCATCAAGCTAAGAATCAGAGTCCCGGCCCTGGGACTTTCCGATAGAAGAAAGGTCTGACTGGGAGTCGGCTTCTCGGGCAGGCTAAGAAGCAGTATCTGCAGGATTTCAGCCGGGGCTAGCGTTGACCGGTCGGTCGGCCACTACCAGAGTGGATTGTCATCAGCCAAAAGGACGTTTCACCTGCTGTGCATCGCGCAGAAGCCCGAAGCATGTGGGGAGACTTTCCCAAGCCCCCCTAGATGCTCGAATCCTGGTAGAACCAGACTTTGGTGATGACGCGCATTGGCGAAACGTTCCGTCCCGAGAATGTCAGACCACGTAGTCAAGGCCTGCTGTCCTGGCCTAGGGCGGTGTGCCTTTTCCCCGAGCATGAGATACCGCGACGGGTCAAGCGTGTTCTTCCCACCCGCCTCTCTGGAACGCTCGAGCGAGAGTCCCAGGACAGGGGTACCGGGACGGCCCTCTTCCCAGATACTTGGGCCACCAAGCGCCAACGACGCCTTCTGATCGACCAAACCACCGTGGCGCGCAAACCGCTCTGGCGGGCCAATCTGAATCCTTTGGCGCGGGAACTGGGCCCACCAGGCGGGCATTGTCATTTCAAACGTGGGAGCGTCGCATAGGGGAGAGAGGCACATGGCCCGACACCGTCTTTGAAGCCTGTCCGGACGAGCAAGGGGTCTTGATGTATCTCCGCCCACACACTCTCAAACCCGCATAAGGCCATGTAAGTTCTCAAGATGCCGGAGCCCAACGTTTTGGTCTCCCCACTTGGGCCCCCGGGGACTGGATTTTCCAACCACCTTGATCTCTGTGCGTCTGTCATCTTTGTGCTTCAGGTTTGCCGCATCGCAAGGACAGCAGAATTCGCCACACGTTGCTGCAACCATGGACGAAGGGTGGGTGATTCACGGTTCGAAGAGCGACCCCACAACGTGTCGCTGAGTTGGACATAGCGATTTGGAAACGGTGCCCGTCGACAACACGCATCGGGAGCTTGTCGTCCACGGCAACAGGGAATTCCAGCGGTACGCCTTGGAGAACGGGATTTACTTCGCGCCGGTTGACGAGGTAACCGATGCCCTGCATGACTCGTCGGTTGCCCATCTGATGATTGCTTCGCGCTTGAGCAGGACGAAATCGAGCGCCTCCAGTACATGCATGAGCTCTTCAACATGATGTTCGACAACCGGCTCATATTCCCGCCGATACCGCGTCCGCGGAGGATCTTGGACTGTGGATTCGGGTCTGGTGCTTGGGCGATCGATGTTGCTGAGCAGTATCCTGGATGCGAGGTGCGTGAGCCAGCCCCTGAGTGTTCTCCTCGGGCCCCCTGGGAAACCAATGTCGGGAATATGGCAAGCAAACGGGTGCTGCCCAACCCACCCTTCCGCCTCTCGGGAGTCCATAATGTCGTGAGGGATCCGAAGACCTGGGGATGAAGCAGCTGCTCGCTTGCGTCGATCTCGAGCCTTTTTCTTAGGCTACAAATTCGGCTTGGCTGACTCCTCGGACGCCGCTAGGTCATTGGAATCGACGTGTATCCGTACCCGGTCCCAGAACACACCCCGCCCAATCTGGATTTTCAGGTGGATGACCTCAACAGTCCGTAAGGCGCCTCGGCTCTGTCGGAGAGGCTTCTGTGGCTTTGTTGACATGGTTGCCAGATCTACCTTCCCGTCGAACTATTTCGATCTGGTGCACAGCCGAATGATGGCGGGAGGAATCCATTCGAACAGGTGGATGAACTACCTAGGCGACATACTGCGCGTCCTTCGCCCTGGAGGTTGGTGTCAGATGGTCGAGATATACTTCAACGCGCAATCCGACAACGGGACACTTACGTCGAGTGAGTGGTGCCCAGGGCAGCGCTCTTGCTGGGGTGAAGCTGACATCAGGGCCAGATCATGCGCTCCAAGTATGGTCGCAGAGCTATATGCAGAGCATACAACCCGCCAAAGACCCCAGGGCGCCGCTGCGGCTCCAAAACTGGATGACGCAGGCGGGTTTCGTGGAAGTCGAGTCACGATTGTTAACTTTGCCCCTGAGTGGATGGCCGACAGGTGTGGGGCCTAGGGTGCAGACATGGTCGTCGAGAGAGGCTGATGTGTAACAACCCGGCAGATCCTCGAGAAAATGCCATCGGCACGGCAAACAGAGCCAACGTCCAACGGCTCCTGTCCTCGCTTGCCGTGTACCCCTTCGCGCAGGCTCTCAAGTGAGTGACCGGATCTCATGGTTTGGCCCACCGAGACAGGGTCGTTGACGATCTCGCCCCAGCATGACGAACGTCGATATTGAGCTTCTCGTAGCGCAGGCTCGCAGTGAAGCCGACAACCCGGCTTTCAAGGTAAGACGGAGGCGCGCATTCCGCTTCTCAGCGCCCAGTACCTCGCTCGCATCGTCGCGGTTGCTCGAGTTCACATACTCAGTGTGGTTGCTGATTTTTCTTGCGGGATCAAACAGGCTTATTTTCCAGTGTATGTTGCCGCCTTGCGCCCCTCGAGGGGGTATCGCACGATGGTGTTGGCTAATGACGTGAAACCAGGTACGTTTGTATCGGTCGGAAGCCTGGGAGTAGCAGTAGCAGCAGCAGCAGCAGCAGCAGGCAGCACCGGCACAGCGATGGCCGGTCTTCCAAGAGCGGTAGGCATGGCGAGTCGAGGAAGCGGGCGCGGCACGGGTAGGTAGCCGGAGGCTTTGAGGGACGCTGTCGGGTGCTCTAATGGGCACGGAGGGTGGCGGCCGAGGGGGGTTGGGCACAGGCTAGGCGGACGGACGGTTAAACATTAGATTTCGAGAAAGGTGCGCCAATGCAGGCAGGTGGTACAGTGCTGGGTCTCTGCATCTTGTCGCGATGATGCTCGGTTTTCGGAGTTGGCGCTCTTAATGCCTCGCCTCTCGACTGCCACGGGAACGCCTGTCGTTGGCCGAGAGCGATGAGGAGGGGATGGCTGGGGCATCAAATTGATGATTGCGTCGGATATGGCAGCGGAATCTGATTATTCTCGTGTGCTGTTCGGGAGATGATGGCGTACGGGCAGCTATCCTATGGATGCTTGGGCGTCTTCTGGCAAAGAAGATGGAAGTGAAAGACAAGAGGGGGTGCCTGATGGACCAACAAGCCGTTGAGGGAGGAACAGCCAGGACTGACTCAGGTCGGGCCGAGCGGGTGACCAGTGCCTGCTAATAGAGCTCGACTTCCAAACCTCAGGAAAGAGCTCCCCGCCGACACTTCTTTGAATTCAGACTCTGGAACCTGGAACAAGATGCAACGGGTAAATGCCATGGCAGTGGAGGTCTACCTTCCCCTCTATCACACCGGGTTGACCATTCCAAATCACGGCTTCTTCCATCTGGCTTGAAGCGCTCTGGGCCCGCCCACTTAAGATTGGCATTACCGATTTAGGAGGCGCATGGAGAGACTATCACCCAACAACAAACATGCATCTGCTCGGGAGTCGAACCAACAACCTAGAACCTGGCACCTCACTGCTGCCCAACCTGGAACTTCCAACGATGGTCCCGCCCATTTCTGCCTCTGTCAAACGGCGACAACTCCATCTACGAAAGGGACCCTACTTTGTCATGATTATTCATCGCGACATGATCTCTCAATCACACCCGATACTCATCGGCATTTGACAGTTGGGAGCCCTCCACTATTCTTCTCGGGATGTACCTATTTGGCGACAACAACTTCCGGATGCTCCTCTCCCCCACCAGGCTTACCCTTTGAATGAGGATCAATAACGATGATGCGTCGCGGCTGCGGCTGCACTCCCCCGACCCTGGATGGTGGAACCCGATACTGGAGCTGAGAAATATCAGGTGATGACCATCGACGCCAACATCTTCAATCTTACAGCACCTACGAAGTACAGTATGTACTGTGCAAAATTGTCCCGGATGCTCATTTTCGACTCCACAACCTAGATACTCGCGCTCCTATACAACGCCACAATATCCACCGCGATCATTTGCTTCGGGTACGAAACGCGTACTCACCACGACAGTTCGAGCCAGCAGCCATCGGGGTAGTGGGGGTAGATCTTGGTGTGGTAGCAGTGACGTCTCATCGTTTCAACGAGCGTTGTGGCCCACTGAACTCCACGACAACGGGCCCGTCAACCAATCAACTACGCCAGTTGAGCGTGCCAATGGGCTTGCTTTCCGTGTCGATCATCGATTTTGTTTTACGAGTGAGAAAAGCTTCTGATTCTCGAAGAGGCCAAAACACCCCGAAGCTACGAATAGCGTCGGCCAATTCGCTCAACCGTCCGCCACGCGGAACCCGACATCAAATTGCCAAACACCCTACTTCCGCTCCGACCCCTTGTCCAAATCGCGATGGCAAGCAAACTCAGCCCTTTCCTCCTCGGCGGCCTCCGCCGGCCAAGCCCGCGACAGACCCCGTCCTTGCGCGTGTGCCTCGCGGCCTACTCGACCGACGCCCCGCCCCCTCCGCCGCTCCTCGCCAAGCTCAAACAAGACCTCAAGACGGCAATGAGGGCAAAAGATGCGAACCGCCTCGCGGTGCTCCGGTCCGTGCTGGCCGAGACGCTCAACCGGAGCAAGACAGACAAGCCCGTCAGCACAGACGTGCAGTTCGTTCACCTCCTCCAGAGGTCGGCGCGCAAGTCGCAAGAAGCTGCCGCCGAGGCACGGGCCGCCGGACGGGAGGATCTGGTCGAGAAGGAGGAGGCGCAGCAGCGAATTCTCGAGGAGTATGCTGCCAACAGCGGCATCGAGCGGGTTGGTGAGGCCGAGTTGAGACGGATCGTCCAAGGCGAGAAAGCCAGGCTCGTCGCCGAGGGCGTTCAGGAGAAGGCATTGATGGGACAGATGGTCAAGAACATTCTTGGGCCAGGCGGGCCGCTGAACAACGCCATGGTTGAGCAAAAGGAGGTGGTTAAGCTCATTCAGGAGAGCTGCAAAGCGAGTTAGGCTCTCACAGCCAGTTTGTGCCGGGGGTGGTGGACATGACCGCGCGGGGACTTAAGTGGGCCACAACTCCATCATATGATGTACTATGTACAGCTGTGCCATACTTGTATTAAAAACGCGGCTGCTTGGCCGGCACGCGCCGGACAAGGGGTGGTCGCATTGACCTAGCCAGGTGTTTGTTCAAGATACCCTCCGATCTGGGGGTTCTCCCCTCTGCTCGCGATTGGCTCGATCACCGAGCTCGGTCATACATGTCATTGTGGGAAAGCCGCGGACTAGTTGGGATCAACAGGGGCAACGTCTCGCGATGACGCCTACATGTCACCCGGTCTGTGGTCTGTGGACATTGAGGCGCCTGACCAGTGGATTGTGCCCATGGCCGCTTGTCGGAGTCCGGACGTGAAGATGCCCAATGCACGCCGTCATACAACTTTCTGCCGCCAGTCGCCCCGTTACCGTATCGACATGGTCACCCTCCCCGAGTCAGGAGGCGCACACGTGTGATGATGCGTTATCGTAGGTAGGCGAGTCGCTCCGTCGTCGCCCAAGCAAATGTTCTATCCAATTCCCTCCGTATAAGCCTATGAGCAAGAGTCAGCCATTCCATCCACGCCAGACTTACCACAGCCGCCGTTGCAAGCAACTCCTCTGCTACAAGCTTCTCAGCACAACAGAAGAGCCCGCCAACATACTCCCCTACGCTCATAGACAAAGCAGTCACTGAGCCACTATCACCAGTCCAAGAGCTCACCACCCAGAAACCATGACAGCCCAGCTCCCAACGACCTACCTCACCGCCCAACGCGACGACAACACCACCACAGCCCCGTTCACAACACCCTTCATCATCAGCCGCATCGCCACCCCATCCAACCCGATCCCCTCCCCCTCACCAGACGCAGACCTCCAACAACAACAACGAGGCCGCAAACGCCTCCGCCTCGAAGACATCCTCCTCACCAGCACCGGCACCATCACCAAGCCGTCATCCCCCTCAAAACCCGCCCGAACCCTAGGCCCAGCAGGAGGAGGACCCCGGAGATCGACCGACTCCTCCCTCGAAACCTTCCGCGGCCGCCCCCGCCACCGCTCTACCTCGTCCCCGGTCACGCCCTCGACGAGCGCCGCCTCGACACCGCTCTCCCGCGCCCTGTCGCTGTCCCTCTCCCGTCGGGGTACGCCGGCGACCGAACATCGAAGCAGCGAGCACGGCCAGCAGCAGCAGCAGCAGCAGCAGCCGCTGCCGGGGACGGTGCGGTTCCTGAGGGTTGTGCAGATTGAGCGGGGACGGCGGGCAACGAGGGAGAGGGAGAGTGGAATAGGAAGGGGGACGGGAAGGGGGTGGGGGAGCGAGAGGGGGAGCGAGGCTGCGTCGCCTGTACCGGGACACGCAACAGCGATATCGCCATGTCGGGGGATGGGGAAGGAGGATGAAGAGAGGGTGGGGAGGAGGAGGAGGAGGAGGAGGAGGAGGAGGAGGAGCCAGAGTCCTTCGCGGTCGAGGTCGCCTGCACAAGGACCTGCTGCGTCTGCGGTGGGGGAGGGGCTGCTCGCTGGGCCGGTGGGGAATGGGAGCGGGCGGGGGATGCGCAGACGGAGGAGGCAGCGGACGAGGAGTCGCGGTCGGGAGCACGGGGCCGGGGTCGGAGCTGGGGTTGGGCTGCTGGCGGGTGTCGGTGGTGATGTTGGCGGTGTTGGTTGTGGCAGTGGTCGGAATTGGAGTGGGGGCACGATATGCTCGTCGGCAGTTGACGGAGCCGATGGGGGGTGAGGGTGGTGGGGTTGGGGTGCAGTGCATGTGAAGAGTGGGGTGATGGAGGTCAGATGGGGTGTCACGAGGCTTGAATTTTTGAGAGAAGGTGATGCGAGTCTCGGGGTTCTCCTTGGATTTTCGGCGAAATCGGTGAAGGGTTGTCCTCCTTTGGATACGTATCTCCAATATATGTCTCGAACCAACTCGGCGGCTAAAGGAAATCCATAGGAGGGGTTGATCCAGGGAAGCGCTGCGGATTGTTTGGGCCGAGCTGCTAAGAGTGTGCCTGAGATTATTTCCAACAGACTGCTGAGCCGCTTCTTGGATTCGAGGCGCTCAATGCGGGCGTTTCTGCAATGGATGGGTGTACGGATACGTATCTGCCTTACGTACCAGCTGCACATCAGATTGGCAGACAGAAGTATCAGAAGGGATCGGGTCTCCTCGGCGATTCAGCCTGCGAGTCGCTTGGGATCGCGGCGACTGCCTTGCAGCCCGCCGCAGCAGATCTGCGTGAAACACGCAGGGACATGATTGCTGCATCTCGGGGTTGACAAAGCGACGCCACAACACCATATGCACTCCTTCTTTCGATGGGTATTCGAACTGTCGGAAACGAATGAGATGCTGGCGACGATTTTTGGAGGGGAAAACTGAGGAAGACCTCCCAGGTTTCCAGGTTTCCATTCTGCCAAGGGCCGATTCCTAGCGCGGCACGTGCCTCTTTTTGCCCGGTTCAGATTTCAGGGTCACGCGGGCCTATCGCAGCCGGGCAGGCCATCGCGATAAGTCAACGCTCTGGCAAGCCCAAAAAAACGCCGGCAGCAGAGACGACAGCAACAACACTCAGTTTTTCTCCCATCCACCAGTGCCGTCTTCCAGCTTGCTTTTGAAGGCTCTTTTCGCGCCTTCTTGCCAAGTAAACCGATGTGACCAGAGTTTCTGGCCCAACGCGCCGGCCTGAAACCCCCTTCCACTAACATCGACTTTCGGCCCTTGGCTGACCCTCCACTACCTCATCTTGGCAAGCCTCCTCGATCACCACAAACCGCGGCTGCGGGACACCAACAATAGCAAATATCTCGCACCAAAACGCCTTTGATAATAGGCCATCTTTTCATCGTCAAGCCCTTTGTTGCTTGTGATGATCGTCGACAGCTCCAGCTCTCTGCGACACCATCGGTAATCCTGGCTTGGAAAAGGCGCCACGCCGTTGAGAAGGCGTTGGCCGCCCGACTTTCACCGAGGTGAGTGAGTCTTTGCTTCGGGAGTCGCTCTCAACTTCTCACCGCCTGAACCGCGACCTCATTCGATTTCATTATTCGCCGTCTCACATTGTGAGACCGATTCTTACCTCAAAAGACAGCGCACCAGAAATTCTACTTCACGCTAACCTCGGCCGCAGACCCAGCATTGCCCACAACGGCCTCAGTCTCATCGCAGTCCGCCAACATGTGGAGTCCGGCTGCGTTGCTGAACCCGAGTAAGGACGGGCCTGTCCCGCCGACCAGGCCGCAGTCCGCCGGGGCCATTCCCTCGTCCGCTACTCGTGTTTCTGCATCGGGACAGCCAGAGGTGTCATTCCAGTTCGCCAGCCCGGGCGAGCCCTTTGGCGTCGACTTCGCCGGCATTCCCGCCGGCGTGTCAGATGCCGCCGCCAGCACCCGGAACATCCCGCTTCACCACCCGCCGACCACGCCCATCTTCCAGAATGGCTTTGGCCACAACATTGAGCGTCTGCATAATGTGCAAGACCGCGTCAATGTGCCTCAGCCGAAGCGCAGGAAGACCACCAACGAAAATGACCCTTCCCCGTTGCTCCCGACGCACAGGTCGTTCTCCGGCACGGGCAGCAGCATTCTGACCCAACACATCAAGCAGCCGCAGCAGCCTCTTGGAGACCCCCACCAACTTAGACCAGCGCAGAAGCCGCGCGAAATGATTGATTTGACCGAGGGCGACTCCGAGCAAGTCACGCCGGCCCAGACGCCCAAAGACCCTATCAAGGACGAGGAAGTCTGTTACGGAATGGTTGAGGGCGCCTCGATTAATTGTCACAAGGTCCCGGCCCCGAAACCCGGCATGGTCTCGATCAATGGTGACGGCTGTTGGCCGCAGGTCAAGGTTGTGCTGAAGCGAAAGGCGGACGACCAGACCAGTAAAATTTACGTCTACGACTACACTCGCCAGATCTTCGGGACCGTCGATGCCAAGACTGCAGAGTGTCTAGCTCCCCTCCTGGATTCCAAGCTGCAGATCCGGACAGACTGCCGGATTCCCCTGCGACGGAAACTGCCCGGGGAGCAGGTCGGCCAGCCCGTCTCGGTGAGTCACAAGTTCGACCTGATGCTCTACGGGCCTCGCAAGTACGCCAACCAAGTCGGCAACCACCTCTTCTCGAAAAAGGTGCACCTCGTGAGCCCACCCCGGGTGGAAAGCGGGGTCAGCGTGTACAATCCTCTGTCAAAAGAAAACAGGCTTCCTGTCGTCACTCGGTTCAGCAACCCTGCCAGCACCTCTCAGACTCGGCTGCCGCCCGTCATGCGCTCGGTAGAGGAGATCCGCTCCGAAGTCTTGGGTGTTTTTGACTCCCTCCCAAAGTCCGAGGAGCTGCCCGAAGCCGACCCGGATCCGCGTGTCGTGACACCTCTGCTCAAGCATCAGCGGCAGGCCCTCTTCTTCATGACGGCCCGGGAGTCGGAGCAGTTGCCAGATGCCGGCAGCGGTCTGATCACCTCTACGTGGCAGCGCAAGAAAGACCGGCATGGCTCCGTCGTCTACTACAACGTCGTCACCACCCAAACCCAGCGAGAGCAGCCCCCGGCGACGCTGGGTGGCATCCTGGCCGATATGATGGGCTTGGGCAAAACCCTCAGCGTCCTGTCGCTTCTCACCAAGACTCTTGACGCTGCGGAGCAGTGGTCACAGCTTGTACCCGTCCAGCCTATGGTCCCTGAGCGACGAAACCAGCACCCTTTCCAACAGTTTGACGTGCCGAGACCGGCATCATTTGACCTGACGCCGGTGCGACTGAATGCAAAGGCAACACTGCTTGTCTGTCCGCTGAGCACCGTCACCAACTGGGAAGAGCAGATCAAGCAACACATCAAGCCGGACTCCTTCACGTACTACATCTACCATGGACCCAACCGCATCAAGGACGTCGAGCAACTGGCCAACTTTGACCTGGTCATTACCACCTACGGCTCTGTCGTCAGCGAGCTCAACGCGCGCATGAAGAGGAAGCGAGGCGTCTTTCCGCTTGAGGAGATCGGTTGGTTCCGCATCGTTCTCGACGAAGCCCACACCATCCGTGAGCAGAACACCCTGGGCTTCAAATCAATCTGCCGCTTGCAGGCGAACCGCCGCTGGGCCGTCACCGGAACTCCGGTCCAGAACAAGCTGGAGGATCTGGCTGCCCTTCTTGCATTTTTGCGCCTCAAGCCCTTTGACGAGAAGAGCAAGTTCTTACAGTACATCATTCAACCCTTCAAGATGGCGGACCCGGAAATCGTACCCAAGCTTCGTGTCCTCATTGATACGATTACGTTGCGACGGCTCAAGGATAAGATTCGCCTCCCTGCGCGCACCGACGAGGTCATCAGGCTCGAGTTCAGCCCCGAGGAGCGGCAGGTTTACGACTGGTTTGCAAAGAACGCTTCGGACAGGGTCCGAGCCCTGACCGGTCAAGCCATCGGCCAAGATCGGATCGTGGGTGGTAGAACCATGATCCACATCCTGCGGTCCATTTTGCAACTCCGCCTGATCTGCGCCCATGGCAAGGACCTCCTCAATGATGAGGATCTCGCTGACCTTCAGGGCATGACGCCCGACACACCCATCGACCTCGACAGCGACGACGAAGACCAGAAGCCCGTGTTGCTGGAGAAGAAGGCATACGAGATGCTGTATCTGATGCAGGAGGGCAACAGTGACAACTGCACCAGGTGCAACGGCAAGCTGGGGACGGTCGAGGTGGACGACCCAGAGTCGGATCGCCAGGACGACATTCTCGGCTACATGGCACGCTGTTTCCACACCTACTGCCCGGCCTGTATCAGGGTGGTGCCGAACGACCGGGATGGCTGTGATGCGTGCGCCCTGCTCGACAAGTCGTCCTATGTCGAATTGCGACGCAAGCGCGCCGACCTGGAGCATGAATCTCGCGTGGCCAAGAACAAGGGGGGCACCGGCAAGATCATTCCCGACGATCGGTACAACGGCCCGCACACCAAGACTCGCGCTCTCATTGAGGAACTGCTTGCGAACAAGGAGAAGAGCGCCATGTGTCCCAACGAGCGCCCGTTGAAGTCGGTCGTCTTTTCCGGTTGGACCTCGCACCTCGACCTGATCCAGATCGCTATGGATAACGCGGGCATAACGTACACCAGACTGGACGGTAAAATGTCCCGCACGGCCCGCAACGCCGCCATGGATGCGTTCCGCGACGACGACTCGGTGCAAGTCATCCTGGTCAGCATCATGGCTGGCGGCCTGGGTCTCAACTTGACGGCTGGCAACAGCGTCTACGTCATGGAGCCGCAGTTCAACCCGGCTGCCGAGGCGCAAGCCGTCGACCGTGTGCACCGTCTGGGCCAGACGCGCTGTGTCCGCACGGTCCGCTTCGTCATGAAAGACAGCTTCGAGGAGAAGATGCTCCAGCTGCAGGAGAAGAAGAAGAAGCTGGCCAGCCTCAGCATGGACCGGGATCCTAATGACAGGATTCTTGACCGCACCGAGGCCGCGAGGCAGCGCCTGATGGACCTGCGCAGTCTCTTCAAGTAAACGGCCCACGTCTTTCTCGGCTGTGACCTCCGGGGAAACCACATTCTTACGGGCTCTCGCAACATACCATCTCGACCTAACATATCCCGCATTCTACGCCGAGGAGCAGCACAGCAATATCCACAAGCACCATACAAGGTCGCCAGAAATGCATGAACGGCCATGGCCGTAACGAGATCACGATCAATGACCGACATTTTCCCTCATCGAGCATGAGACAGCATCACATACTCACCGGGAGCGGACTGGAAATACAGACAAGGCAATCTATCGGGAGACCTTTTCGCCACTTTTTCATTTTTCACACACGCATCGTCAGGACACACCCCCTTGGTTCAGGGGGTTTTCAGGAGTTCAGCGGGTTGGGAACAGGGACTGCATGGCACGGCGCTAGGGGATTGGGCAGCGGGAGGTTCACTGTTCTCTGATGAGCGGGTGAGGGCATCGGGCAGGCAGTTTCCGGAGGGGGTGGGGGGTTCAAGGGTTTCCGCTCAATCTCGGGATTTACGACGCATCGTTTTCTATTTTTTCCTGGCCCTGGATTCTCGGCTCATCACCATCGATCAGTACATTTACTTGGCGGTTTGGGGCGGTATCACCTGCCTTCTAGTATTTACAGGCATACAGAAGCAGCAAATTAGACATCGCTTGACAAAGCCCTGCGCTTGCCGTTGTTCTGGTTGTTTCAGCGGGGTGCGCGTGACGGTCTTGGTTTCTTCTGGTGATGCTTTCTTCTTTTCTGCAAGGGAGAAGTGGTTACTGGTTGGGTAGGTAGCTAGACCTGGGTGCGGCAGTAGGTCACCATCATAACCTCCTCCCTGTTCCATCGACGCGATGGAGACTTGGGTCAGGAAGAGCAATACCACTTCCAGAAGAGTATCGCGATGCAGTGGTGCAAGAAGATGCGCGCAAGCCACGGACGACCCTCAGATACAGAGCCATGCGAGAACCACGTCCAGATGACTTTGGCAGTACCTGCAGCCCAAACCATATACAACAACAGCAAGTCCAGTGCCAACTCATCGAAAATAGAGCCTCATGTTCAAGTACCTTCTTCCACCTAGAAATCATCAGTGAAATCTTACAAAGCATGCCCGATATGACAGTTTTCTTCGCCTTGCTTCCCTTCCTCATCCCCACTGCCCAACTGCTCCCTTCCCACAAGGACCATCCCTTTCCCGTCGTCACACCCTTCACCATCCCCTTTCCATCCTCACCCCCTTTACCAGTCCCCTTCCCAGCCCCCTCAACCCGTCCATGTTAAGCCAGAGCAAATACACCGCTGGGCCATCGCAACATGGCACCACCATCAACAACAGAAACGTGTCTACAGCCTAACAGCGGATGGGTGGATGGGAGGAAGACAGGTAAGGAAAGATGAGTATCAGTAGACCTCTGAGTAACCCGAGTTTGAGTAGGTATGGAGAGCATCAATTGGTGGATGTCACGGCTGACATGTAAGTACCTCACCATCTCCTTCACGAGCTAGATATCTAAGGTAGGCAACAATGACATTGCTGATCAAGAACATCAACAAGGCAGTCGACTTCTTGTACGAGTCGCCAAACGAGTGCTAGGAATAAAAGAGGAACTTCCACCTTAAACCATTTACTTGTGTTGTATTAAGAGTAGCATCAAACTAACGAGTGTGGTTCAGCCCGCCTGGTTCATCAAATTCACAACACTGGTAGCCTCAAACACTGCATACTCCTCGGCGACTGGTTGGGTCGGGCGATTTCGAAGCCCCGACGAGTACCCAGCACCGCAGTCAAGCCCCACGAACTCCGAGTCAGAGGCCCAAGCAAAGATGAGTTCATAACAGATTCTTTTTTCATTTCGATGATTCGACATCCCGATCTTCGTTGATGATGATGCAAATAAAACCATGCCATTGCCCACACCACACCACACCATAGATAAAAAACTCCAAACCCCCTTGACCGCTTATCTCGTAACGCCCCGAGCCCACAAAGAACCTAGAATCATCGTTTGACTTATATCCATGACACGTACCACCTCAATTTTTCTGCCTGTTCTCGGTTATAAGATGAATCAGACACAGCAGGAACAGCCCTTTGGCAGCTACTCCAAGTTCAAGACGCCATGGCGCATTGCATTGGACCCCTTGCGTCAATTATGCCGTGTCGGCAGTAGTAAGGGGCCGAGTGACGCGCGTGAGCTGGTCGCCGGCGCGGACGATGCGCTGGCCCGACGAGTCGGTCACGGCGGCCACGTCCTTGTTCTCGGCCTGGGCGCGCTTCCAGATCTCCACCTCGCAGCCGCCCCGCAGGACGCCCACCCTCATGGTCGAGAGGAGGTTGTGGGCAGCGTTGGAATGATTGTAGACGCCGCCGTTGAAGACGGCAGTGGCGTCCTTGCCGACGGCCGACGAGATCAGGGCCTTGCCGCCGGGGTGGTCGGCGATGAACTTGCCGACGTCGTGGATGACGCCGGCGATGGCAATCCAGGCCTTGCCCTCCTTAGATTGCTCGACAAAGTCGTCCCAGCTGACGACGGGGAGGCTCTCGAGGGGAATGCCCCAGTCCAGGCTGGAGCGCTTCTGGTCGAGCTTCTTCTGGAGCTGCTGGACGCGACCCTTCTCGATCTCGTTCTGGGGGAACGTCTTGAGGTTGTAGGCGAGGCCGAGCTGCTTCGTGGTCCAGATGAACCACTTGGTGGGGTCGTACTGCCACCACTCGATGGCGTTGCGGAAGTCGCTGGGGAACTCGTGGTGGAAGCTGGATAACTGTTAGTCTCGTTGCCAAACGACGAGGAAGTTGGACGGGTGCATACTTGTGGTAGCCTTCTCCGAGGGTAACGAGAGCAGTGATGACGTGGTCCTTCGGCGAGTTGCGGTCGTCGAAGGGCTGGTCGCCGAGCCAGTGGGCCAAGCTGTTGACGCAGAAGGTGGCTTGCTGGATGAAGAAGATCCTCAGGATGCCGCCATAGACAAAACCACCCCAGAAGTCGCCCCAGCCGAGACCGCAGACAAGGGTCGGCACGACCAGGGCCATGGTCACGACCGACATCAGGTAGTTCCGGTGTTGCCAAACCACAACGGCATCGTCGTTCAGATCGGTGATGTCGGTACGGCCGATGCGGCGGGGGTTCTGCTTCATGACCATCCAGCCAATGTGGCTGTAGAGCAGGCCCTTGCGAACCGAGTAGGGGTCTTTCTCGGTATCCGTGTAGCGGTGGTGCGATCGGTGGAGGCTGGACCACCAGCGAGCGCTACCCTCGACGGCGGCAGAGCCACCGGCGGCGAGGAAGATCTTGAGGGGAAGACTGGCCTTGTAGCTCGAGTGAGCCCACAGACGATGGTAGCCAGCGGCTAGGAGGTGTGTTAGCGGGCTCCACGATCTATAATGTATTGTTGCGCTCGTTCGTCCACTTACTGATACCGAGACCGGCGAAGAAGTAGTAGGCGATGGCGAAGATGGCTGTCTGGTACTGCAGGTTGATCCAGTAGGCGGAAATCAGGCCGATGAGCGGCATGAAGATGATGAAGGTTGTGTTAAGCCAGTTGACGTGCTGATACCAGTTGGCCCATGTTATCGGCTGGTCGGTGATGTGAGGTTTGCGGCCGTCATAGTTCTTCTTCCGCAGGGGGACGTAGTCGGTGGTGCCGTCGGGAAAGGTCTCGGCCTCGGCCACGGGCACGGGCGGGGGCGCCTCGGAGGACGACGACGACGCCATGGCGATGGGATATGGTGTGGCCGCTCAACACCAGGTCGAGAGGTGGCGAAGGCGAGGTCGTTGTGAGTAAGGCCGTCGAGTCAGATACTCGGGCCAGTCGATGGGGATGGGAGTACCCAAGCGCGATGCCAAAGGTTGAGAGTGTACGGATACGGTTTGAATGTTGGAAGAGGAAGGAAGCGGTAGGGCAGGGGGGAGGTTTATAGAGTCTGCAGGAGAGATGGGTGTGTCATGTGGAAAGCCGAGGGTTGAGAAAGTCCGCTGCAGCACGAGGCCCCTGCTGGATTGTGGGTGGGAACTGGGGAGGAAGGGCGAGGCAGGGGCCAACAAACAATCTGAGATCAAAGCTACGATTGGATTACGTGCGGGAGACGATTGCGCGACGCATGTGAACTGGTGAAGCTCCAAGCTTGTCTGATCGTTCTGATGGCTTTGCAGGTGCAGAGTCAAGTCCAGTCAACGTTCAACACCGAGAGCTTGCCAGTTGCCACCCTTCACCGTTGAGAATCCGTCCAGCCGAGGCGCACCCTCAGACCATTGCACAGGCCAAAACAGCCAGCTTTGGAAGCTTGGAGTCAGCCATGCCGGCCGATTTCAAGAATTGTTGAGGAAGTTGTTGGGGAGGTGTGATTGACGAATCGGGAGATGTCCGGGCCCACCTCGATCTGCCTTGCTGTGTACACAGTACGAGCACTGTAATATCTACGTTGTGGGTTAAGGTACGAATGCCTGGCAGTCTTGCCAGACCTCACAGCTTGGATGATGCTGCAGAACATACACAGTAAAAGCTTCCATTGGTGCTTGAGCCCTCAAACCTGCACGCATTTTCTGTCGTCATTGAAAGGGTGAGGGTCTGCACGTCGGCTATCCCCACGCCGTTCGTCCCATTTGCGTGGTACGATCGCCAAGCTGTTCGGTTCCTGCATTTCGCCTGAGGTGCTTGGCATGGAATTTGGGTGCAAGCACCTCGACAATACCGTAAGATCTCAGTCGATCCGGATCCCGCACAGGCACTTTTTGCTTAGAAGTAACGGGCGTAAACACGTAGGAGCCCCTGCAGCCCTTGTGTTCCGAGCAAAAGATGGCCTGTGCGGGATCCGGATCGACTGAGACTTTACAGTACGGAAGCTCAACCCTGCTGATTTTGTTGGCTAGCGCGGGACTCACGGGTGATATTTTGCCTTCGATTCTTCTTCCTTCATCAATACCGTTTCCTTTTCTCTGTACTTTTTGCGTTTCCTCATTTTTGTTCCAGTTCTTATATGGTTTGAAGTCTTGCCCATACCGGTACTTCTTCCTCGTCTTCCTCTGCCTCCTCTTCTTTCTTTTATCCTCGGTATCTTGCCCGTTTGTTCAGCCATGTATGTGTCGAGCTAACAACTGGAACAACCAGGGTTCCAGGTTGTAATGCCTGACCTCTCTTTAGGTACAATATGGCGACTGGCTGGTTGGGCGTTTTTGGAGCCCCAGCGAGTACCCGTGGGCCGAATTTTTAAACGGCCTACTCTCCGGCGGAGAATGGGCGACAAAACGGCCAGTCAGCTCACAACAGCCGGCCATGCCAAATTTTGGTGTTAGCAACATTTAAACAGCTGCATCACTACCAACAGTAGGCTACACTTCATCAAAGTTAGTAAGACAGTTTTCCTTCATACTTCGATAATGCGTTTAAAGATTTAAGAGATATTGATTTAGTAGCTGCTAAGATGATCTAAGTTAGTACTCAACTTATACCAAGTTAGAGAGATCCTTAGAGCGGCCACTTAAAGTCTTGCATGCCAAGAAACCTTGACTTTTCAAAGCAACACTCTTCTTAATCTCTTTCAAAAATTGACAGCCTTATTGCAATGCTGGGGAGATGTCACGGATTAACCAACAGCAGGCCGCAGGGCGGAAAGCTACATGCGGGGCGCGAGGGAAGCCCCGAGCCAATCATTCAAGCTAGAAAGGCAGACAAGTGTGAGGGACAAGTGGCATCAAGGCGAGGCGCAAGGGCACTGCAAATGCCGACTCAATTCTGCTAATCGAAAGCTGAGGAGAGGAAGGGGGGGAGTACATTCCGTACAGGATGCGCGGGTCTGCGACGCGAAAAAGACAAGTGGGCGCACAGGCCACCCACCTGATGGCCAACCGAATACTTAGTAGAGCATGAGTCCAGGGGCTTAAAAACCCCTGTTTGGGCCCCCGACGTTTACCCGATCACCCCCCGCGAGCCCGGAGCGCCACCTGAATATCAAACCCACTCACTCCGTACCGACGTCCCTCCCATTGCTTGTTGGCGGCGCCGCGTCGATTGTGGGACCGACAACCAAGCGTGACTCTCTCGATTTTAGCAAGTGTTACAGTACGTATACTCCATGATGATTGGGAAACAAGCGGTATCTTCACGTAGTCGGGAGAATGGGATTTACATACATACGTCATGTCATGTTGGGCTGCCATTAAGCGTGTATGCAGCGGTAATCTCTTGCAAGCATCACGATAGAGATGTGATATAACGGGTGCTGCCGCTCCCTGAATTGGGGCATACTCAACCTCAATTGATGTCACCCATGAGTAAGACCAGGTGAATGTCTACAAAGATAGTATTCCATGTCTATATCCGCTGGATGCCAAGAGCAAAATCAAGCTCCATGATCTATCGAGCGTCCTAATAAACCGACCGTACCACCCTCGAAGGAGAGCCCTTTACAAAGCCCGCACAGAATCCCAAAGGTTCACAGACTAATACAGATGCCTCCCCACCGAGACGAAGCCATTCCCAACCGTTCATAGTCGAGGAGCAGCGGCTCCATCACATATCCGGTTCCCGTCCACCCTGTCACCATCGCAACAGGTACCAGTCATGAGCCAACGTCTAGGCTTTCGATGATTATCGCCTGAAATCATCCTCCCTGTTCCTCAATCAGCTACGCCAGCCCTCTTTCACCCCCCTATCACCCACTCACCAACCTCAGCCCGCACTCAAACCTCATAACCCCGATATCACCTCCATCGACAAGGCCCACCCACTCCAGTCCTCAGTCCCCAGTCAAGGGAGACTTCTTCATCAAGACTAACGAGCCGTGACCCCATCACAACTCCAAAACCACACCTCCACAACGCCAGCTCCATATCAAATATGCCAACCCGCGTGCGCCTTCCACTCGAGACCCAAAGAGAGCTAGGGTAGGGTATCAAGGGTATCATGATCATGTACCATACCTAACCCGCCTGCCTCCCCAGACCCAACATTTCTCGAAAAAACGCCAAAAGCAATAAGACCTCCGAAAAAAAACACCAGACAGACGCAGAAACAGCTCAAAGCTGCCAAGACACCCTCTTCTGCGGCTTCTTCCTCTGGCCCTGTGGGCCCGGGCGCAAGAGCGACGAGCGCAGCTGCGGCCGGCCCGGCTGGGCAGAGCTCTCGCTGCCGGCGTCTCTGCCGTGGAGGAGGTCGTGCATCTGCGACGAGTTGTGCCGATGCAGCGCCTGAAGCGGTGCAGCAGGGTCCGGTGCAGGTTGGGGAGAGCACCTGCTGAGGTGCACGCTCAAATGAGGCTCGGAGGCCTGGGGTGGAGGCGGAGGCGAAGCGACCTGGCCGGGCGTGACCTTATCGACCAGCGCGCTGGAAAGGATATCATGAGCTTGAGACGAGTTCAGGCGCTGGCGCGTCTGAGGCGATATGCCTTCGGAAGGACCGGCATTGTCGGGTCGTCGGCCGGCTAGCAACTCGTGGAAGAGGGGCGAGCCACGCAAACGCCGCGCGGGCAGAGGCTGGGACGACACAGCAGGGCTGGTGGGGGAGGTGCTGGGCTGTCGACCTAGCAGCGATTCGTAAAACCCAGCGCCATTCTGACCTTGCGGGGATGGCGAGCACCCAACAGGCAGAGAAAAGTAATCGCCAGGCGGTGTACCACCAAGGTGCTTGGACGACTGCGAAGACTGGGAGTGCTGGGAGGGTCCAGCCTGGGGACCGGAAGCCTGGCCTGTGACGTGTGCCGAATCCAGCAGCGTCTGAGACCGGGGCACAACGCCCTCTTCCTGCCACGACTGAGACCGCCCGACCGAGGGCCGGTAGTTGAGCTCATTAACATCTCTGCTATGCAGCACCTCGGTGATGTCGAGGCCGCCACCCGATCGAGTCCACTCCCGCCGCTGCCAGTACTCGTCAATATCTTGACGCTCTTGCTGCAGCTGATACTTGAGCCTCAACTGATCTCTCTCTTTCGCCTCTTCCACGGCCGCGTCGATTTCGTCGAGGATATGCTGGTACCTCTCTTTCGCCGAAGGCGGCTGCCTCTTCTGCGCAGGCTGGTCATGGCAGAGGGCGCAGTAGCGCTCAGCTGGGGGCGCGTCGGCACCGCTGCGGCAGTTCCACCAGCCTCCACGGGTGCGTCGTAGTTCGTTCGCCCAGTGGGGACTGGCCTGGTGGAAATGCTGGTTCCACGTGTGCCTGCTCGGCCGTGACTCGTCGGCCCACTTCTCCTCTCTTGCAGCAATGGATGTGTTTCCCATGACCTGAAGGAGCTCCTTGTACCTGTCCAGCGGGGTGGTCTGATAGAGTGCGATGGTTTCCCTGGCGTCCAAAATGGTGAACCACTCGGGCACAGTTGAGATTACGGTGTCGATATTCGACTGGGGAGGGGCAGGCGTTGATGTGGCGGGCACGCGCGCGTCATCAGTCTGGTCAAACACCCTCAGTCGCTCCTCAACGACATGCCGAGTATATCGCAGGATGGTGGATTGAGCCGCATGGCCTTGTTCGTTTAAGCCACCGCGCAGCCCAATTGTTGCTCCCTCAATCGCCAGCTCCGCCTCCTTCTCTTCAACCTCGATCCTCTGGAGCTCCCTGGCCCGCTTCTCGTCAATCACGCTGGGTGCCCTGAGGTCTCGCTGGAGACCGCGCGCAATCTTGGCACGGCCACGTATGATAATCTCCTTCAACTCGCGCTGGGTGATCTCAACTTCCTTCAGCAGGGCCTTCTCTGCAGCTGTGGCTCTCGCGATGAGCCTGAGTCGAGCTGGCTCAGACATCAACTTGGGACGTGCCAATTCGGCCGTAATCGCTCGTTCGCGTACGTTGTTCAGATGTGTGAGTTCAGCCTTCTGAGCCAAGAACAGCTCGTTAACGGGGTCGAATTCAGCTTGGTGTGCATTCATCACCCGCACAAAAAGGTCGGTTTGCGCAGACCAACCATCGATTTGCCGGTCGATAATGTCCTGGTCGAAGGGATCGGATATCGGGCGGTTCTCCTCCAGCTCCATGTCGAACTCGCGGTTACTCTCACCCACATCGGGCGGCGGGAAAGGGGTAAATGGGTGGCGCTCGACCTTGAAAGTGTCGTTTGAATCGGTGGAAGTCTCTGGGACCTGCTTGGCGAACAGATTGTCCTTGCGGCCAAGTGATACTTCAACCAATCCACCTACAACATGAGGCACCCCGTCCATGTCACATGTAGTAGTCTTGGCTGGGTGAGCATCGGGGTTGGCATGCTGTGCTCTCTCGGACTGAAATCTCGCAGAAACTTGGTCGCCCCATTTGATTGCTGTAGTGCGCCTCGGGTATAAAGTCTTCGCGAAGAGTTGATCGCGAGGGCCCTTGGCAGCAGCTGGAACGTGATCCGTTGGGACACCCAGGTTGGTAGGAGATGGTTGCTGAGGCCGCTGCTTTGGTGGTGCTCGATGGGCTCTCAGCGTTCGGCTGCCAGCCCTTCTCGGCATCTTGACGGCATGCGAACCGCGATGCGCTGTGGAAGTAGTGAAAGCTCGTGGAGTTCTCGAGCGGCGTGTTGACACTGTCGCAGGATTGGCATCCTGAGGTGGCTCTCGGCGGTCGTCATCGCAATTGGGGATGTCAATTGGATCTCCCACGACCGGTGTATCATTCTTGTTTTGTGCAAGGCCCGTCGCCGGCAAGGCGAGAATGGTTTCGTCAACGACATCCGACTGGTTGGTTGCTGGGTAGGAGGCTGCCGCAATGGCCGTGATGGTTGCTTCTTGTGAAGATGCCTCAGGGTGACAGACATCACGCTCGTCCTTGGGTTTTGTGTCTGCTTTGTAAGTCGCCGCCTCTTCCTTCTGCACCGGAGAAAAATCTGGTGAAGTGAGAGAGCCCGAACAGATGCCCTGCCGATTGGGGCTAATTGAAAAAGCAGCAGGGGAGGACGCCGTTGTCATAGCCGTCTCGGCCGATTCTCCGTGCAGACTGGGCTCAAGATGAATGTCTCGAGGGTCAGACGCCAAACATGCAGTAGGTTTGTGGGCTACATCAGCTCCATCGGCCCCCAGTTGATCGCCTGGCCCTTGATCGTGGTTCTCCTGAGGTGCAGTCGGTTCGGGCTGAGTGGGGGAAGCTGGATCGCCGGCTTGTGAAAAGCGAGATGCGGCGACAGCCGCAGTAGAGGCCGCCTGGGATGCAGTATGCATGGCGTTCTCGTCGTTTTCGTTATTTTTCTCCATCTGCTCGTTGCTAGGAGGAGATTCCTCAACGACGCCCTGTGCAGGAGTCGGTGAGTTGCTTTCTGCCTCCATTGCGCGGGGCGCTAGCTGATCTGTGAAGGGATACTGGAACGAGGTGTATCGGCGCTACAAGGTGCTGGAGTTGCGGGAAATCGGGGATCGCTTCTCTGGTTATGATGTGGTCGGTTATCGGTGTTGACAACCAAACAAGGAGGTCGATGAAGTGGCGGAGAAGGGGGATCGGCTGGCTCGGGATTCTTGTTGTAGCCGCCTCCTTGCCGTGCTTGTGAATTGCTAAAGCGATGCTAGAAAGAAGGGCTTGAGAGGTTTGTGTGTGGAAAATAATGTTCAAAGAGCAGAAAGGAAAACCGCCGGAGTGGCGGCCGCTTTCTGGCGTCGCTCAACTCCAGCTCAGCGCTTTGCGACGTCGCCGGTGTCCAATTGGGAGGGTGTAGTTCCAATGGGACGATATAGACGATGTGGTGAAAAGAGGAGAGAGATTGGGTTGCGAAGTGATGGATGAAGAGGAAGGCACGGCGTATTGCGTGTGAATGGGTGGGCAACTCGGAGAACCGCGGATTTAGATCGTCAGTGATGGCGGAAGTCGCGACCCGGAAACGCAAAAGAAAGCCTGCTAGTCGGGGAAGGCGAGCCAAAATTTCCTCCACGTGTGCTCGAAGGCGTTTCGTTGACAAGAAACTTCCCACACTGAGAAAAGCTGTTTAGCGTGCATCTTGCTCTACAGCGGAAATTAACTCCTCGAGTGCAGCAGCTTCTTTGATGTACTCCATCTCAACAACTTCCATCGCAAATGCGGACCGCCGTCACAGTCGATCTTTTGGACGAAAAGTCGTAGCATCAAGCTGGCAGCGGCCCTACCGAAACCTGCTCATTGACTTTCCTCGCTCGGTGAAGTTTATCCAGAATGGCCGACTTCTGCTGCTTCTTTTTGACGGCCTCGATGCTGGCGAACCGGCCCCTCGCACCGTGCTTGATCTTGGTGATCATGTCGGCAGCCCTGCCCTTGGTGATGTCTTCGGGCCCGAGCTTGTCGTCGGCAGGCCGAAGCTTGTTCAAGAATATGAGCTGGTCTTCAGTCGCCGGCGCCCTCCTCCACGGCAGTCTCGCCGCAATGAGGTAGAAGGGATAGTTCTCGCTTGCATACTTGTCGCAGCCGTGCACGGCATCGGCAAAGGTTACTGCGCTCAGTATTTCGCGCGGGGCAGCATAGGGGGATTTCGACACGCCAGGTGGGAGGGCCCTCACTTCCCAAGCCCTGAACTTCGGATCTGATGGCCCGGCGTCGGCAACTCCCTCCAGCTTCAGGTAAGTTCCGCTTGGGCCGTTGAGGGTGAACTTGTCTGGGCCGACCTGTACCCAGGCGTGTTGGCTGATGGAGCGGATGTGCTGCTCGCCAGACGTGTCGGCAATCAAGTCGAAAACCGAGTCATACTCGGTGAAGGTGACGCTGTAGGAGCGCCCCGTCGACTCTGGTCCCGCAGGACGCTGCCGGGCTTGTGCTTCCCTCGCCTTCTCAGCCTCCCTGCGGTCCCCCAGCTCGTATAATCCGTCGGCCGACACCTCATCCACGAGCTCGTCGGGATCCAAGCCGAACAAGGTCGGCGTCGTCACAATGCCGGTCTCGAGGCCCGCGACCATATCAATGACATGGCAGTTCTCCTTGCCGGCATGGAGTCGCATGCCACGGCCAATCATCTGGATGAGAAGGTTCCGCGACCGCGTCGGCCTGGCCAGGATGATACAGTCGATATTGGGGATGTCGGTGCCCTCAGTAAAGACGCCGCAATTGATGAGCACAGGGAACTCGCCATTCTTGAACGCGTCCAGCCGTTCGGCTCTGTCCCTGGTCGGGGTGTCGCCCGTCACAAAACGGGCATCGATGCCGTAGTGACGGTATCTCTGGGTCAAGGCGGCAACGTGGCTCAGGTCGACGCAAAACACCAGCGTCGACTTTCTGCCGGCAGCCTTGGCAAGCCAGGCGCGGACGACGATGTCGTTGAGCTCGACCGTGTTGACGGCCCGGGACAGGGAGTCGGCGTCGAAATCGCCGCTGCCCCCTTTTCCCTTCCTCTTGACCTTGGACAGGTCAACTCGGCTGTCGACCGTGGTGAACACCACGTCGCTGAGCCACTTCTCGCCAATCATATCCACGTAGTCCTTGTGGTACACGATCTCGTCAATGACGGCGCCGAGTCTGAGGCCGTCGAAGCGGGAGAAGGTGGCAGACACGCCTACTAAGTGGGGAGAGTCGGGCCGCTTCGTCCTCAGGCCGAGGTGGTCCAGCACCTTCAGGTAGCCCGGCGCGACAATGTGGTGGGCTTCGTCGACCAGGACCAGCTTGAACCTTGCGGGGTCAAACTTCAGCAGGCGGTCCTTGGACAGGATGCTCTGCAGGCTGGCTACGGTGATGTCAGCGGTGCCCGACGCCAACAGCTTGCCCAGCTCCAGCTCGATGGTCTTGTCCGGATACGTGTTGGCGCATTGCCGGGCAGCCTGCTCGACGAGCTCTCGCCGGTGGGCGAGAATGAGGGTTTGCGTGGCCGTTTCGGACCGGGGCTGGACTCGGCCAATGAGCTGAGTGAAAATGACCTGGGCAGGTCAGCAACGGGTTGGTCATAAAAGGTGTTCACACACGGGAAAAGAGACGGGGGAACCCCTACGGTCTTGCCACTTCCCGTGGCCAGGGACACGCCCAGTCGATTCTTGCCCTTCTCGAGGGACAACAGTACAGATTGGATGCATTCTTCTTGGTAGCTACGCAAGGTAAGGCCCTGAGCGGGCTGTTTCTCGTCTCGAGCCAAGAGTCTCCCCGAGTTGGATATCCTGCGCCGTGGACATGGCCGAGGGACCAGCCTCGCCACTCGTGAGACGACTTTCAGTCTGGTAGCTATGACTGCCAGACCCCTCATGATCAGCTTGATACCGCAGCTTATGTGGCCATGTCATCCATTTTTTTGTTTTCTGGATGAAGAGTTGACGTTGATTTTCACTTTCTGATGCCTGTTGGCCCCCACTATTCCATAAAGTTCCATCCAATCCAGCCCCTGCTTAAGGGAGTCACGCCCCACTTTGTCCGGCGATCAGTGCCACGCGAGGCGAGTCTGATTGCGGTTTCTAGGCTCAGCCCTTCCAGATGGATGAACACGTTTCTTGCTCATGGTGGTAGGCCGTCTGGCTGTCTGGCCGAACGTTGAAATCTAACTGCCTCCATTGCAGGCAAAGATCCAAGATCTCAAACTAATTCCCGAGGTTTTAGGCCCCAGGATCGGAATTCACCACATCTGGCAGGCAGCACCGTGCACTTATTAGGCATCCATACAGTGCGCTCACTCACGGTTTACAACTTTTTTCCCCAGCACCACCACACATGATAATTTGAGATGCTGCATGCAACAAACCAAGGCGCCTCTTCTGCAACTTGGATTGCATGATCCATCGACTGGGATGTGAGACAAGACTCATTGGGTGGCATCATCCCGCAATGTAGCAGGAGAAAACTCTTCTCTTCTTTCCAGCTTGCTCCACCATTTGGCTTTTCGAGCGTCGATCAGTGTTTGCCATCTTTCCGATACAACTGAGCTTCACATTTCACCATGGGCTCGGACCAGTTAAGCGACAGTGGCGGCCAGAATACCAGCCGCTTGAGGGAATCGGTATCCATGGCCATCCGGCAATACCAGCGGCAGCCACAGCCAGCGAGGACACACTCCAACGAGATTCCAGAAAGCGACGAAGGAGAAGCCGAGGCACTTGACGATCGCGATGACAATGAAGAAGAGCGCGGTCGAGCCCTCAAGGATCCATCGCCAGGCCGCCACTCCGCCTCCTCCGCCGCCCCCTCGTCCAAACCCGACGAGCACTCCCTCCAGGCAGAGCCCAACTCCCAAGAACAAGCCGACACCCCACCCGCCTTCCCCCCACCATCAAACACCCACCTCTGCCCGCACCCAAACCCCCCACCACCACTCTTCTCCCCTTCCAGCACCGTCCCGCCCACGCCAACAACAACAACCAACCCCAACTGGCCCCCAGCCTCCTCCCCACTCAAACGCTCCCTCTCCCCCTCCTCCCGCGGTCCACCCTCCCCGCGCCCCTTCAAACGCCGCCGCGCCGCGCCCTTCCACCACGCCTATCTCGCCCTCCTGAACGACGACATCCGCGACGCCGCCACTCGCTATATCCCTCCTCCTCCTCCTCCTCCTCATCCTCCTCCACAGCACGGCGGCGACGACGACATGCTTGCGCCGTCACAGCTGGGCATGACAGTCTGGAGCGGGGCAGAGAAGGCGCTCTTCTTCGAGGCCGTCGCCCGGGTCGGGATCGACGACCTGTCGCGGATCGCGGGGCGGGTCAAGACCAAGGGGAAGATCGAGGTTGCTGCGTATGTCGCTGCGTTGAGGGAGGCTGCGGTAAAGGAAGAAGTTGCGGGGAGTAGTGGTAGGGTATCATCGGTGGAGCCGATGGGCATGGCCGGGCTGCCCGCTGCGGTCGAGGTCGGTCCGGCGTGCTGTGCCGCGCTGGAGGAGGCGGCGGATGCCGTGTCGGTGAGGCAGGAGGGGTATGAGGAGGGGGTGGAGAGGCGGAGGTGGGGTGGGGATCACTGGCTAGTTGGAGCGGGGAACTGGCGGGCGCTGGAGAAGGACGTGCCGGAGGGGATGGAGGGGAGCTTGAAGCTGTTTCGGGTCGGGGCCTGGTTGAGGTTGAGCGAGAGGGTGTTCATGAACTCGGCCGTGGAGGAGTACAACTGGGCGCGCGTGGAGGCTGAGCAGCCTGCGGTGCGGGCGACGGCGTTGGGGGACTTTTACACGCTGGCTGTTGCGGTTACGAGGCGGTTGGTGGCCGCGACAGTGTTTGTGGCTGAGGGGAGGGTCAAGGCGAAGAGGGAGCTGGATCCGTACACGAAGAGCTTGGCGCGGAAGCGCGATGTTCAGGCGGCTGCGCTGTCGCTGGGACTTCCCACGGATCGTCGCCGGTTTTGGGCAAGGAGCGCGAGGAGGTTGAGGCTGGACGTGTATGACGACGAAAATGGGGTAATTCCAGGCTGGGACGCCGGGGACGAACAAGAGCCCATGACCTACGACGAAGTCGAAGCGGCGCTCGGGCTTGAGCCGGAAGGCTCTGACGGAGGCACTCCGCCCGACGAAGAAACGGATTCGTCAGAGGAGGACCGGATCGACGACGACGTGGCTTCCGAGTCCGACCGCGGGTCCATCGAGCTCGGCGCTGGAGCGCCGCACGTTTCCGACTATGAGGAACAGCTTTCCGAAGAAGACGAAGCTGAGAAGCTGGCAGTCACGCGCGAGATGAACGAGATTCTCGTCCACTCTGCTTTCGAGTACCCCAAAACAGGGAAGCCGCGAGCCGCACTGAGGAACCGTATCCGCGCCGAGAGGGCCCATGAGGCATATGCCGACAAGCTAGACGCCAGAGAGTCTTACTATGAAGAGAAGAGATTGTGGGCCATGCTTGGACGGCAGCCTCCGGTAAAACCGGTCAAGCCCGATGTTCCCGAGGAGCCACTGGGATACACGAAGCAGACAGTTGGTGATCTCATCAACACCTTTGCGCGAGCACCCGGGGATTGGAGGAACAAGTTGGAGGTTGTGCCGAGCAAGTGGGAGATGGACTTCGCAGTAGCGGAGGAGGAGAAGGTGACACCAAAGGTTGCTACCGGAACAGTGAGTGGAGACGAAATATGATACCCTTACTTCGACATCCAATTGTATGGACACGTATGACTATCTATGAGCTGCGGAAAGGTACTCAAAGCCCATTACCAAACAACTCATCAAACCGCGTCCGCCGATCCCACACGGCCCTCCCGTCGCTCTTGCGCCGAAAGTACAGAATTCGGTGCTGAGGGATGAACTCCTCGTCCGTCTGCTCGCTTTTCCACGCTTCCAGCTCCTTCTCCTGTGCCCCCAAGAACCGGTCCTCGTACCCGACCACATAGTCGCCGCTGTCCAGCTGCGGATCCCAGCGGATGCGGTTCATGGCATCGGCCGCGGTGCGGAACTTCTTGGTCTTATCCGCGCGGAGATCGACGGCAGCAATCTGCTTCCTGCCCGCGCCTTTCTTCTTCTTGTCCTTCTTGCCGGCGGCGGCAAACTCGTCGTGCTCAGAGTCCTGGCCCGACGAGACCGCCAGCTCATCTTCCTCTTCGTCTTCCTCCTCCTCGTCGCCGGGCGTATACTCCCCCCACTCCCTCCCATCCACCTCCAACTCCCCCAGCTCGGCCCTGTTCACCACGGCAGCACTCAGCCAACAGCTCCGCGCATCGAAGTATCGCCCATCCCCCCTCATCTGCGCCTCGAACCGGCCCAGCGCAGTCTGCAGCGCCCCCAGCGCCAGCTTCAGCTCCTCCTTGCTCATGCCCGGGCGTCCCTTGTCGAGACCGACGAGATAACACCCCCTGAAATCTCTCTCCTCCTCTTCCTCCTCGTCATCCTGCTGCCACTGCCCCCGCCGCTTCTCCGCAAACCTTGCCGGCCACATGCGCACAAACAGGCCCGGCGCGCGCCGGTGCAGGTCCACGAGCAGCATGACGCAACGCGACTCGACCCAGCCGAGGAACTGGGCGCCGCGCGCGAGCGACAGGCCCCAGTACTGCACGTCGATCCTGGCGTACGACTTGTGCGCCGCCAAAAAATCGGCTGTGGCGTCATCATCACGTGCGCCTGTGCGTGTGGATGATGATGTCGAGGATGAGAGGAAGGCCTCCCACGAGGGGGCGATGGCGAGGATTTCGCTGGCTCGGCGGAACTCGGATGCGAGCGTTTTTGCTGAGGGCGCTGACGCGGCGAGGGCGGTGTTGAGGGACGGGGGGAAGTAGCCGAGGATGGCGAGCGGCTCGCGCGCGGTGCGGGTGTAGGGGAGGCGGGCGCGGTGGAGGAAGGGGTCGAAGGCTGGGTGGGTGGACCAGGGGAAGGTGGCGTAGTGGGTGAAAAAGGTTGCGAGGAGGTGTTCGGGTGGGACGGGCTGGCCCGGCGATTGGTGGGCGAGCTGCTTGTGGACGCGGGCGAGGAGGATGGAGATCTGGATGCCGCTGAGGAATCCGAAGCGCGCCGAGTAGATGCCCCGGGACTTGGCCCAGGTTTTGATGAAGCGGTGGGCCAGGCGGAAGGTGGCTAGGTCGGGGAGGGAGCGGCGCAGGTAGTCGATGTCGCGGATTGCTTTGAGTTTGGAGAGGGTTTGTGCGGAGAGGTACCAGACCGGGTCGGAAGGGGGGGTCTGGAGGACATCGGGCCAGCGCTCGGCGACCGACGTGGTTGGGCAGTATTGCAGATCCATTTTGATGCCCTGGACTTCGAGCTCGAGCATGGTGCCGGTCTGTGCTCTGACCCGGCGGAGGATCTTGACGCCTTGAGCGGCGGCCTTGCGCAGGCGCTGGGAAGCCAAGGCGAAGAATATGTGGGAGCTGAAAGGGCCGATGCACAGCACATCGGTATCTGACGAGGACGTCCAGACGTCGAGGGCGTAGGAGCCAACAGGAACGACAACCACCGCTGGCTGTGCTCTCCCTGCTGCATCGGCTGCAGATGTATCCAGAACAACGCTTGTCAGGAGGTCTAGCGCCTGCTTCCGCTTAGCAACCTCCTCGTCGCTCGGGATGACTTCGAGATGAAGCAGAGCCGTCTCGACGCCGCCGGGCTGAGCCAAGTTCTGTGGCGCTTTCTCCAGGTGGACCGAGACAATGAGGTCGGCGATCTCCTCCGACGGCCCATCAGATTTGTTACCGGGCTCTCCAATCTTGATGATGCATCGAATGCCCCAGTGATCGCTGGCAAACATCTCATCTTCCTCTTTCTGCTCGGTCAGGAAGCCGAACATGTTGAACTTGGAGACTTCCAAGAGGCCTTCTCCACGGACCAGTATACGATCGTACCGCTGGGGCCGCGTGTTGCCGCCACCGGCGGTTATGACAACTGCCATGGCGTTGACAGTCGGATCCCACGTGGCGCCTTGTTCTCCCGCGGCCAGATGGTCATCGCCCAACTCGTGTTCAGTCGCCATATATGCCCTCCAGGCGTCATGGAGATTCGCGTCGGCGAACAGCTCGTCCAGTCTCACCAGGTGGCTGGCTGTCAGGTCCGAGATGTTCTTATTTCTGAGAGCGGCGTCGACCGAGACAGACGATGTCGTCAGGTTGAAGTCGCCGGCCAAGATGCACGGGTGGCTGGGGTACGTCTCAGCCAAGTATCCGATGATCCGCTTGATGTCCGTAATTTTGGCGGCCACCGCTCCATCGGTGAGGCCACGGCTGAGATGGACCGCGGCGAGGATGACAGGGAGAGCCTTGCTGCCCTCGGACCGGCCGATGTTGTTGAATCTGGCAACAACGGCGCCCTTGTGTTTCCGATGGAACGAAACATACTCCCAGTCGAAGGCGAGCTTGCCGAGGACAACGATGTTGAGAAAACTCGGCAGCGGTTCGATGTCGTCCTGGTCCGGCGGGCCGTGGGAGCAAAATGGGTAGGCGTCGCGGATCTGCTCGTCGGAGAGGAGGTAGGACAGGAATCCGTCTGTGACCTCCTGCAGCACCAATATGTCCGCCTCGGCATTATCGGCGAGTATGTTCTTCACCACCAGTGGATACCGTGCATCCGAAGCTGGCCACTCGAATTCGGCCAGGACGTTGTAACTCGCCACGGCCAACGCAGTCCTCTCCTCCTCCTCCCCCGTCTCCAACGCCGAAGGCCGAAACGGCACCCACCGCTGCGTCTCCTCCTCGTAGTAGTACGGCAGGCCACTCAACAGCTGGTCCTTTTCGGCCATGTCCCCATCTCCCTTCTCTTCCTCTCCCTCCGCCTCCTCACTCAACTTATCCACCCCCTGATAAAAGACCCCCAAGCGCCCCAACCTCTCAACCCTCCCATCCCGGAGCCCAACCGTCCCCCACAAGCGCATCGCACTCCCGCCCTTTGCCCGAACCCGCTCCCTAACCAACACAGCCACTTCCCCCGCAACCCACTCGACAGCGGGCACCAGCCCAATCTTGTCGACCAGAAACCGATGCCCAGCAGCAGACTGCCCATCCTCACTCTGCGCCATGGTGAGGTGCATCGTATAGCCTCCCCGCCTCCCGGCCGCCTCCTTCTCCTCCTTGTCTTCCTCCACCACCCCTCCCAAGCCCAACGAACCCAGCACCGTCCTCCTCAACCCATCCAACTGCCCCCGTCTCTTATCGCAGAGGTAGATGGTAGTGTTCTGATCCCGCTTGTGCGAGAAAACGCCCACCTCGGTCAACGCCACCTCGACTCCGACTCCGCCTTGACCACTGGCACTGTTCTCAGATTCATCATCATCATCCGCATGGGAATGGGACTGAAAATGAAAATGGGAGCCAGACAGCGGAAAAGCAGAAGAAGAAGAGAGAGCAGACGCGATCCGGTCGACGGCATCGGGCAGCTCCTCGGGCCTGACGAAGGGGTAGGCGAGGTTGACGTGGGGCGGCCAGCTGGGGTAGGCTTTGTCGTAGAGAGCTCGCAGGCGGTCGAGGCGGGGCCAGAGGGGTCTGGGCGGGAGGAGGGCGAGGGCTGTGTCGTGCGAGGTGAGTGAGAATGGCGGATGTTGGGGTGAGGTTGAGGATGGTGAGGGTTGAGGGTCGGGTGCGGGTTCTGAGGTCGCCATGGTCGATGTTAGAATTGTGTGTCTCGCCTGCTGGATGTGTGAGATGGGATATGTAAGGTGGTTGAGCAAGTGAGCAACTGTAGGGAAAGTGGTGGGGTGTTGTGTGAGATAAACTCTTCGAGAGGAATAAGAGGATTGGTGGACGGGCGAATCTGGAATGAAAGATACCGGAAAATGAAGCTATATATCAATAACCCGAACCCGTTGTTGTTGTCATGAACTCCTGAGTTGATGGATGGCATGTTCCCCACAAGCAACGGGTGAGGCTTGGGGCTGAATACTCGGCGTGGTGTCACAGGCCTGCATTGGGTTATGGTAGGGGTCTGTCTCTCCGGGTGACTCACGCATAATCCCACTCAGGTCCAAAGCTCCAAAACTCATCTCAACCCTAGATTCTTAACACAGAGTCATCAGCGGAGAATGCAGAGAGTTAGACACACACTGATAGCTAAAATTTGAGACATGCGGGGAGAGAGGATAGAGCAAGCTCAGGTTCCTTACGATGTGTTGTACAAGTACAGTGTAAATCCAATTTGATCTTCACGGTGCAGAATCGAGCTTGCGACAAGAGCATAGCCGCCAGCCAAAACAGTATACATTACCACAGGTATACAACCCTCAAGCCCAAAACAAGCCGTAACTCCATCGCTATGACGACCCGGAACCAACCGTACAACAAGCAAAGTAGAAACACAGCCCAGGTGCCGTGGGCAGAGTGGAACCATCAGCAGTCGGGACCCCAATCTACGTCGGCCGGCAGGTTCGCCGGTGTGCCGTCCATGAGCGCCTCAAGTTTGTCCTCGTTAGTGACCCAGCCCTGGCGTTTCGTAGCAATGGCTAAGGTACCCAGAAAGTCAGCATCACCTCCAAAGTGTAAAATCGACAGGAAAGACATACCATAGCGGATCGGCCCCCTCCACTCCTTCCACCACACCTCCTCGCTCTGCACGGCGCACCTCCGGCCCTCGTTGCCCCTCGGCATGGTCGCAAACGGCCACACGGCCTTGACCACCTCGTACTTCCTCTTGCCCGCAAAGAAGCCGGTCACGCTCGTGATGAACTTGTTGACCCGGTCCGGGTTCTGGACGACGACGCGGTGGTGCGTCATAGGGAACGAGACGGCGACGGAGCCCGGGTACTTCATGCCGGCGAGCAGCTTGCGGATCTGGCCCTCGAGCCAGTCGACGTCGAGGTTGACGACGACGCGCTCGAGCACAAAGGCCTTGACGCTGGCCGAGTCGGCGACGAAGCGGGCGGCCCAGGCGTCGACGGTGCCGCCGTCGCCGCCGTCGCCGTCGACCTCGGGCGCCGCCGCCGGCTTGCTGCCCCCGCGGAAGGCCACCTCGCCCGGGCCGACGCAGCGCAGGTAGTCCATGCGCTGGCGCGCGTCCTCGGGCACCAGCAGCGCGAGCAGATTGAGCCGGATCGCGAAGTCGACCTTGCCGCTGTGCGGCGAGCTGCCGCGCCGGCCGACCACGTGGATCTGCGGCTTGGGCGGCACCTTCGCCTGCTGCCGGACCAGGGCGGCGAGCGCCTCGGCGCTGCTCGACAGGTGCGCCGCGGCCGACTTGATGGTGGTCTTGTCGGCCGACAGCTCGAAGAGCGGCGGGTTGTAGAGGCGGTAGTCGAGCGCGGGCAGGCCTGGATATCGCGGGGCCGGTTTGGGCCCGCCGGCTGGGTTGGAGTCTTGGGGCGGAGTCGGTTCCTGGGCTGGGGTCGAGGGCCCGGAGTAGGGGGGTGGGGTGAGCGAGGGTTGGGTGAGGTAGAGGGGTGCCGAGATTGGGGAGTGCTGGCCGTGAACCGGGGAGTACTGGCTGGTTGTCGGCAGCGACTCCAGCTCTTCCTGCGTCATGGGCACCGCGTTGCTCCCGGCGGGCGCCCCGCGGCTTGTTGATGCCAGCGACTGCTGCTCCCGCTGCGGCTGGAGCATCATATGCTCCTGGAGGCGAGCCTTCTCCAGGGCAGCTTCTGTTGTAAAATCCATGTTTGCTGATGATGACTAAAGTGGAAGCGGCGAGTACCAGGCGGCTGGTTTGTGTGTCGGAGCTAGCTGTGGTACCCCCGTGTTTGGGCCCGGTTGTGGTGTGTCTGGATGGAGCTCCGGGTCCGGGAAGGCCGGGAGCCTGGAATCCCAACGTCAGGTCACGCAAGGTGGAAGCTGCCGCAGCAGGACAGGCGATTGAGACCTGAAATTCTCTTGGAGAGGAGACGACTAAGATTCAGCACAAGTCGCGAAGATCAACTCATACTCGGTATCTCGTGTGTTTGATGACTCTGGGGCCAGTTGTCCGGATCGGAGGAAAGTTGGCCGACCTTCAAGAGCTTGCTTGCCCTGTGCGTTTGGTAGCTTTGTTGTGCGGTTGCCTGTGGCGCAGCAGCTCACCACGCTGCAGACACCGACCGGCAGGCCGGGGCCGTATCTACCGGGGAATAACCAATCAGGCGGGTCATGGAAAAGCGAGGCAATTGGGATTGGGTTTGTGCGGCTGAGAGCCCATCAGTCCACGTTCGCTTCGGCTGCCGGTGCTTGCGTAAGCTGAGAGTAATCTGTACATGATGTCACCTTAACTCCCTGATACTGAGCTTGCCAGCTCTGCAGCCGACCACGTCCAGCACCTACACGTGTAGGTTGGATATTTGGGATCGTCATCTTGGAAGTTAGATGGAAAACTTGAGGCTGATGATTGAATTGGCAGAGAGCGCTAACTGCGAAGTAGCGTGACTGTGAAATGTGAAAACATGAGCGGAAGAGTGGGGCGTAGGGCAAGGGCCGCTTCCAAAACAACCACCAAGTAAGGAAGGTACGAATACCACGTATGGTATCCTGCCCTAACAAATCTGTACCAATTAACAACATGTCAGCAATAGCATCTGTTAGCGAGAAACATGGCAGCTCCTGACTCTTCCTGAAACTGCAAGAACCCACCCGACATTCTCACTCTCCCAATTTTTTCACGATACCGTTACACAGCCATAATACCTACTGCGCAGCAATGTAATTGTGCATGACTGAGAAATATCACGAGGGATACGCAATTTGACCTTTGCTGTCAGTATCATTTTAGCCCTTGCAGCGCTGGACGGGACCCTTTTTCCCCAGACGCCCACGGCCATGTTTCAGTCCCTGCGACTCGCATCGAGCCCCGGCGCCCTATCAAAACAAGCATGCCCCTGGTGGCTGCAGCCCTTTACTGCCCGCCGTTTCGAGATCAACTCCTCGGGCGCCAGACTTTGTCGATTCTCTGCAGGGCGCTGTCAGTAAAAACAGTCTAGACCCGAGAGCAGAAGACGCCATGTCTCGGTCTGTGACATGGCCGCCCTTTTGCCTGACTCGTCCGCGGGACGAGCTCTCCCCCATCGATGCCCTAGGTGGGAACCAACATTGACACTTCACTTGCGATGTGATGATGTGATGACGGCTTCACTGCTATGAGGTGATGATGTCGGCACAGCCGATGGTAGTCCCGAGCTTCCTCAAGTGGCTGCTTCTTCTCCATGTCCCGACGGCTATCGCCATCTATGCTGCCGTTTACGCCTTCGGCGTCAACGCAGTCCCGTTGATTCTCGCCATTATCGCCGTGAGTCTCATCAACTGGCCTCTTGGAACATCAACTGACTCTCACAACAGATCGTCTTGCACGGCCTACTGGGCCTCTATCTGTGCGTTGCCTCCAGACGAGCGCCATACTGCCACTTCTATGTCGTCTCGGTGTGCCTTCTTGTCTGTGCCGGTCTCTGGTGCGGCCCGCTGTCCTTTTTTGCCTGGCGTGTAAGCCTCCGCAACAACCCGCAGCGCACATGGCTGGGACAGGAAGCCGACCGGCCGCTGGTGGCAGCATGGTCTAAAGTCGGATGTGCCATGTCGGCATGGAGCGCGTATGTCCCGCCCGACAGATCCCTCCGCGGGTGAAGGCAGCTGACACAGCTGGCTAGCTTCGTCGACCTCCTGCTCCTGGCGGTGTTGATTCTCCGACCAACAAGCAAACCAGGATCCGTCACCAGCAAAGATCCCTACGAAAGCTCCTCTGCCTCGACCACGGATGTGCCGCCTCAGGTATGTAGCCTCCCTCTCGAAAATCGTCCACCGCCTAACGGCCTCTACAGCTCCCGCCTCTGACCTCTATGCACCACCACCGCATCTCCCTCCCCTACCCACCGAGCTCGCCCACGCCCACACCCACGCCCCCACTCTCTCCACCGACGCATTCAACTCAGGCCCAACCCCTCGACCATCACCCAAAACAACACAACAAAAACAACAACAAACCCCTCCCCTCCATCCACCCACCAAACCACCACCACCACCCACCCAACCGCATAGCCCTCATCCTCCGCCTCTGCGCCCTCCAAAACCTGCCATCCGGAAACTGGTCCTACACCCCCGAGCTCGGCACCCTCCTCAACACCTGGGCCCAGCGCTCCATCGTCATGCCACCGCCGCCACCACCACTACGACTCTCCTCCTCTTCCTCGTCTTCCTCCTTCTCCTCTTACTCCGCCTCCCACTTAGACCCAGACCCACACCATCACCAACCACAGCAAGGTCAGCAACGCCAGCAAGTCCTCGGCCTCACGGCGCTCGCCCACGCTTGCCTGACCGACCTGTGCCACACCGTCTGGGCCGCCCAGCGCGAAGGGCGGGAGAATGACGTGCTGAGCATGGCCGAGATGCGTGCGCTCGAGGGGGTTGGGTGGGATCTCGGGTGGGTTGGGTGGAGGATTGAGGTTGCGGGGGGGTGGTTGCGGGGGTGGGAGCGGGAGGGGGTGTTAGTTATGGGTGAGTATCTTAGGTATCTTAGTTGATGGGGGGATGGGAGGAGGGGAATGAGGGAGGGGGGGGAGGAGGGGGGATCAAGGGGAGAGGGGTATTGAGTGGGTAAGGAAATGGGTAAGGAGGGGTGTAAGGAAAACGGTAGGGAAGTGGGTAAGGAAAAAGGGTTGGGGGGGGCAGGAAGAGAGGGAGGGAGGGGGAAGCGGTGGGTGGGTGGTCATATGGCTTTCCTCATCTGTTGGGCGAATATCCGGGTGGGAAGGGATTTGGGGCCCTGCGTTCAGGGTGAGGTCGGCGATGTGGACGGGAAAATCAAGGGGGCATCTTGCATTGGAGGGTGTTTCGGCTACGGAGTTTTCTGGTATGACGGTCGGGGCTACATATCTCGTGGAGAGTCGCAAGACCGGAATGTACTAGTATGTGAATGTGGTTGGGGTGGGCTAGGGTCGTCGCATTTCGGGATCAGTCCAGCAACATCCGCATATGACTATCACTCACTGACTCGACCAAGATCCATCCATGCTGCCTGTATACGCCAGCACAACCCATCCAAACCGCAACCAACAGCTAACCATATGGGTATTCGTTCCCCAAAAAATAGACAACACCACTACCTACTGTGTACTCCCGTCCAGAAACACCCCGATCCGCCAAAGGCAAAAACAGCACCGGGCCACTTCTCAAGCAACCCCCCTCCGCTGCTGCTGCGCCTCCCACGTCTTGCGGCACACCTCTTTCATCAGCCGCTTGGGCGCCATGCGGCCCGTCATCAGCTCAAACGCCTCGATCGCCATCTCGGCGACAACCTCGAGGCCGTCGACCACGACCCACGACGGGCACATGTTGTCGCGTATCGCGCGCATCTGCGCGACAAGCGGGGTCACGAGGGGTTCATACGCCAGCTGTACGCATTTCATCTCGCGTGGTTAGCGCCTTGTGTCTCCACCAACATAGAGAGCAGGAGTGTGGCGGGAAAGAAAAAGACAAACCTCAACAACGACGCCGCCAGTCGGACTCCGCAGCCAGTCCAGCGGCATCACAAAGTCGGCCGGCGGATTCCCGTCCACGCTGGTCGCCGGCACACACGAGACCACCATGGTCGGCAGCTGATAGCCCGCAGGCCAGGGGTCCGACAGCGACGGGATCACCCTGACCACCTCACTCGCCTTAGACGATGATGACGGCGACGACCCATTCATACCTGCCTCCACACCACCACTCCCATTCACCACCAACCCCTTTGTCGCCGCCGCCGCCGCAGCCCACCGATTAAAGTGCGCCGCCACCTCGCCCGCCCTCGCCACAGTCCGGTTATACACAAACACATTCCTGCACCCGAGCTGATACAGCGCATAGACAGCCGCCCTCGCCATCCCCCCCGCGCCGACGACGAGCGCCGTGGTCCGCGACGGGCGCACATAGTTCCTGGGGCTGACGGCGCGGCGCAGGCACGTCAGGATGGAGCTCCAGTCGGTATTGTCTCCAAAGAACTCGCGGGCCGGCCCGGCGCGGTTGCGCGCGTTGGCGTGGTCCAGGATGGTACCTAGCCCACTACCGTTACCATTACTGGCGCGGCCGCCGCCGCGCAGGGGCAGCAGGACGTTGACGGCGCCGACGGCGGTGGCGTGGTGGGAGACGAAGCGGAGGTGGGGCATGATGGCGACCTTGAAGGGCGCGGTCAGGCAGGCGCCGCCAAAGGCGTCGGACGAGGCGATCTGGTCGAGGCGGTCGAGGGTGGCGCAGGGCACGGCCTGGAACGAGTGCGGCATGCTGGAGAAATCGTAGGCGGCGGCGTGCATGGCCGGAGAGAGCGAGTACGAGACGTGCGAGCCGAGGACGTAGAAGTGCAGCGGGTCGAGGAGGAACTGGCGGAAGAGCAGCTCGAGCGCGTGCGCGTGGTCCGTCACCGTCGCCAGGTGGTCGCGCTCGTTCTCCGTGTCCGGGTGCTTGACGGGGCCGAGCAAGCGCGTCTGCAGCGGGGTGCGCACGCCCAGGACCGAGAAGTCGTAGGCGACGAGCGGCGGTTTGGGGTCGGGGACGGCCTGGTGGAGACGTGCTTTCAGGTCTTCAAGGTACTCGGCGGGGCTGTCGTTTGCGCAGAAGCGCACCATGCGGACGATGTCGCAGCCAAGGGCGTGGGCCGCCTTGTAGTTGTCGATCTGCCGCGGGTCCTGCCACGGGAGCGCGCCGAGGCCCATGTACCAGTAGTTGCCGATGACCTTTGACCTGCCGCGGTGTTGCAGCACGCGGTGGGCCAAGGTTTCGCTGCGCTGCAGGTCCACGCTGATGTAGTCGACGCCGAGCCGCATGCCCAGCTCGAGGAGCTCGGCGTCCATGGCGTCCTTCTCGTCTGGCGGCCTTCGCCGTTCTCCGCGGGGATCCTCCTCGACGTGGTAGATGACGGGCACGCCCAGCTTCCTTCTTATCAGGGCGACCTGCCTTGCGATGATGTCGAGGAGGTTTTCGGGCCAGTGGTCGATGATGAGTTCGACGCAGTCGCCCCTCGCCTCGAAATCCTCCCATTCCAAGTCCATGTCCATCAGATACGAGAGACGCAGGCGCAGGGCGTACGAGTAGGAGCGGAACTCGGGCGGGATAGCAGCGACGGAGAAGGGGCTTTCCAACCAGGCCTTCGTCGCGCCGCGTCCCGTGATGATATCGAGGAACCTGGCAAAGTCCTCCCGGGCAGCCAAGAGTTTCGATGGTCCAGGGTGCCGGCCGCTGAGTGGTGTGCTGGTTCCCGAGGAGGCGGTCTCTGGGGTGGAAGCGGTGGTCGAAACGTCATCGTAAAGGTTGTAGTATTCAAAATTGGAGCAGTCCCGGTGCTTGCCGTCGGCTTTGAGCAGCTGTTGGGCATCTGCGGGATCCATGAGGCGTGTTATCTGATCCCTTTCGCGGTGGACGTAGACCACGGGGTGTGTTTTTGCGTAGTCGCGCAGGGCATCCTGGGCCTCGCCGCTCAGGCTGCTCATGCCGCACTCGATGATGCACCCGGTCCGGTTGGCGTCCAGCATGGACTTGAAGACGTGCATGTTCTGGCACGCAAAGTGCTCCCGGCCGTGCCTGGAGAGATACTGGCCGCGGGAGAGTCCCGTGGCCTTTTCGAAGTAGTGGTCCTCGGTGACGAGACGGCGGCGCAGATGGAGGGCGCCCATGAAGCCCAGGGTGCGCTTGCCGGCGCCGCGGCAGCCGACGAGGACGATGGAGGCATTGGGCTCGAAGACGCGTTCATTCTTGGGCGGAGCCATCTCGCTGTCGTCGTCCTCCAGACTTTAGCGGGGCTACCGTCCTCACTTACTGTGGATTGTGCGCGGATCGACCTATCCCCACGCTCGCCGCCTGCCAATGGAAAGACGTACACTCGGTGAAGTCCCAGTCAATTGAGAGACAGGACGGGGAGTTCGAAGATTTGACCAAGTCTTGTACCTGCTAAGGTAACTTGGGTCCGTCGAGAAAGAAATTCGCATTGCTTCGTGGCCCGCGGTGGCCATGGGAAGGTGCTGGTCAATCAGCAAAGCACGTTGCTATGTATTACTGACGAAAGTAGCCCGGGCGTCCAGTCTCGACGTTGAATCATCGGCAGATTCATCGTCGGGAGTGCAGGTCCGGGAAAATGTAGACCCTGCTGTCGATCCCCGCTGCGGCAGCCCTGAGAAGAAAGTGGGGCAACGGTTTGCGATTGCAGCTTGGTACTGTGCACCGTGCAGACAAGGGTTTCGAAGATTAATTTCTCGTATCTTTCGACAAACCTCGCTGCGCAGCAAGGCAAAGTGATTGAGTCGCCTCTCCATTGCGCTGATGTGCGATGCCGAGGCTTTCTGGGCTTCGTCCTCTGGAAGCATGACCAGCCCCAGGACATGGGAGGCTTTAGGTGGCCCCACCTGCTGCAGCGCCCAGGCGAGTCTGGGGTAAAGGGCCCCGTAATAAGTTTCGCTCCCGTCGCTGCCGACAACCCCACGATTGTGATTTACGCGCCTCACAACGTTTTCACCAACCATGCCGCCGTCCTCTCGGGCTCGGCTTAGTTGGCGTCTTCCAATTGATTCTTATTAGCCTCATAGGTTCTTCTCAGCTTTTTATCCGGAGCCTGCATCTGACCGCATGGACCCGGTGTGTGCGTGTTCAAAATGGAGCTAGAACCTGCAGAGCCGGCAATTGAAATCGAGTCAACAAGCCATCATGCACCTGCATTCTCACCACAGCCTCCAGCTCGCACGGCGCTGGCGGCCGCTCCTCCTCCGCCAAATAACACCGGAGCCGATGCCGGGAGCGAGGCGACACCAGCCAACCCGCGCAAGCGGAAAAAGGCATCGAGGGCGTAAGTGGCGCCTCAGATCCGAACTACCTCCCTTCTGACCCGTCACTTATCATCTCGGGCTCAGCTGCGACTTCTGCCATGTAAACCACCAGCCCTGCGACAACGGCAAGCCCAAATGCAGCGTGTGCACCAAGCACAACAAGCCCTGCCTCTACCTGCGCCCCACCAAGCGCCGCGGCCCGCAAAAGGGCTACCGCACCGCGCTCAACACCTACAAGGAGAGCGCCGCCGCCTGGGGCGCCGTGCTCGGCGCCATCCCCGGCCTGGACGCCCTGATCGAGGGCCACCTGCGGGGCAACGCCGGCAAAGCCATCGCCGCCTCCGTCAAGGACTCGAACCAGCAGGACTCCCTGATCGCCCGATGGCAGCAGAGCTCCGTCTTCCGCGCTTTCTTCGGGCACAACGGCCCGCCGCCGGGACTGGAGACGGCCGAGGGCACTGCCGCTGTTCCGTCGCAGGAGGTCGAGATCGAGGTCGACGAAGAGGACGCCGGCGACGAGACCCCGCCCGTCCGCCCGCCTCCGGCTAGGAGAGTCTCGCAGCCACCAGCGAGCCAGCGGAGCCAGTCTGTGTCATCGAGCGTTGTTGTCGTTGCTGCTGCTGCTGCGGGGGCGGCGCCAGAGCCGAAGCAGTGTCTGTCGTTGGAGCCGCATTTCCAACCCAGAGACTCGCTGTCGGATCTCGTGGCCAAGGACGCGGCCCAGTCGTACGCAAAAACCCATTCATTCATTCATTCATTCATCCATCCATCCATTCATTCATCCATCCATCCATCCATCCACCTCCCGCGTCATCAAATATCAGTCATCTAACATTCTCCTAAACCAGCGCCACCCGGGCCTCGCAAACACTTGCCTCTCTCGGCTTTGCGCCAGACGAGACCATTGCAGACTTCTACACCATGGGCGCGAACCCGGAGCCCATACCGGAGTCCAACGACCCGGGTTTCGACCCGTCTCTCGGCACCGAGGAGGAGCAGAGGACGTATTACGAGCTACTTATGGGACGGTCGTTCCCGGGATGAGTGGCCCATTTGACTCTGTGGGCTTGCTCACTTCTACCCGGGCCGCTGAGGGCCTGGAAGCATTCGTGGATCCATGTGATGTTCCGGCATGCATGTCTTCAGAGGCGACACTGGCTGCATACGCTATTTGATGTACGGTTTTTCGTGGTAAGAGCCTCCAAGCACGTAATGTAGTCTGAGACTGACCGCCAACAGGATAGACTGCTTTGTACGAATTGATACCCGCCGCCATGGCAAACATGTGACCTTTCGACATCTTCATCCGCGAGCGCGCCGTTTTAGGCAGAACATCTAGCAACGTGGAACGATGGCTAGAGCGAGCACACTTTAATGATGATCAATTACTATGAGCCCGAACAATCCCGAGTGCTCATCTGCGACCGAGTCAATCTCGGTCGACTACTGCTCTGCCAGGTGTGCAATACCCCCATGCAAGAATGCAACAAAGAGGACCTGTCCCGCGAGGCGGTCCGATTCCCAGTCCAACCCTTCCCGACTAGAAACCCATGATATGAATACACCACCGACTAAAATGCTGCTAGGAACGCTTCAAAATCAAGTGCCCGAGGAGGAAGGAGAGAGAAAGAAAAAAAAGACCCCAGTTCCGAAACCGGCCTCAAAACCACCCTTCCCTCAACCCACAACGAAGAAATTACCATGGCCACCAATCCGACCATCGCCAACCAACGTGCAGAGCAAGGAGACGGGAAACCACTCCTTCAAAAGGCACAGACAACAAGAAAGCCAAGAGAGAGAGAGAAGAGTTCAAAGCAACTCAAACCCCTCATCCTCCTCCCCGCCCTCCTCCCCCTCCCCTCCCCTCCCCGACGTCCCCGTCCCGCACCGCCTCAACACAGCCCTCGCCTTCCGCCCCCTCACCGCCTCCCCATTCCCGTCCAGCACCTCATACTCCCTCTCCACCAACTTCTCCGTCTGGTCCCCCCTGCCGCCGCCCAACCCACCACCCCCGGGTTTGACAAACACCTCGAGCGTGAGCGGGCCGCCGGGAGAGTCGGTGCGGTCAAACGAGTACACGAACGGGTCTCCTGCCGCCACTGCAGTATTACTGGCAGTCATCATGCTGCTGCTGCTGCTGCTGCTGCTGCTGCGGGCGATGGCGAGCGGGGAGGCGAGCGGGGAGGAGGAAAAGTCGGCGGCGGCGGCGTCTGTTGTTGCGGCGGGCCCGTCGCGGATCTCGTGCTGGGCGTACAGCTTGCTGCGGCGTCGGTTGTCGGGCATGGAGTTGTTGGGGCGGCACTTGATTAGGTTTTGGCTGGTTTTGGGGTAGGGGTGGCCACTTTTGGGAAGGGAGAGGGGGTTCCGTGTTAACTCTCTGAATCTGTGAGGTGGAGGGATGGGGAAAGAGCTTACTGCTGACTGGGCTTCTTCCCTGGCCTGAACTTGACTAGCTGGTGCTCTGGGGTGTTAAGGTTGAAGAGGTCGCCGTCCCTGTCGAATTTGATGCCAGCGAGGTGGCGGCTGCCGTGTGACCACTTGGTGGCCGAGTCCTTGGAGCGCTGCCACTCCTTCCTGGCGGAGCGGAAGTCGCGCTCGTACTGGGTGGTCATTGTCAAGGTTAGTTTTGCGTGGCGAGTTGTGCCTGGCGCTGGGTGCTGGGCGCGATGGTGGAGTGTGGGCCTAGGGTTGCTGAACTACCTGACGGTTTGATGCCGGGCAGGTAGACGCTCAGGACTGGTGTGGAATGGCTTGTCGCTCAGGGGGCTGATGGCACGTTTATACTGCAGTAGGTGTGTAGGTGGGCAGAGAGGATATTTTCCAGTGCCTTCTCGTGGTGGTAGGACGGGCTTGTCGGATATGACGGAGGTGTGAGTGACAAGGAATGCAGTGACTGGATGGGATGCACTCAAAGAAAGAGCGTCCTTTGTCAACTGTCGACAGCTCAAGCACGTCTTATTACGAAAGAGGTTGGCCTCTTTGGGACGCCGGCCGGTGACTCAGATGAAAGGCGCAGTGTCAGGGATGGGTGGCCGTCCTCAGGTCGATAGTGACGATAAGAGATGAGACGAGGGGAGAGCTGCAGGAGTGGCTTTCGACTGAGGTAAATTGACAAAGGATGTCAATCAAACTAATATGAGTAGTGTAGGACGTTGAAAGTGTTTATAGGTCTATGCTCATGTCCAGTGGCAAAGGGAGAGGTTCGCGACAGAGGAGCACGGCGCAGAGGGGTTATAAGCTTGTTGACGGGACTTATCGGGGCTGTTTTGGGAATGCCGGGATAGGGCAGCTGAAGCAGGCAGGGGTGGCGCAACACAAATGCTGAGTGTGTGGGGACCTGGGGACCATGACCAAGTGACGACAGGCCGGCAGATGACCGTCGACACCTCTCAGACAAGGAACGCAGCTGGCGGCGTCGACGGGCCAAAGGGGATGGAAACGGCGAGGGCGTGGGCGGATGACCATGCCGTCCATGCTATTCTTGGCCTCAAAGCCAGGTTTGCCCTGGGCCTGGCCGGTTCGTCCTTGTTCACTTGCCGATGACGATTTCCACGCGGGCCAGGAAGGTTCTTGGGCCGAGACAGCCCACTTCATAACGCGACCCGTTTTGGCCGCTTTGAAACACCAACACCGAGACGCCGTCAACAAACGGACGCCGGTACCAAGACGGTGACTGCATTCCTTGGACTTTTACCGACAGGAGTCATCAAGGTGATGCTCATCAAAGAAGTGATTCATGCACCCTGCTGTCCATGCAAACGGGACCTCCCGTAGCGCTCAGGAAGCGCACCCGCACCAACAAGACCTCGGAATCGCGGGTTGTACTTGTACAATACAATACATGAAAGTCGACCACTCCATGGCGGCCTCTCTTGCACGTCGAACGGCTTGGACCGTCAGTGGCTGTGGTGTCAGTCCGAGACGAGGCGCGCGCATGCTGAGCTGCCTGCTCAGCACATTGCCCCTCGTTGCGTGATGGGGAGCATGCTCTGGCCACGGGCTGCAATTGGCGAGGCCGAGTTTGGTTGCTTGCATGTGGTGGTGTGTGTGGGAGGAAGGTTGGTGACTCTGCGGGAAGGAATGATCCCCAGACGAGGCTACGAATGGCGTGCAGCTCGCAGGGGTGCGCTCCGGATAGTGGAGACCTGCAGGAACCCCCCACTGTCCCCAGAGCTCCCCGCGTCATCATGCTGGAGACTTGATCGCGGGCGCCTGAGCTTTGCTCGTGAGAATCGAATGGCTCCAGAGCCCAGACACAAATTTCTCGTTTGTAAAATGCTCCCAGATTGCCGCTTGTTCTCTGCTGTGCTCAAAACAGTTCTTAATGGCGGTATATTGCTGGTGTTGCCTTCGGTGCTTATCTCGCCCTCAAAGCCCGGGTTTGTTGATGAACTGACAGGCAATGCACCTTGATAAGCTGATAAGCTGCTGGTGACAGCTCGAGGGGAAGCAGGCAGGCAGGCTCCGAGTCGGCAGGTAATTCATGTCGAGCGTTCCTTGTGTCGTATCCCCAAGACAGAAGAGGCTTTGCGGAAAGTACAGGCTTATTCCTCCTTTTTAGCTCCTTACAAAAGTCCCATAAGCTAAATCTTTGCCCAGGTGTGAGTCCTCGAACCCGGAATATCACTCCATCATCTCCCATCACCACGAATGATGCGGTCGCTCTCAGCTACCTACCTGAGGTAGTCGTTCTCGCGAGTTTTTCATTCGTCTCCTGCTCTCAATTACCAAAGATCGCCACCGAAGAGGTATGAAGGCCACTCTATGTCTTTTCTTGTATAATGATTGTAGAATTCCCAAAAAGGATCACGTAGAGATAGATTCCCATTTGCTTCCTTGCAAAGAGACTGGATGATGGCACGTGCGTCCAGTCGCCCTTCGGACATATAACGGAGAATCAGGTACGCCGTCCGCATCGAAGAAGGGGGGGATGCTCGGCCTTCTTTTTCTGTCCGCGCTAGCGTCTTCGCCGCAAGGTCAGCCAAAGGGAGGCGTAAGTCGTCGACATCCCGGACTGGGAACGAGTAGGGCCGGCTCGGACCCATGGTATCCCCAAATAGGAGGAAGCACGCCGTGTCCTGAAAGACCTCGTCAAGGGGTTTCTCGTAACAAGGATAGAACACCTCAGGCTCGCAGGCGTCCGTAGACATACCTAGCAAGGCGTAGATCTTGTCTCGGTCGTGCGTAGCCTCGCAGTGGGCATTTTTCTGCAGGAGGAGGTGGAGGTGGCGGGTTGACGACCACCATGTGTGCTTGCGGAGCCTGGGCATGATGCCCAGGACAGCTTCGGTACCGGGATCGACGTCCAAGTCAAGAATGGAGGGCATCAGGGCGAAGGTTCGTGCTGGACAGGAGGAGATGCCGCACATGATTCGAGCTGTCCTTGCTTTGGCCACTTCCTGGAGTACCCAAATTCTTCTGAACCAGGGTCGTTGTAGAAGCTCTCGGAGGGCCTGTCTTAACTCTGATGGGTTCTCTGATTCGAGTTGTAGGCTCACGAAGCGGCGGCAAAGAATCCTCCAATCGTGTCTGCTCCCCACGGCCTGAGCTTCAGTAGCTCGGGCGTCAACCCAGGCAATGCATTCCAGAAGGGCGTGGATTGTGTCGCTGCACTGGCCGAGCCAAATAAGCACCTCGTCTGCCCCTGCGTAGACTTTTCCCATCTGTTTGACTTGGTGGCCTTTATCCTTGGGGTCTTGCTGATTGATGCAGATGGCGTCAACCCAGAGAGTCACGTCGAGGTCGTGACACCGTATGTGACCGAGGGATGTGTATAGATTCTCCGTCAACTCCAGCTCGTATCCATCGACGAGGACCTTGGGGAGGCCAGCCGTTGGCATGTGCATCAAGCCGCCCCAGGTGTATGAAAGAGCCTTGTACGCGACGCCTCTTTCTTGGTCTGGATACGACTCGAAAAGATAACAGATGATATCGTCGGTACTCCATCCCTTCTGAACGCGCAAAAGTCGGATGGAGTCCTCGGTGAGCTCCAACGGGGATTATGGGTAGGCGGCCATTTGGCAAAGTCAGAAACAGAAGTGGTGCATGGGGAGACTGACCTGAGGCTTAGGACGGGTTCTTCGAATTCTTTACATACGTCCGAGGAGGGCTGAGTTCGGGGCGCCTCAAGCCCTCAAGGCGTCCGGTAAGACGGCCTAAGGGTCGAGAGCTTGACATTGCCGCCATCACACCGCCAGTTGAAGCTGCAGGTGCTTGAATTGACTAGCCAATACCAGCTCCTCTCTGCTTAATTCAAGCCCTGCTGAAGGTTGCCGCTTCAACAAAGGCCGAACAGGCCCGATTTCAGCCACGCCAAGTTTCTTGCAAGCTGCAACGCCGATTGAATATCTCGATGATAGACGCGCGCTGCTGCGCAATGACAATGTACACGTCGTGTAAGTAGAATGGCTTGGGGAGCTGGTGCTCAGATCGCGACATAAACGCCGTGCCAGACAGGCGCGCCAAAAAGGAGAAATATTGCCCCGTTTTGTTGTGATCGGCTACAATGGAACCTACGGTACCTAGTCCGCTTCATGGTATCGTAACGATAACTTATCCGTAAATTACCGTACTTATCAGTGATGTCACCGAACTCTTGCCCAGGAGGAGACCCCGAAATTTCCAGCGCGACGCGACGACCAAAAAAACCACACTGAGACGAGCATCCCCTCAACACACCTTATCGCCCAAAAATGCCTTCAGACAAAGCAGCATACCTGGCAGCGCACTATCTCACAGGCGACAGCAAACCCCCATTGTCAACCAAAAAGCGCAAACGCAAGCAAGCTACGGCCTCGGCGGGCCTCCTCATCACCGACGACGACGAAACCGGCTGGGGCTCCTCCGCCCACCCCAGCGCCGCCGACCAAGACGATGACGTTCCCGTCACAATAGCCGGCACAACCGCCGACTTCCGGCGCACCAAGAAATCCACCTGGAAGACGCTCAACGGCGCACCCACGACCCCCAACTCGCCCTCAAAAGACGATACCGCCGCCGCCGCCGCCGCCGCCGACGCAATCATCGCCTCAGCAGCCGCCGAGTCCGCCGCCCTAGCAGCCAGCGACGAAGCCGACGACCCCACCACCACCGAACCCCCCCCCCAGATGCTATCTAACGGCACGCTCGCAGGCCTCCAATCCGCCTCGTCCATAACCGCCCAGATCCGCGCCCGCCAAGCCCTCGAAGCCGCCGAACTGGCCGCGCTCCAAACAACACACAACAACACTACCACCTCCCAACAACAAAACGAACAAGAACCCACGACCACAACAATCCTCCGCGACGCAACCGGCCGGCGCGTCGATGCCTCCCTCCTGCGCGCCGAAGCCCGGCGCCAGGCCGCCGCGGCGGAGCGCGCCGAGCAGGCCCGGGCCGAGCTGCTCCGGGGAGAGGTGCAGATGGCGCAGGCGCGGCGGCGGCGGGAGGCGGTCGAGGAGGCGGCGCTGCTGCCGCTGGCGCGGGGCCGGGATGACGCGGCCATGAACGACGAGATGAGGCGGGCGGGGAGGTGGAATGATCCGATGGCTGAGTTTTTGGAGGGTTCGTCTTCTTCTTTGGCTGCTGGTGGTGGTGGTGGTGTTGCGGGCGGGAAGGGGGGGAAGGGGAAGGGGGGCAGAGGGGGAATGGGGAGGCCGGTGTACAAGGGTCCTGCGGCGCCGAATCGATATGGGATTCGGCCGGGGTATCGGTGGGATGGGGTCGATCGGGGGAATGGGTTCGAGGCTGAACGGTTCAAGGCGTTGAATAGACGGGAGATGAATAAGGGGCTGGACTATGCTTGGCAGATGGATGAGTAGGGCTGCTAGCAGGATGGGTTGGGCTGGTTTGGTTGCGGTGGGATCTGGGGGTGTTTGGGTCTTGGATCACAGCAGAGCCGGTATGTTAAGGGCGCGGACAAATACGGGTGTGTTGATATATGATATACCCGCGAAGCGCAATCACCGATCAAGACATGGGACATATGGTCTACCTCTGATCGAATCACAGAAAAGAAGACGCTAAGAGATGCGTAGTCCCTCGTGTTTCAATGCACTCGATCCTGACTGTATCTGTGAGCCGGCCGCCCATGGCACCTTCGAGGAAGCTCTACTATGGGACCGGAGCTACTTGAAAGGAGCAAAACCCAAGCAACCAACCATCAAGAAATGCATGCACCGAGCCATATCCACGCCTGACCACACGCAGTGTGATTCACGGCGAACCATTGCCAGGCTTCGGCCGCAACAACTTATCGGCGGCCGAATAGACCGCGTTGGCCTTGACCATCTGGATCCACTCCGACTTCGTGATGTTTCCCGGCTTGCCGATGCGCTTCTGGAACATCTTCATCAAGTTGGACAGGCTGATCCCTTCCTTGGCATACGGGGCGAGGGCCTCGGCGATCTCAAGCGGCTGGATCCTGTCGGGACCACTCGACGCAGCGGTGCCCGCCTTGGGAGGTTGGGTTGCTAGAGCCATGTTAAGTCAGCGTGTTTGTGAAAAAAAGGAGACTGGTGGAGGGCTAGCCTACCGATCGGGACGATTCTATCGCCTGGAGGCGGGGATCCACTGGGAGTAGCGGTGCCTGTCTTGGGCCCTTGAGATCCTGAGCCACGGGGTCAACGCTGTCCGCGCGGGAGACACGACAGATTCCCCAAGCTTGTACTTACCGGCTGGGGCAGGGCTCCCGGCCCTTGACCCTGAAGGCGTAGCACCAGTCCGCATGCCCGGCTTCTGCTTGAGCTTCTTCTTGAGCCTCGCGCCGGCGTCGGATGCTTCACCACCAGTGGCCTCGCCGTCGCTCATCGCAGCGCCCAGCTGTTTCGGCCGTCCAGGGATGGGAGTGCCGCCGCGGCTAGCCACAACGGAGCCCATGCCCGTCTTGAGCTTCTTTCGAGCCGCCTCATTGTCGCTCGACTCAGACATGTTAGGGGAGCCGGCCCGCTTGAGCTTGCCCTTCTTAAGCGCGTTGACCGTTTTCTGCCTCCCAGACGGCGTAGTGTCGCCCTTAGTATTCGCCCCGGAAGCGCCCTGGTCCGTCTTCTTGCCCTCTTCATCCTCCTTGTCGGCATGATCCGACGACTCCTCGTCGGTATCCTGATACCGTGTTAGAGAAGAACAGAGACCTACTCATACACTCCGGTGCCGCACTTACCGACTCATCAGTGAAGGGGTTGTTTTCATCAGACCCAGACTCCAGATTGTCGTAATCCTGCCCATGCTCCAGCTTCTTGAGAGTCTTTACTGTCTGCTTGCCGATGAGTTTGCTCCGTTCCTTCTCCAGCTGCTCCTCGCGCTCCTGCTGCTCGACCTTCTTCTCCTCGCCTTCGCCAAACGTGTTGGCCGACACCTGCTCGCGACGGATGCGATCCTTGGCCTCCTTGGCATCTTCATCCTCGTCGGCCTCGAAGCCAGGCGCCTCGTCGTCGTCTTGGAACTCGTCACCGGACATGTCCAGCTCAAAGTCATCCTGCCGCTCGGTGCGGCGGGCCAGGCGGGACGTGGCGCTCTCGGTCTTGACGCGGGTGGGCCCGCGCAGGAACTGGCGCGTCTCGTTCTTCTCGCGCTCCATCTGCTCGTTGTCCTTCTGCTTCATGACCCAGCGCTTGATCTCCTTGACCTCGTACATCATCTTCTCGGCGTCGTCGAGCGAGAGGGTGTCAAACTTGGGCTTCTCGTCGAATCTGTAGTAGCGCTCAAGCGGGATCATGCGGAAGCGCGCGCCATCGATGACGAGGGCGGCGTTGGTGTCCGACAGGCTGGCGATGTACGACCCGACCCACACGCCAGCCTTGCCCTCGGCATCCTCCAGATGCCACGGCCACGTTTCTTCGTAATGCACCTTGGACTCCTTCTTCTGGACCTCCGAGTTCCTGCCGTAAAAGGCAGTCGGCTTCTCCTTCTTGTTGTTGCTCGGCTTCGGCTTCGGCTCGTTGCCCCTCATCACGGGAGCGATTTGTGCCTGGTCCAGCGCGCGTTGGGCCTCCTTGTCGGCCTTGAGCTGGCGGAGGCGCTCAAACTCGGCAGCCTCGGCGGGGTCTGCCGGGGCCGACTCTTCCTTTGCGGCCATGCGGTACGCGGGCGGGAGCCTGGGGTCGCGACGGAGCAGGGTGACGGGGCGGGGGAACTGGTCCTGGTTTGTAACGTCGACAACGGCTTCTCCCTTCGCCCTGCTCGAGTCCCCCTTCGCATTGCTCAAGCGCATGATGTGGTGGCGCAGACCTTCCAGCATGGACCGCTTGGTCATGACCAGGGGGAAATCCGTGTACTGTTCTGGGGGGTTCTGGGTCCAGCCTCCGTTCTCCGCCCGGGTTTGGGCTAGCTGTCGCATGGTAGGATCAGCCGGGTCGTCGAGCACGGCCTTCTTCTTATCTCCGACCCCTCCTTTCCCCGGGCCATTGTTGGTTTTCGGAGGCCGCGCCATGGCCGGTTGCGGTCTCGGTTTCTTTCTCGCCACCAAGGGGTTGGCAGTGCTGCTCGGTCGAAACGGAGCGCGAGCAGGCGGGCGCGCGGGGCCGTTGCCCCCGGCGGGAGGAGGGGCGCTCATGACGTGCAGCAGTTCGAGAGAGCGGTCACTTGCGGAGAAGGCAGAGAGCGAAATGCTTTCCAGCCGGTAGTGCTCCGCGTGCAGAATGGTCGCTCAGGCGAGGCGCGTCATCGAGTCGTGACTATTCAAGTTGGAGAAGCTTGTTTCAGCACGGTTGTTTCCTGTCATCAGAAAGGCGGCGAAACGGTCAGAGCGTATCACAGATGGTGATAATAATCTATGCGAAGAGCGTGGCTGCGAGCACACAGGTGGGCATCGAAGCGGTGGCAGATGATGGTCAAAGAATGAATCGCTTTTGGTGACGGCAGGCTGGAGACAGGCCCACCTACATCCGATCAGAGTTGAGCTTGGCAAGAGCCGCAATGCAGGGCTGACCGGGATTACGGTACAGTACTAGCTCCGTAGCGCTTCGAGACTCCTCACAGTCCTGTGAATCTGTGACACCACACAGCGTATCCGTGCAAACAATAGCACTCGGCGTCTACCATTCTCCAGGATGTTGGTCTTCTATACATTGAGTGTGATCTCACTACACTCGTAAGATCCTTTCATTTTTCGATTGCTCCACGAGAACCACCTCATGATTAGGTATGACACTACACAGTCCACCATATCTCTAGGACAACCTGGACTCTGAGAGAAGCCTAGTTAGCCCCACCTTTAACTAGTTCTGAGCTCCAAGGCATCCACACGCCGATTCACCTACGATCAATATTCTAGCTAGGTCGCACAACTTCGGTTTCTGCAACATCCCGAAAGCAAATAAATTGCAATTGGTGTCAATTGCACCGCAAAGCCCCGCTGCCCCGACTTGCCGCCTGCATTTCGGCTGATTTGTCGAGTCTCCGTCTCCGTTTGTTGTGGTGGGGGTCCTGAACAATTGCAGGTGAGCTACGAATACAAATTGAAGACTCCACAGTGACTACACAGAGCCTGACACTGCAACCAGGCTAACGCTGATGAAGGACAACCATCAGAGCTGGACGTCAACAAACCATCATCCGTTGGCATGAAGTCGTCACTGATGACCATCCGGTGAATCCTTGCAACTTGGCCCGTGCCAAAAAAAAAAAGTAGGTGCACTCAGCATAAGAGTCGGTGTTTTCTTGCTCTTGGTCTGTTGGTCGCCCTTTTCTCGACAGCATCGCCAATCCTCGTCTCTTTTCTCAACCAGACTGCTGGATGCGCAACGCACGCGAGGATCTCAGCTTCACCACATAAACGTCTTGTTTATGAGAGCGCGAATCTCTGCAAGCGGATTTTTCGAGTTACTGATGGTGGCAAAGTTAAAAGAAGACGGAAGTTCACAGGGCACCTCACTGTCAAGGACTGAGCCGGATGGCGGCCAACGGAGAGCTGGGAGGAGGCCCTCCCCTTGAAGATCGACTTCGCAACCTCATTCTGAGCCACTCCGAGGGGCCTTCCGCCACAAAGCCACCGCTTCAGGGCCCCGTCTCGCAGTCTTCGGCGTCCCCGGGACCGGAAACCCCGCCTAGCCTGTCATCGCCGAGCAGCAGAGGAGGGCTGGCGTCCAGGGCCTCCCGGAAGCGACCAAACCAAGCCCAGCGCCGCCAAATGTCTGCCCAGCTGTCCATCCCCATCGACACTCGCCCGCAAAACCAGCTGCCACAGAGGCCATATGGCGGTCGAGGCCATGGCAGAGATGGCTACCACAGGGGGCAAGAGCCGCGCTCGGCTACCTTCCGCCCGCCCAGTCTCGGGAATGAGATGCCGAATGCCCCTCTCACAGCGATGCCGTTTCCTTGTCGACCGCGGCACCAACCTTCTCACTCGTACCAGGGCCCTATGGCGGCCCGAAAAAGCCAGCTAGGCTTGCCGCAGCCTCCAATGCATCGTGGAGACCCGATATTGCCGTACCAGATGCCAGGCATGTCTTCCGTGCCGCCCAGGCCTTCCGATAGCCGCTCCCAGATCCGCCAAGGGCAAGGAGCGCCCGATATCAACACGCGCGGGAGGCAGTTCAACGGCCCTGGGGAAGAGGTGTTGATGGCGCAGGCCGAGCTGCTCGAGAGCCTCTGTCGCACCATCGTCGCCGACGCTGAGATCGAGACTTCGGAGATTATGGAGAAGGAGGGATTCCGCCTCAAGATCGAAGCAGTGGCCCAGTTCGTCATCACGGAGCACGAGCGGACCCAGAACGACTTTCTCGACTTCCCTCCCGAGAGTGTCCAGCTCAAGTGCTTTGGCAGTCTCGCGTCTGGCTTTGCCACGAAGGCGTCCGACATGGACCTCGGCCTCTTGTCGCCGCTGTCGCGCATCCAACCCGATGCTCCAGGCTCTCCCATCCCCCGCCTCGTCGAGAAGGCCTTCCTCGAAATTGGTCTTGGCGCTCGATTGCTCACACAGACACGCGTCCCCATCATCAAGGTGTGCGAAAAGCCTCCCGAGGAGCTACGCCTGGCCCTGCTGGCGGAGCGCGCCAAGTGGGAACGTGGCGCCAACGAAGACCACGACGAAGATGAGGCATCGGGAGCCCAAGACTCACACGCGGCTGGAGGAAGCCAACCGGCCGAGAGTCAGGCGCAGGGGGATGGTCTCACCGGCGAGCAGCGGCTGCAGGGGTTCAAGCAGAACGGCTCGTCTGGCTTGTCCGCTTACAATAGCTACCATGGTTCCGCCAAGCGCCTTCTCCGGAAGCTCGGTGGGCGCGACATGACCCACTCCAACGCCGGCGATTTCTCGGCGGAAGATGTCAAGCTTCTGAATCAGGTGTGCCTGGCGTTTGTCGAAGGTCTGGCCGACAGCAACCTGCGGGACAGGCTGCTCAGGTATCGCTCCCTCAACCGCTACGATTTGAGCTCGCCCAAGAACTGCCGCACGCTCCTGGGAGTGCTTACCCAAGTCGAGGGCGAACATATGGCGCTGCTCTGGGAGTCGAGGCCGTTCCGGGAAAGGGACGAGTCCCGCAATGCCGCTGCAGAGGCCGCTGTGCGGCTCTGGAGAGCCCTCCAAGACAGCCCAGACTACGGCCGTGATCCGCTCGTGTACCAGAAGGAGCTGCAGTTGGCGGTAGAACGGATGAAGCGGATTTCTTCTATTCAGGTCTTGCTCCTTGCCCAGGCTCAAGGCGAGTCAGCTGCAAACTACTGTTCTCGGGCGGTGAGGCTGCTGCAAGACCTCGGCGGCAACGACTCGCGCGCCCGAGCCGACACTCTACTACCAACCACGATTGAGCATTATGTAGGAGGCATCTACAACCCGACTATCCGGCAGCAAGTCAAGGACTTCCAGCAAGCTCACGGCATCAGCAACTTGCGAGCCATTGGCCGCGCGCACAAAAGCCTGCAGCTTGCCGTGGAGTACGAAGCGTGTCTCGCAAAGGGGCTCTACCACGAGCAAGACGCGGCCAGAGTGCGACAGTATATCGATTTTCTGCGCGCTCCAGCCGCCCAGACATCTCCTGGCGGTCATCTCAGCGGTGTGATCCCCCTCCCTCCCGGCTCGGCGTCGCTGCTTGCCAACATCCGTCAGCTGGGCGACCCGTCCCGGGCAGCACCGAACCAGCCGCGGGATCGGTACAGCAGCGCGCTGGAGTTCCCCAAGTCGGGCGTCGGCGTCCAGTGCGATATCAACTTTTCTGCGCACCTCGCCGTGCAGAACACGCTGCTCCTCCGCTGCTACTCCCACTGTGACCCCCGGGTCCGCCCGCTCGTGCTCTTCGTCAAGCACTGGGCCAAGGTCCGGCGCATCAACACCCCCTACCGCGGCACCCTCGGCAGCTACGGCTACTCGCTCATGATGCTGCACTACCTCGTCAACATCGCCCAGCCCTTCGTCTGCCCGAACCTGCAACAGCTCGCCCGCCCTCCCGACCCGGCCCTCGCGCCGCAGCAGGCCGAGGAGACGTTGCTCTGCAAGGGCCGCAACATACAGTTCTGGCGCGACGAGGCCGAGATTGTGCGGCTCGCGCGCGACAACGCCCTGACGCAGAACCGCGAGTCGGTCGGCGAGCTGCTGCGCGGCTTCTTCGAGTACTACGCCAAGGGCGGCCCGCCCATGGCGACGCTGCCCTGCCGCAGCTTCGACTGGGGCCGCGACGTCATCAGCCTGCGCACCCATGGCGGCCTGCTCAGCAAGCAGGCCAAGGGCTGGACCGGCGCCAAGACGGTTGTTGAATCTTCTTCTTCTGCTGCTGCCCCGCCGCCGCCGCAGAACTCGACCTCGCTACTACTACCCAATCGGGAGTCGAGTCACGATCCGGGCAGCACTCCTCCGACTTCTTCCGCAGCAGCAGCAGCAGCAGCCCCGAGCCAGCAGCAAGCCAAAGCCCAACAGAACAAGAATGTCGAGGTAAAAGAAGTCCGGTACCGCTACCTCTTCGCCATCGAAGACCCCTTTGAGCTCGACCACAATGTCGCGCGGACTGTCACGCACGCCGGGATTGTCAACATCCGGGATGAGTTTCGGAGGGCGTGGCGCATCATTCGGAATGCAGGGCGTCAGGCTGGTCCGGGTTCTGCTGCCGCTGCTGCTGGGGATGGGAGTGGTGATGGCCGTACTGGTGGTGGTGTTGGTGGCGGTGCTCGAGGTGGTCAGGGGCAGCACGACGGGTGGAAGCAGGAGGATCTGCTCGAGGACGTCGGGAGGGCGGAGGAAGCGAGGGAGATGGAGGTGTTTGACAGACTGCTTGAGGAGTTGCATGGTGTGCGTTTTCACGGGACGGGCGTTACGGAGGGGGTTGGTGGTGATGATGGGGAGTAGTGGTCTGGTCTGGTGTGGTTGGGGCTTAAGTTGAATACCTGCTGTTGCCCTCTCGCGGGTAGCATCGGTTGTGATTGTAGGGTACAAGCTACAGGTCTAAAAAGTACTTAAAAGAGTTGGGTGGGAAAACGTGCTGTATTGGATGGTTAGGAGCGCTTCCATAAATGCGAGGGTCTGTATGAGTGGTGGAAATAGCATCATTGGCATGCAAATTGAGAGTTTGGATCAGCTCTTGCGGGCATCCCCATCTGTTTTGGTGGTGGGTGACGTCCTCGGGGCACAACGAAACAACGTGGGTACCAAGACATTCGGGTTCTTTGCGACACTCGACAGCAAGCCGCAGCGCTGCAGGGTACGAGTTCGGCTTAGCTGGGACGGTTCATAAGGAGTATCATCAAGTGCTCGGCCGGCGCAGTGCCAGCGGCCATCCCCGCCTATATCATTCTCTACTATAAAATACACGGCCATGGAAACTACTACCGTCCAGTGACCAGCCCAACGCAGCAAACAACCTGGAAAGCACAGCGTCCGAGGCACCCCCTTGACCTCCTTGACAGCGTCGCATCGCCATAAAACAAAATCCACGACCATAAGACTCCGTCCCAACCACCTCCCCCAGCCATAAGTACCATAACCCAGCTACTTGATACCACTACAATACTGGTACAAGTACAAAACCCCACCCACAACCTAACCCCCAACCTCCCCCCCAAGACTATCACCATCAACACCACCACCACCCCGACCCAACATCTCCACCTCCCCCCTCAACCTCTTCACCAAGACAAGCAGCTCCCCGTTCTCGGCGCTCAACGCCTGGAGCCTCTCGTCCTTCTGCCGCAGCACGTCGTCCCGCGCGGCCAGCTGCCCGTCCTTGGCCCTCACGTCCTGCACCAGCCGCGTGTTGGCCGCCGTCAGCTCGGCCACGGCCGTCGACAGGCGCTCTATGCTCCGCGCCATGGCCTCGGCTGTGACCGACGTGATGGCGTAGCCGATATCTACCGCGGCATTGGCGTGGGTCGGCAGCGGGACCGGGTAGGGGGCTGTGGGCGGCGGGGCTGGTCCCAGTCCGGGCTGGGGCGGGGGTGGGTGTGGGTGTGGAATGTCGGATGGGCTGGCTGTGGCGGATGGGGTGAAGCGTTGGTGGGAATATGCGGCCGGGGTACTCTGCTGCTGGTGTTGTTGGTGCTTTTGCTGTTGTTGCTGCGGGGCTTCGCTGACCATAGGGGTGGACAGGTCGGTGTGTACTTGTACGTAAGCCGGGTTGGCGCCCCGTGGCTGCTGCTGCTGTTGCTGTTGTTGTGGCTGCCCCTTCCGTCCGCGAATCTGCTCGGTCCAGGCCTGCATCGCCTGTTGCTCGTACTGCCACCTCTCGGAGCGCGCCTGGCGCTCGGCTTCGGCGTGCGCCTGCCTCTGGCCCGCAGCGGCCCGTGATATCTCGTCGGCGCCCGGGATGCGCAGCGTCTCGGCGTACATGTGGCGGACGAGGGCGACCTTGTGGGTGAACATCTCGTGGCTCCGACAGGGCCCCTGGTCGACGTGCGCCACCAGGTCGCGGCGGGTTGGTAGGTAGGCCCAGCAGAAGGAGCAGATGGATGCGCTCTCATGCTCGCCCTGGCCTAGCACGGCCGACACGCCAGCGATATCCTCGCAGGCCTTGCAGGAGGAGGTAGAGTTGTGCTTGAAGGGCCAGTTGGTCGGGCAGAGGGTCAGGTACTTAGGCGCCTTCCGCTTCCCGCCCTCGGGTCGGCCCTGGTCGCCTCGGACGAGCCCGTGCTTGTCTCGCAAATGCTTCCTACGCCTCTATCAGCACTTGCCCACGATGACGGGTAATATCACCAAAAAAAAGAGAGAATAGGACCTACATGAGGTAGGCAGTTCCTCCCGCCCTCGTAGCGCAGGTGTCGAAGAAGCACTCATTCTCGCCCTTGTCGTCGGGCTCGGCGAGGTCGGGTTTGAAGTGTGGCACACGGTCCTGCAATGCCACCTGCTGCTGTTGCTGCTGCTGTTGCTGCTGCTGTCCTTGCTCATACACCTGCACATTCCCATTCCCATTACCGTCGCCATTGCCACCGTGTAGTTGTGTTTCGTCTCGCGGGGTCCGCTGCACGTCTTCAGTCGCCCCTCCACTATGTGCATAGGCACCCACAATCTTGATCCTCTTGAACGGCGGCGGTTGAGCAACATTGTCGTCGTCGTCACCGCCTTCCATCACCTCGTCGCCGTCGCCGTCGCCATCCTCTACCTCCGCAGAGGGTTCTGATGGAGACCCGGGCTCCTCAGCGCCCCTGAGATGCTGCTCAATCCCTGGTTGCTCAATTCCTGTCCAGGTCATCTCGAAGGCTGATTGATGTAACTGTCTGAAAAAGGGTGTAAGAGGTAGCAAAAGTTGCCAAAGGTAGAAAAAGGTAGAAAGAGAGGAGTCGGCGCAGCATCTGTGGGACTGGTCGGAAAGAAAACCGGGGCTGGTGAGCTCGGATGCGAACTTAATTGGCCAGGGAAGATTGGAATTGATTTGAGCGAAGGGGCGCTCAACCCACAACTCATGTCCGTGACATGGGGACTCACGGCCCTGAAATGGCGAGCGACACAAGACAAGATGCGAAGGTTATCTAGGTAGCAGAAGAAGCAAAACACTACACGGTATATTATGGCGTACTTTCCAAACATACGGCATTGAGGTGCTCTTGAATGTTCTGCGTTTCCTCAGATTCACGACACAAAAGCTTACCCAATCTTACACACCCGGTGGCATAGCAGGACAGCGTTGGCGGTGCTCCCTGAAAGACTGTGGCAATTTATAGCCCAGCTCAACTCGTCCGCCGCGAGCGCCCTGCATTTCAACGCGGGCCGCTCTCTCTTCCTCACATCATCACAGACACGTATGTACCGAGGAGTTCTCTTGCCCCTTGCCCACCAACCTTGCGGAAGCAGCTCGAGTAGAACCGGGCAAAGGGCCTTCTGTCTCGGACAGTCCCGAAGGACCAGTAATCTTCCAACGTTCCGTTAAGAGACATGCCCTGGGCTAGGCAACGCTCCTGCCGTCGTAAGTGACAGCATCGTTGGGGTTTGGTAGGTTTGCAAGACGGGGAAGGGCCTCCTGCAAGGGGACGACGTCGCAGGACAAGGCCCAGGGAGACTTACGGGGCAACTGGGCTGCCCGCGCTGACCGAAGATCGTCAATTCGGTACGAATACCTGAGTGCTCATGCCGTCTAACCATAACCGCCCCTGTGCCAAGGGACTTGTAAGAGGAGCGCCGCCGTCCGCCGTTCGCCATCCAACGCCATCGCTTGTAAACCCAATACTTCCCAAGGGATAGAAAGAAGAAGCCTTCGACCGATAACCGAGAGCCAAATAGAGCACAAAAGGAAAAAGAGATGGTTTGCCATACTTAGTCCATCAGATGCTGGAACAGCGGCGACATTGACTCGCCATAATGGTTCCGCCGTATCGCTTCGGCCAAGAGGAACGACAGGTCGAGCACCACCAGCTTGCTGGCGTTGCGTGCCTTGTGCTCCGGGATAGGATAACTGTTGGTCACCATGATGGTGTCGATGCAGTCGCATGCCTGCATCTGCTCCAGACAGTCCCCTCCAAAGACGCCGTGCGTGGCAATGCAGTACACCTTGCTGGCACGGCCGCGCTTAACCACCGTCTCCGCTGCTGCGATCCACGATCCGGGCTTGTCGATCATGTCATCGACGATGAAGACGGTACGCCCCCGGACATCGCCCACTAGTGTGATCGTGCGCTCGACTTTGGGGTCCTTGAGGATGTCGTCCTCCTCATCTGAGCTCGCCCCGGCGTCTCCCGACCCGCCCAGAGCGTGAGACTGGGGCGCGAAGAAAGAGGACGCATGCGACATGGCCATGAGGTCTTCCTCGGGCACGCTGGTATCGGCCGCCGACATGGCCGGTGAGGGGAAGTCGTCCGGAACGACATGCCCTTGCACGAGCCGGCCGTGAGTCACCTCGTGGGCTCGCTGGTCGTTATACTCGAGCGCGTCCAGCTCGCCCTCCTCGTCGATCTCGTCGATGATGGACGACTGGGACAGCATGGTCTGTGAGCGTCTCGGGGGAGACTTGCGGGTTCGCGAGTGGGTGCCATTAGCACGCATCCGCGGCGACCCTTGGGCATCCGCGGCGGTGCGGGAGTCTTGTCCTTGTCCGCTGTCCGCGGCGGGGTTCCCATTCTCGGGCTCCGACGAGTTGTTACGCACCTGATTGCTAGAATCGAGCCCCGGCGGCGGTCGATCAAGCCCGTCGAGTATCATGCTGGCGGCCATGCTCGGGCCAGGGCCTCTCTTCTTGTCCGTCGTCACCATGCCGAAATTGAGCTTAAGAGCGTCGGCTAGCGACGTGACCCGCTTGGTGCCGCCCGCGTTCTTGGACACCACGACCGCCTCCTGCCATCTTGGCACGTTGCGCCGGATCCAGCGCGCAATCAGCGGTTCGGCGTGGAGGTTGTCGACGGGGCACTTGAAGAAGCCCTGCATCTGCGAAGCGTGGAGGTCGACCGTGACGACGTGCTTGACACCGGCAACCCCGAGAAGATTGGCCAGCATCCTCGCAGTGATGGCTCCCCTATGAGACTTCTTCTTGGATTGGCGGCTGTAGGGGAAATACGGCAGCACGGCTGGGGCCAGCGCCTGTCAATCTCTGCAACGGGCGAGTGTCGAATTGCGGCGTCAATGCAAACGTACCAGTGATCTTGTTGGCCGAGCCTCCCTTGCAGGCAGAAATCATGATGAGCAACTCCATGATGGTGTCGTTGATCTTGGGGCTGCCCGATTGCACCACAAAGACGTCCTTCTCGCGGACGCTGGTGAGGATGCGGACGCTCGTCTCGCCATTGGAAAATTGCGTGAGCTCGGCATCGGCCCGCGCCATGCCCAGGTTATGGCATATCTTGTCTGTGAGGTCGGGGCAGGAGCTGCCCGCAAAGATCAAGGTGCCACGCATGGTCGGCGTTCGACAATGGAGCGTTCTCGGAGATGGAAAAGGGAATTTTTTCCAATCCCCACTGAAGATGATGGGTGAGAACAAATGATCTGCTGATTGCTAAAAGAAAAGAGAAGAAGCCTGATGAAGCTTAGCCGAGCGGGTCGAAAAAATCTGCGGCCTTCCACTCTGTTTAACCATAATGATCATTTCAATCTTTGCTGAGGGCCCCACAACTGATGTTCGAGACCCACTTCTTTCTGCGATGCAGCGTCTGCGCCTTGACTCAAGCCTGAATCGATGCTCACAAAGATGGCAAAACCCAGCGTCAAACCCCGCAGTGTTTCTATTGTGAGTGTGAGCATGTTCCCCGCGTCACTATGGCTTGTCTCAATCATCGAGATCCGGGTTCTTTGTCGATTGGGATGAGTTGTGGGCTACCGATTAAAGACCATGAAGAGGCTTGGTATATAGAGCTTGGCTTGACAGTCTTAATAGTGGCCCGCCTAGTGCACCTTCCAGCCAACCCTACGGTAGGTGGATTATTAACCAGAATGCAAGTCGGAAAGACCCGCGATTGACAACGTCGTCCGCCCCGAGAAAATACAACAGGCGCCGAACCAATAAAATGAATTTCGCTACGGATAGGTTTGCTCTGATCCCATCCCGGACCATGGAAGATTTTAACTTTACAATGAAAGACTTTTTATTTGGTAGCATGGTTAGTTGGAGAGCCACCAAGATCATTCCACGCCGATGAGGAGTGGAAGAGGGCAAAAAATCACTCGGATACCGGGAGTCGAACCCGGGGCTGTTGAGAGAGCAGTCACTCCTAAGAAGTGAGAGTCAACGATGTTACCGCTACACCATACCCGATTGAATCGTGTGTGGTTCCGACTTTTTTCAATGAGCAACGTACTAGTCTTTACATACTCTAATATTTTGGTCACGATTTTAGATAACAGCCGATCTGGCTCTCACTCTCATGCTTCTCATTTCTCTTGCCTCAATTTACCGATTTCGTAAGCTAAGTACTCTAGCACGAGATTATCTACAAAAACACAACAACTACGTACCATTGCTTGCCATCCTGTTCGCATCGCCATCCAACGGTCCAATCACGAGTCAACGAGGAATGTCAACTATTGAGGGTCGTTTAGCAGTCAGTCAATGGACCAGAACAACTGGCAACTGCTCATACTTAATCTTTCAAAAATTACTAACCTGCCAGTAGACGGCGTTCCATCCTCATTCATCGCCAGATAACGCATGGCAAACGCTCGCGATCAGCTGGAGGCGCAATGTCTATCAGCAGCGGAAGAGATAGTATCAGAGTGTGGTCTCGCTCTGGGAACCGAGTCCGTCAGCACCGCGTTGGCGGACTGCGGAGAGCCTTTGATCCAGCTTCTCCAACGCCAGGCTTTGCAGCTGCTTCGACTCAACGAGCTGCGGCGGCATGGAAGCCCGACGCTCTCGTGTTCTGAACCAGGCGCAGACAAGGGCAAGGCGCTGCTCTTGAAGCGTCTGGATGGTTTGATAGCTGCGTCCTACGCAAAGTTCTACGCCTATCTGTTCAAGGAGCTGCCAGCCTGCTGGAGACTGTTCTACACAGATGCAAGCATCCTCAAGTTTGCCTTGTTGTATCTCTCTTGGCCGGTTGGCTCTAGCTCCGTTGGGGAACACTCTAACATAGCAGCAACCGAGAAACAGCTGAACGAGATGATTCGGACGTTGGATCTCGCCGTGATACTCGCCGGCGCCGCTGGAGAGAGACGGGGCAGGCGGTGGATCGACAGGGCACTCGAATTGCTTGAAGAGGTCTGGCAGGCAGCATCACCAGCTTGCTGCGGCTCGCCAGATCCCCTAGATGGGCGGCCATCCAAGCGACCCAAGACATCAGCGGAACCCACCTCAAGCCCCTGGCAGGACGCGCCATCGTTTTCCTCCTGCGAGCCTTTCACACCCCCAGTCAAGCACCCAATCCGCCGGGTCCACGACACGTCCTTCGAAGACTTCCAAACCTACCTGACGACCCGCGAAAACGACAACCCCGGCCCTCTCCCGCTGATTATCACAGGCCTCATCTCAAACTGGCCCGCCCGGACCACGCGTCCCTGGAACAAGCCGGCTTACCTCCTTTCTCGTACCTTTCAAGGACGCCGCCTGGTCCCCGTCGAGCTTGGCCGCAGCTACGTCGACGCCGGCTGGGGCCAGCAGCTCATTCCCTTTGGCACGTTCCTCGCCGAGTACGTCACCAACGTCACGCCCCCCTCGGACGAGCACAAGGAGGACGAAACGACAAAGGAGCGAACTGGTAGGACAGGCTACCTGGCCCAGCACCCGCTCCTCTCCCACCTCTCGGCCCTGCGAAACGACATCCTCATCCCCGACCTCTGCTACACCACCCCTCCTCCACCCCCTCGTCCAGCTTGTCCCACCACCAGAAACAACGCACCACAGAGTCACAACAGACTTGAACCCATAGACCCTACCGCCAACAACAGCAACAACATCAATAACAGCGACTACTCCTCCTCCTCCTCCTCCTCCTCCTCCTCCTCCTCCGAAGAAGAAGAAGAAGAAGAAGAAGAAGAAGAACCACAACTCAACGCCTGGCTCGGCCCGCCAGGCACCATCACACCGCTGCACACCGACCCGTACCACAACCTGTTTGCCCAGGTAGTCGGGCGGAAATACGTGCGGCTGTACGCGCCGTGGGCGGACAACGGCAGTGACAACAGAAAAACGATGCGGGCGCGCGGCAAAGAGGGCGGGGTGGAGATGGGCAACACGAGCTCGGTTGACGTGGGCGTCGTCGAGGGGTGGGATCGCCCCGGCCGGGCATCTTCGCTGATACCCATTTATGGGGAGGTTGGAGGAGCCGCTGCTGGGGTTGCTGTTGATGATGGGGAGGAGGGGGAAGAGGAGGGGGAAGAGGAGGGGGAAGAGGGGTGGATGGAGGAGTTTAGACGGGTTGAGTACTTGGATTGTGTGCTTGACGAGGGGGAGGTGTTGTACATACCTGTCGGGTGGTGGCATTATGTGAGGGGGCTGAGTGTGAGTTTTAGTGTTAGTTTTTGGTGGAATTGAGAGACGGAATTAAGGGTGTGTAGATCAATAGCACTCTTGAGGATCAAGGAGGGGCCACTGATGACTATGAAGTTCTATTCAAGACAGCGCTTGTCTCCTCGTAATTATGTCACTATATGATGAGCTAGCTCGGCCAAGTCAGCCGCACCCAGCCCTCGCCGTGAGTGTGATGACAGGCAAAATCCACCCCTCTAAAAGACCTGTTGAGCTACCTGGCTCATGAACTCCTGTCCTTATCTTGACACCTCCGCAGGTCTTCCATCCAGGACCTTCCTCGCGGACGTGGTCGTGTCCTGTCTGTCGCACCATCTGGCATTAGCTTGTGTATTATGACCGTTGTGCTTCGCGTGAATCCCCAGGAAGGGAGGCGGGAAAATGGAACGACATACTCTATCTTGCCCACCCCTTTCAGTTGCAAATACACATCCGTCCCCCAGCCGTGCAAGCTCTGCACGGCGATGCCGCCGCCAAAGTACTCGGCATAAGCCCTGCTGAGCGGCAGGCCGTACCCGAGCCCCGCGATGGTGCTGCCGCCATTGTTGGCCGCCGAGGTGATAACGCTGAGTGCGTCTTCGCTGCCCGCCCCGGGCACGTCGTCCGACTCGGTGAACGTGGTGAACGAGTAGCTCCAGATGTGGGGGAGCACGTCGGGCTCGATGCCGCCGCCGCGGTCGCGGATGCGGATCGTCACGCCGGGGGCGTTGTCGTCCAGCGGGGCGATGGCGTCGCGACCGAACGCGCCGCGGGATTCTTTGGGCTGGGCGAGGTGCACCTGGCCTTGCGGGGGTGGCGGCGGCTTCACCTCGGGCGGCTCCGGGGCGATGGTGATGACGACGGGCTCGCGGTTCATGCCGTTCTCGACGGTGGCCCGGAAGGCATTCTTGAGCAGCTCCGTCACGATGTACTCGAGATGCATGGGCACAAAGGCAAAAGTGGTGTCGGGCTCGCCGTCAACGATCCAGCGGGGCCGCACCCCGTAGTTGAGCTCGCAGATCTCGGCGACGAAATCGCCACATGAGTCGATGATGGAGGCCGGACGGAGGGCTGTGTCGATGACGCCGATGTAGCTGGGGTGTTCGGGACACGGGGTCGGGCTCGCTGCTGGGTCGAAATGGGGCGTGCTGCTGAAGTGGAGGGCAATGTGCTGCTCGGCGACGAGGCGCGTACCGATGCGGGCACGCAGGTGTTCGTCGAGGAAGCGAGTGACCTCGGACGGCGATATGTACTTGCGGCACTCGAGAAAGCCGCGGGCGAGGATGGGGATCGTGTCCGTGTGTGTCTGCACGAGCTCAGCCAGCACCTCGGTGAAGCGGATCTCGTCGTCGAGGTTGCTGATGGTGCGCCCCTGCCATGGCAGGAGGGTGGAGAGCGAGTGCTGATAGTTGTTGTATATCCGGTTGATGTTCGGGTTGGAGACTACGATATATGGGAGGTTGCGCAACGCCTGGATTCGATGCGCCAGGCGAACCGGCAGCAGCGAGAGTGTAAAACGAGCGGAGGCGAGGAGGGCTTCGGCTGATAGAGGAGGGCGGCCGTGCCTAGGTTAAGAGTCGTGGTTAGTCAAGGTAGCTCATGCGATGGGTTGGAGCACCGGAGGCGGTACTTGACCAGGTCCGCAAGGCTCAGCGGGTGCAAAGGCTGCTTGGCCAGGTGCGGGGCGACATCAACATCATGGTGGTGCCGGTCTTTGTGATCTCGGAGCTGTGGGCGCTGGAGTGGCGGGCGGAGGTGTGCACCAGAGCCGTTCTCGGGGTTCTGCAGCGTGGACGACGCCCTCGGCCAATAATTGAAGCCTTGGATGGCCCTGGAGCCGAGCCGCAGCGGCCTTGCAATGGCGGCTCTCATGTCGGCATGTTTGCGCAGGGTGTCTGGAGGTGGGCAAGGGAAGGTCGCAGAAGGGCAGTCGGGGTTTGGGGCAGCCAGCCGCCCGTCATGCTCGGCAGGGCGTTTGCAACCGCGTCAGGGACTTGAAGGCGCAGAGCACTGAGGTGGAACGTGCGTCAGTTTAAGCCGTACCTTGAGTAGCCTGACATATACACATGATAGTCTTTGTTGGGCATTCGGAGGGTGGAAATTTACTTTTAACACAAAGGGTTCAAGAGATGACGTCGTCGCCAGGTCGGGTCGGGTGTTCAGCGAGTTCGGTCAGCAGCACCGCGCACGGTTCTTTTGGTGGAGGCCCGGTGTCACATCAAACTGCCACAATTCAGGTACAGCTTCGGAGCCAAAGTAGCGAACACTAGCAGGGCTTCGATTGGCTCACATTTGCCTGCGGAGCGGGAAGTTGGGAATGCAGCCAATCTGACATGGATTGCCCTCCACTGCTAGTTTTCGGTCACTTGGCTGAGGTAAGACGGGACGTTATGTAGGTTTGTACCGGGTCATTCGGGTGCCCTTGATGCTGCCTCCAAGTCGTCGAACCAAATTCTACATACATAAGGTATCAAGGAGCGCCAGTTGAATACAAGCCTCTTCAAGTTCAGGATACCTAGGTAAGCTCGTGAAGGTAGCAAGTATACGATTAGAAGGAGAAATGCTAAATCGTTATGACCGCAATCAAACCCCGCAGTCCAGCTCGACCTCACTGTGTCGTAAGCTCCTGGTCCGGCTCGACGTAGTCGACCCAGTCAAGATTCTGCATGGTTGAGACGATATCCGTATAATCGTCACCTATGATTTCGAAACTGTTACGACGTCGCCGTGTTAGCATCTTTCACTCTCCAGACTGGCAAAGCTCAATACTCACGAGAAGGAGCCCTTGAACGGAGCCATGAGGTGCTCATGGCCGATGCAGTGGCCTTTGTGACGAAGATCCTCCTTGGCCCTAGGTGTTCCTACATCAGCCACAGTGCAGTAGAGCTTTCATGCCTCCCGGGGTTTCTTACTCCTCGATTTGCTCAGGACTTGCGCTGGCTTTGACCACCACCTATACGTTATGTTAGCATCGCCGGGACAATAACCTTCCTTCTGGCTCCTGTCGGGGGGAGAGCGTATACAAGGTAAAAAGGCATAATTGCGGCTGGGCTTCTTGTTTCTGTGTGTTATTGTCGGCAACGTGAGGGGTTTTGGTTGGTGTGAGCGTGTACGGGGAGGACTTGAACATTTTGGAGAGACGGAGAAATCGGGCGCTGCTCAACTTTGAACGACGGTAAACGCCGTGGTACATCAACCACAGAAACCACGCAAATCACACTGGGACACCCTTTGATGCTGCCTGGAAGTAAAACAAGGGTATCAGCACTCATGAGACATGAGTGGAAAACACGTGCATCATGATCTATGATTGGAGAGCAAGTACAGAAGAAGTTGGCCGAAGTGCTCGCATATTCGCTTAATTAGTTCTTCCTCCATATCACTCAGAGTCGCGCACCACAACAACGGCCCCGCGATCATGCCCCGCAGCCCCATTCAAGGCGGGGGCTTATTGTGTCCGAACCTCTTGGTCCTCCTCGACGGCCTCGACATGCTCGTGGGTCTCTAGGGCGTGGAGGGATCCCTCTGGATAGATGGCTCTGTTTGACGCCGCCGTGATGAGCAGCTATTACTCTCTTGAGAGAGGGGCTCTAGGCAACCACTCACTGAAAGCCCTTGATCAAAGAGTATTCATGGCCGATTTTGCCGCCTTGTTCGCGGACTTGCGTCTTGACACTGCTTCATAATTAGCCGCCGCGCGATAGGTTTTTCATGCCTTCCAGTGCTTCTTACGCCTCAACGTCCTCAGGGGTAGCGTCCTGCTTGCAGGTCACCTGTATGTTGGGTCAGCATCGACGGGACAGTGACCCTCCCCTGGCTTGGAGAAGTTGCATACAATATAGGAAGGCATGGTTGCGGTTAATGTTCTTCTTTTTGTCTGCGGATATCGGCAAAGTAAGCGGGCTTGAAGGGTGCGAATGGTGTATAAAAAGAAGGTCTGAGGATACGGGGACGTCGGGTGCATACTTATAAGGCGACCAGCTGGCAGTTGCTTGTACTGTGGTATGGGACGAGTTGGAGGCCCTGTTTGCGTGATGGGGTGCGGGAAGAGGGGCATACGTCATTCGGCCAAGCGCTTCACCCAAGTGGGCAATGTCCCACAGAGGCCTCATGTATAGGTACCTACCTTAATAGGATGCTGCCTGATGGCTTATCGTCACGATGGATTTGAATGTACCGTAATGCGTTCTTTTCAAAGGTCGTCGTTCTGGATAACCACGGAACCACGGGGTTGTTGATGTCCTAAAAGGTTGCCCCTTGCCCAATCTACCTTCAAGTTGTCTCAACCTGCAAGCTACGGCCACCAAGTGAGCAGTTTCATAAAAGGCTGAGCTCAACAAGACGCAGTTCGCTGGCAATGTCCCTCGAGACTACGGTAGCTTCTTTGTTGTCCTATGCATCCTGAACGGCCGAACCCACCATCACAATTTGCAGAACAGACGACCCCTGTAGGCGCGTTGTTGCAGCTCCAGCAGCTCGTCCAGGCTCGTGATGATCTGGCAGTAGGTAGTTGCTCGGAAGCAAGCCTCGAACGCCGTCGATCTCGGCATCCACCAACCGCTCTCCGGCTACGTAATGATCTGGACTACATCCCCTTTGCGCAGGCTCAGCTCATTCCGCTCGTAAATTCTGGTGTCGTAGAGAGCGTCTACGCAAAGGGCGCCAGGGGGTTCCTTCTGAAGATGCCGCTCATGAAAAATCGTTGTATCTGCTGTGATATCGAGGAGGAGGAAGAAGTGTCGCTGCGAGTTGAGGAAGCTGGCTCGAGCCCCGCTGCCCCGCCAAGCCCGCTATACCTTCAGCCCACCCCTGCTTATCGAGTCGCATCTGCTGATCTGCTCTGGTCTGACTCATGTTATCGATAGGCAGGGACTTATCTGCTTATCAGCTTATCGCCTGCCCAAAAAAACAATTCTTGGAGGCATTGGATGCTTGGAGAGGTCGTGTTGCGACCAGAACCTCTGTGAGTACCGAGTTCGACGCATCCGGAAAGAACTCAGGATGGAGGCGCAAACACACAAGCCTCACCGAGCGTCCAAGAAGTCCAAGGAGAAGAAGCCTCAACATTCGGGAGGTTAGTACCACTCAGCTTCTTTCTAGACAACTCTCGTTTCGCAAGACCATTCACGCTCACGCGACCCCAGGGCAAAATCCAAAGGCTTTCGCCTTCTCCAACCCTGGCAAGCTCGCGAGGCAAGCAGCCCGCTCCCACGATGTAAGTCCGGACTCTCCATTGTATCTGTGGCAGCTGATGCTCACGCAATTCGCCCCAGATCAAAGAGAAGCGTCTCCACGTCCCTCTCGTCGACCGCCTTCCCGATGAACCACCACCGCGCCTTGTTACCATCGTCGGCCCGCCGGGAGTGGGAAAGACGACGTTGCTGTACAAATGCCCCCCGACTCCACGAATTAGGCCAGGCGGCGCTGACTTGTCAATTCATAGTAAATCCTTGATTCGCCGATATGCCAAAGAAACCATCTCCGACCCCGTGGGGCCGATCACGGTCGTCACTTCGAAAAAACAGCGGCTGACCTTCATCGAATGCCCCAACGAGCTGGAGGCGATGGTCGACATTGCCAAGGTGGCTGACATTGTTCTGCTGATGATCGACGGGAATTTTGGGTTCGAGATGGAGACGATGGAGTTTCTCAACGTCCTCGCTGCCACTGGAATGCCGGGCAATGTGTTCGGTGTCCTTACGCACCTGGACCTGTTCAGGAAACCCCAGGCGCTCAAGGAAGCCAAAAAGAGGTTAAAGCACAGGTTATGGAGCGAGCTCTACCAGGGCGCCCACTTGTTCTACCTGTCCGGCGTCCTAAACGGCCGCTATCCCGACCGGGAGATCCACAACCTTTCCCGCTTCCTCTCCATCATGAAGAACCCCCGCCCGCTCGTCTGGAGGAACTCGCATCCGTACACCGTCATCGACAACTACCGAGACATCACCCACCCGACCAAGGTCGAGGAGGACGAACACTGTGACCGGTCGATCGAGCTGGGGGGCTATCTCCGCGGCACCAACTTTGCCGCCCAAGGACAGAGGGTACACATCGCGGGGCTGGGTGACTTCACAGTATCCAGCATGGAGGCCTTGCCCGACCCGTGTCCCACGCCCGCCATGGAGCAGGCGCTGGCCAAGATAACGGGCAAAACGGGGCGGCGGCGTCTCGACGAGAAGGACAAGAAGCTGTGGGCGCCCATGGCCGACCGGAGCGGCATGAAGATCACGGGCGACCACATCGTCATCACCAGGGAGAAGGGCTTCGCCTTCGACAAGGATGCTGAGGACATCGAGCGTGGCGAGGGCGAGCAGCTCATTGTCGACCTGCAGGGAGAGAGGAGACTGCTCGGCCAGACCGACAAAGGGGTAAAGCTCTTCGCCAGCGGCGAACAGATCTCAACGGTACCCGAAGAGGCCAACACCGGGAGGAAATCACAACGAACGGCGCGCTTCCTTGAGCGGGACGGCTCGGATGACGAGGAGGGCAGGCCGGAAGACGAAGGTTTCGTTAGCGGGGACGACGAGGAGGGATCGGACGTCGAGGCCGAGTTCGACGAGGAAAGGTTGGGCAAAATGTTCCGGAACCGAGAGGAGAAGGACGAAGGCGATGATGTCGCTTTTGCCGACAGCGATTCTGATCTGGGCTCTTTGTCCGGGGACGAGGACTTAGACGGTGATTTCGACGAAGACGGCGAGGACGAAGACTTCGACTCGGACGAGGAAGGGGCCGCCGTCAGGTGGAAAGACAATATGATGGAGCGAGCCAAGGCACTGCATGGGAAGAGGCGGCCATGCCGGGCGGTGGACCTTGCCAGGTTCATGTACGATACCACGCTGACGCCCAAGGAAGCTCTGCAGAAATGGAGAGGCGAAAACGATGACGAGACCGAAGAGGACACCGAGGAGGACGAAGAGACCTTTTTCAAGAGAACCGGCAAGGAGGAAAGGGAAGATTTGGCCGAGGATCGTCCGATACCGCGGTTCGATTACGAAGAGCTGGCTGCCAAGTGGTCAAATCAAGACGCCGTGGAAGACCTGAGGAACCGTTTTGCCACAGCCACTTTGCTCGATGGAGAGGAAGGGGATGAAGAGTTTGGAAGCGAGGACGAGGAGGGATTTGGGGACGAGGATGAGAACGATGAGGGCGACGGTGCCTTTGAGGATCTTGAAACTGGAGAGACGCACGGTCCCGAGGAGGGCGAGGACAGGAGCGACGAGCAGCAGGAGGCGAGCCTCGAGGCGGAGCGAGAAAAGAATGCGCGCCGTAAAGAAGAACTTAAGCTCCGGTTCGAGGAGGAAGATCGCGAGGGCTTCAGAAACGACAAGGCCGTGGCGAGGAGAGAAGGCGGAAACGAAGAGTTTGGCGAGGATGAGTGGTACGACGCGCAGAAAGCCGTGCTTCAGAAGCAGCTCGACATCAACAAGGCCGAGTTTGAGGAGCTCGACGAAAGCCAGCGTACTATGGTTGAGGGCTACCGGGCGGGCAAGTACGCTAAGCTGGTCATCGAGGGCGTCCCGGCCGAGTTCGTCAACAACTTCCAAGCGCGGCTGCCGATCGTGGTAGGTGGCCTGTCGGCTACTGAGGACCGGTTTGGGTTTGTCCAGGTCAGGATCAAGCGACATCGGTGGCACAAGAAGATCCGTACGTTTCGCTCTTGCTGCAGCACTTGAACGCAAACATGCTAATGACTTCCCACAGTCAAGACGGGCGACCCCCTGATCTTCTCGCTCGGCTGGCGAAGGTTCCAGTCTCTTCCCATCTACTCCATCTCGGATTCCCGGACGAGAAACAGGATGCTCAAGTACACTCCGGAGCACATGCATTGCTTCGGGACCTTTTATGGGCCCCTGATCGCGCCCAACACGAGCTTCGCGTGCTTTCAATCCTTCTCAGCCTCCAACCCGGGGTTCCGGATCGCGGCGACCGGGACAGTTTTGAGCGTCGACGAGTCTACCGAGATTGTCAAGAAGCTCAAGCTTGTATGTCAAGCACTCGAGCACCGTGTCTTGCTCTTATGCTAACTTTGACTGCAGACCGGCACGCCATACAAAATCTTCAAGAACACGGCCTTCATCAAGGACATGTTCAACTCGGCGCTGGAGATCGCCAAGTTCGAGGGCGCCGCCATCAAGACAGTCTCGGGCATCCGCGGACAGATCAAGCGGGCGCTGGCCAAGCCCGACGGGCACTTCCGTGCGACCTTCGAGGACAAGATCCTGCTCAGCGACATTGTCTTCTTGCGGGCGTGGTACCCGATCAAGCCGCACCGCTTCTACAACCCGGCGACCAACCTGATCGGGTGGCGGAGCATGCGGCTAACAGGCGAGATACGGCGCGACGAGCAGATCGACACGCCGCAGCAGCGGAACAGCCAGTACCGCAAGATCGAGCGCCAGGACCGCCACTTCAACCCGCTGCGCGTGCCCAGGCAGCTCGCGGCGAGCCTGCCGTTCAAGTCGCAGATCGTGGCGACCAAGCCGCAGAGGAAGGAGACGTACCTGCAGAAGCGGGCCGTGGTGGTGCGCGGCGAGGAGAAGAAGGCGCGGGATCTGCTGCAGAAGCTCACCACGATCCGGAAGGAGCAGGCTGCGAAGCGCCGGGCGAAGAAGGAGGAGAAGCGGCAGGAGTACCAGAAGAAGGTTGCCGAGGTGGAGGAGCGGATGGAGAGCAAGGAGAAGAGGGAGAAGAAGGCGTTTTGGGAGAGGGAGGGGAGGAAGAGGAAGCCTGGGGATGGGGGCGGCGGCGGGGGGAAGAGGAGGAAGTAGGTTGTGAGGTTTGTAAAAGTATTGCGAGGGGGTGGTTTGGGGAGACTGGGGTCGTGAACGGTGATGTTTAGGCTGTATTGCGGAGAGTTCTAGTTGCCTCAGAGTCTATATATTCCACGGGAGGTATCGAGTCGGCTGTTGTCTTTCAGGTTGGTAGTTTGACAGAAGAGCTTCTTGACTCGGGTCGGCCTTTGGGCAGATATGGGGCTGTTATTCACTGATCTGCCAGGACGCAACGGCAGATGCAGGTCTTGGTGCCCTGTGTCTTGTGTTTTACCTGAGTGTGACCTTTCCTCTCCCTCATCTACACCAGAAAGGTTCACGTTCGGGATCGGGCAATTGGAGCGGTGGAAAACGGGAATACTTCAGGACCGTGGATAAAGACATTTTCCTTCCTTCCTTCCTTGACGGACAGTCAAGTTCCTTCCATTGTGGACAGACATTTGCCTTCCCTCGGGCAAGAGCGAGGACCAGCATGAGAGAAAGGAAGGTGAAACTGCAGGCTGGACAGGGCTGGCGAAACCCACAGGGCTAGGGTATAATATGAGTGGGTGTAATTGGCAACCTCGGCCGGCAATTTTAGTGCAAAGATCGCATGATTTTAAGTTTCGACCATCTGGTTGCACCCGACATTAAGGAACCCACGATGCTAGTGTCTGTCTTGCAAAACTGGCATCACACGTACGGCTAGGGATATCTCAGGAAAATGCTCATGCTTGGCTCATATTCTTGGGATGGCTCTCGTGCTGTTGATTGAGGGAATCGGAGACTGAAGGGGCCGCTCAAGTCTCAAAATGAAGACATTCGGTCTCTCGATGCGCAGGCCGCACGTCCTGCCTTCAAGGCTCCTAGTTTCGCAGCAGGCCGCAGTTGGATTCTCTCGACGCTTTCTTCACCTGGCGCCCCCGTTTCTTCTCGACGAGCACAGCCCGCGCTACATGACACTGAGCGCTGTCGATGCGGCCAAGAAGCGATCCAAGGCCTACGCACATCTGCGCAACTGCAACCTGTGCCCGCGCCTCTGCGGCGTCAATCGCTACGAGACGACGGGGATGTGCCTCATTGGGGCCAATGTCAAGGTCAACGTCATAGCACCGCACTTCGGCGAGGAGCCATGCATCCAGGGCCACAACGGCAGCGGCTCTGTCTTCTTCAGCATGTGCAACCTGCGCTGTGTGTTTTGCCAAAACCACGATATCGCCCACCAGCGTAACGGCCAAGACTTGACCCCCGAGGAGCTGGGAGACTGGTACCTCAAGCTGCAGGACGTGGGCAAGGTCCACAATATCAACCTCATCACCCCTGAGCAGTGAGTGGCCGGCCGTACCTGCTCGCACGCTTGACGCTTCCTTTGACTGAAACTCTCGCACCAGTGTCGTGCCCCAGGTGGCTCTGAGCATCCTCCACGCGCGGGAAAACGGCTTGACACTGCCCGTAGTCTACAACACGTCGGCCTACGACTCGCTGGCCTCGCTCGAGCTGCTGGACGGGCTTGTCGACATTTACCTGCCGGACTTCAAGCTGTGGTCGACTGCCAGTTCCCGCCGCCTGCTCAAGGCCGACGACTACGCCGCCACGGCGCGCGAGAGCATCAAGGCCATGCACGCCCAGGTGAGAGATCTCTGCTTCACCCCGGACGGCATCGCCAAGAAGGGCCTCTTGGTGCGCCACCTTGTCATGCCGGGCCTCGAGGCCGAGAGCGCCGAGATCATGAAGTTTCTCGCGACCGACGTCTCCAAGGACTGTTTCGTCCACATCATGGAGCAGTACCACCCGGATGCCTACGTTGGCAAGCCGAGCAACGCTAGGCCAAAACCGTCTGCCCCCGCCGCCAACAGCAAAGACGACAAGCGCTATGCGGAGATCAACCGCGCCGTGACGAAAGAAGAGACCTCGGCAGTCCGAAAAGCCGCGGAAGCGGCTGGCCTCTGGAGGTTCTGCGATCCTCCCAGGCATGATGGCTCTAATCTTTGAGCAAAAGGCAGTCAAAGAGATTGAGTTCTGGAGCCGGATATGTACTGTGTGCACGGCACAGGCCATGGAATGTCGTCCTCTCTTTCAGCGAGCCGCCGACGCCACACCACACCTCGGCCCCTCGCTTTGCCTGCAGCAAACGCCGCCAGATGCTTTAGCGCTGGCTCCTTGTAACGCCATTCAGGGAGTCCATGTGGCTGATGGTGGGCTTGCCAACAGCGAATGGTCGCCAGCCTGTGATAGCAAACAAAGGACGGACAGGGATGCCGCGGGTCAGCGCCCTTCTCTCCCTTTGTCCAGCAGGCCGCGGGGCTGCTACAGACGTTGCAAACTTGGAGCCCTTGCATAACTCATGGTTCCCGTCACGAGGCGAGGGTGCTTTGAAGGCGTTCCTGCAAATCAAGGGCCCAATATAACATGATGCTCTCGATCGACGCAGCAAGCCTACTCGGAAAGGTGTCCAGGCCTGTGTCTCCAGAGACGATCCCTCATCGGGCGACCAGCGAGGAGAGAACACCAGCCAAGGAAGCCCGACCCAAGATTCATCCCCGTCCAAGTGCCACAATGTCCCCAACGACTCCCAGGTCTTCGGGCCGGCACCAGCCGACCTCCCCGGCGAGCAGTTACATGCAGGCGGTCCAGCGCCCGGACCCCCGGCCGTTGGCAGAACTGCACAACGAGTACTCGTACCTCGTCCACGACCTGCACAAGCAGGGCGGCCGGGCCACCCGGCTCTTCCACCGGTACGCCGCCGTCGAGGCCCGCCTGGCCGACGCAAAGACGGCGTCCGAGGCCAGACGGTGCAAGAGAGAGGCTGCCCTGGTCAGGACCAAGATCGCCGAGAGCACCCAGCAGGAGCAGCTCATCCTGCTCCGGCTGGGCGAGATCCACGTCGAGCTCCAGAACAGAGATCGCTGGATGATGGTACGACAGCAGCAGCAGCAGCATGCCGTTTTACACCTGCCGCCCCTGGCCTTTCCTCTTTCTCCTCTCTCTCCTTCTGCGGCACCGCCAGCGCCAGCGCCTGTCCTGAGCCCGGGCGGCGAGGATCGGGCACGCTGGGATCATCGGCTGAGCCCGTGCCACGAGCAAGAGGACGGCACCAGCAGAAGCAGCAACAGCAGCAGCAATCCGGAGACGGGGACGGAGCGGTCGTCGGGCTCGTTCTCGTGCGGGTCGCCGCACCCGTCCTCCGTCTTGAGCCCGCTGTCGCCGTGCTTCACGCCGGGTGCGATCGTCTTTGCCGAAAGTATTTGGTCGCGGGCGTCCAAGACGTCGTCGGCCGGGAAGGATACGGCGACTGAGGTGGAGGTGGAGGTGGAGGTGGAGGTGGAGGTGGAGGGGGAGGAAGAAGGGGACGAGGTGTTGCCGGAGAAGCCGCTGACTGAGTTCGTCGGCGGCGAGGTTGAGGAGCAGAACCGAGATGGAGGGGTTGGAGAAAGCCATCACCTGCCTGGATCAGCGACATCAGAAGCACCCCATGACGAGAGTAAGCACATGAATCAAGGGCCAGCACCGCCGCGGCATCCTCAGACGGACGGCCTTGCTTCTTCTCTTGGAGGGGACCTTGCTGAGACAGAGGAGACAACCCATGATTTCCCCGAGAAGGACAGCAGCCGAGAAGACCAGGAGCAGGAGCTAGAGCAAGAGCAAGGTCAAGAAGAGAAAGACGAGGAGCCGTGGATGACCAAGCTGCGGCGGGTGTCGCTCTACCTCCCCCTCTCGTCGTCGCTCCGGGCCACGGACAGCGACAAACGCATGAGCCTGCCGTATTTCAAGGGCCTGTGGCTGCCCTCGGCCCGGTCGAGGGAGGGCAGCTTCCAGTCGACGGCTGGCTAGCTTACTATATGTGTCAATTTACCCAGGGTGTTCATGGAAGCAAAGGAGACGGGGAACGGGGTTGGCTTACTTTGGATGATTGTCTGTGCTATTTCAGCGTAACGGCAGGATTGCGGCGGGATTGTATTTTACTTCTGTGTGACTATCATCTGTTTCGGGAGCATCATGAGGGGTGGGTGGGAGTTGGCGGTGCGTCAAAGGTTACGAACACGGCAGACTGGAAATCAGTTGTGGGCAGGTTGGTATCGATCTCTCCTTGGCGTTTCACAGAGTGCTCAGTGTGTTTCCTCATTGGAGGAGCTGGGCCGCTCATTCGGTCGCTGGGATCCGCAGGGTAGTATGTATAACGAGATGCCTATTCAATCCGGCTGGCAGTGTGCAATGTGAAAAAATTGCTTCAACCATCAACCCCAGATCCCGAGCCCACGGAGGCAGACGGACACATTGTCCACCGTCATGGCAAGTGTGACAGTACGACCTGCTGAGCCCATGCTGACGAACCAGCTCAGCAACACCGGTGTTAAGCGAACTCGCCAAACTTCCCATCATCAAAGCCCAGCTGCTGAGCGCTCAACCTCTTCTGCGCCCTGGTACTAGAACCCGGCGGCGGCGGCGGCGGTGGCAGCGCAAACGACGCCAGACTCTGGCCATGCCCTCCACTGCCACCTCCCTCCCCTTCATGTCTCCCCGCCCGCCGCCCAAACCGGGTCCCGCTCAGATTCACCGTGATGGTCTCCCCCTCCTTCAAACTCAGATCCCTCTTCTCCTCCTCCCCCTCCCCACCACCACCATCACCTCCCCCCTTCATAGTCCCCTGGTTATTCCTCTTCCCACCATCACCAGCCTTGGCAGACCCCACCGCCGAAGGGGCCGACTCCCAGCTCAGCGCCCTCCGAGCCTCCTGCAGCGCCACGCCGAAATCGAACGCCTCGCTCCGCTCCTCGAAGCCCACCCCGAGCGTGGCCTTTTGCTTCCTCGTCGGGTCCTGCACGCGCACGGCAAAGAAGCGCGAGCTGTCCGTCGTCGGCTCGACCGTGGCCGGGGCGGTGTAGGGCGCCGCGGCGAAGAGGGTGCCCGTGGAGGGGTCTTCGAGGATGATGTCTATTTTGAGCTCGGTTCGTTCTTCTTCTTCATCTGCTGATGGGGAGGGTTGCTGGGTCGGGGTCAGGGTCGGGGTTGTGGCGGCGCCGGTGGTGGTGGTGGTGGTGGAGGTTGCATCTTTTGAGGAGGAGGGGACGGGGACGGAGGTCTCGAGGACGCGCAGGCGGGCTGTGAAGATGTGGTTGCGTGGGTCCGAGGTCCATGAGGCGGCGGCGTAGCCTGCGGCTGTGGAGACGGCGTCGCGCGGGAGGGTGTAGACGTGTACTTTGGGCGTCACGTCTGGTTTTCGGAAAAGGTTAGCTCTGTTACCAGGTATGTGGCTCTGATCTGGGTTGAGATGAAAAGCAATGGATTCCATTAAAAGAGACGAGTTAGCCTACGGAGAATGCGGACGATGGCGTCGGGAGGGAGGGGCCGACCCGTTGCCGGGTCTATGGTCTCCATTCTGGCGTTGTTTGGCGCTCTGGCGTGGCTATGGTGTCTTGTTGACTTGAAATGGGAGAAACAGAGCCCATGGGGTGATGGGAGTACCAGGTAGTAAGTCTCGCACCCGGGGCTTGTCCGGGAGGACCCGGTTTCAAGGTCGCGTCCGAAACGACAGGACCCCGCCATGCCCCGCGCTACACTACGTATATAGCGGGGCAGCAGGCGGTATGGAGCGGCAGAATGCCTCGACTCAATGGAACTTCCTCCATTGAGTCACAACCCAGGAAGGGAGCTTGAGGGAAGTTAGGTCCAGCAACAAGAGCAGCGTGGACCGAGGAGGCTCTTGCCATCACAACAACTATACCGCACTGCCGTGTGACTTTCTGTTGAGCTCGTAACCTACCTACGTTGCGATTGCCCTAGCTGACAATCGTCATTCAATTCAAGTTGTCCAACTAAAACCAACCGACCTCTCTTTGACCCCGCCGATGCGATCTGATCCCAGCGAGACTATTCAAACACAGACGTCTGTAGACCACGAGCTGTATGCTCTGGCGCAGTCCGCTTCCTACATTCAAAGCATCCCTCTACTTCACAACCATAATGGCTACTGATCAGCCATCAAAACCGGAACCTGCACCGGCTGGCAAGACTACGGCGGAGCAAATACCGATTCGAACGAACTCTACATCCAACGACTCCCAGCACGAGAATGGCGCTGCATTTGAGTGAGCATCTTTCTAGTGTCGTGGACTTGCCTTCCTTGGGCACTGCTGACGAGTCCAGCATCGTCCGGACCTACCGCGAGCTCCTCAATTCCGATCGCGACCTCACTATGGGTGTCGCTGCGATCGAATCTCTGATCGAGCTGCTCCGGGCAACCTCGTCCTCGACCGCCATGGAGATGTTCGAGACGGTCAAGAAGGAGACGGCCAAGCTCCTCGCCTCCGCACCCAACCCCCTCCCCTTACTCGCCGGCGCCGACCTGTTCGAGCAGTACCTCCTGCGGTCGCTTAGAGGGCCAACCGCATCAGCCACAGGGAGCGGCTCCGACCGCGTGCTGAGCTTCGATGAGACGCGCCAGCACCTCCTCGACAACAAGGACCTCTTCGCCCAGCGCGCCAAGGCCGACCGCGACAGCATCGCCATCTGGGGCAGCCGCTACGTGTCGGACGGCCGCGTCGTGCTCACCGCCGGCGGCAGCCGCACCGTCACCAAGATCCTGCTGCGCGCCGCCTCAGACGCCAGCAAGCACTTCAAGGTCATCTACGTGGTCGACGAGCACAACAGGCGCAGCGACGTGGCCGTCGCCCAGCTGCGCGAGGCCGGCCTCGAGGTCGAGACCATCTCGCCCCACAAGGTCGCCTACGTGCTGGGCAACCAGAAGCAGATCAACCTGGTGCTGGTCGGCACCGAGGTGGTGATGCAGAACGGCGGCATCATCTCGGGCATGGGCACCGCCCAGCTGGCCCACCTGACCAAGACGGTCAAGGGCGGCATCAAGCGCTTCTACGTCGCCGCCGAGACCCACAAGATCTGCCGCAAGACCCCGATCGCCTACCCCATGGTCAACCGCGTCGGCGTCAACCAAAAGGACATTAGCAAGTTTGACAATGTTGGCGTCGACCTCGATGTCCCCGGCATGGTGGCCGAGCAGGACGAGGTCGACTACACGGATCCCGAGCTCATCGACGGCATCATCACCGAGCAAGGTGTCAAGATGACGTCGCAGATCTGGGAGATGGTGGATAACTATATATGAGCCTGTGCGGGGGAACATAGTAAGTGGTCTTGGAAGGCTGTCGTTTGGTATATACCTGCGCCTGCAACCATTGTCCTCTTTGATGGGATCTCTTGGTTTTGAGGCGTCTTGGCTGCGGGCCGACTCGACACCTATAAGGTGAATCGGCTGGTGTGGGGGGGTATAGCATTATCGGCGTCTGGTTCACGGAGAAAGGGGTCAGGAAAAGGGGGGTTGGGTTGGCGATGGAACGTCGTCAATCATGGGAGATGTCATGATTTGCTTGTAAGAGCACAATATCCATATTTTATTGATACCGTTCCTCTTGGACTTTGTATTGCATCCCCTGCCGATTGTAGACGGTGAAGGCTTCCCTATTTTATACTGGATGGGGCGAACCCGGCCCTCATCTCGCCAGATCACGCTAACACCCCACAGTCCTTTCCATCGAGCAGCTGCTAATGTTCATGTATCTATCTCGGCCGTGGTTATCCCTCTCTTTTACGGGACGAGGGTGAGAAATGGTGGAAACAGGAATCCAAAATCACAATCAGAGACACGACGAGTGCGAGAGCATGTGCAACATTGTAATAGCAAAGAAATGTAAAGTGATGAAAACGGGGCAAGAGGCGGAAAGCTAAAGCATAAAACAGGATGAAATTTATGAGGTCTATATATAACAATCGAAATAAGTGAGAGAAAACCATCGAAGTCAAAAATGAGCAAGCATCAATGTCTAAACTTTGCCGAAGAAGCTTCCAAGCACGTATCAACTGCCATCCACCACCCCAATACCGTCCTCTCTATCCATCTTCATGCCCCCGAGAGACAGACAGCCTCCTCGCCTGTCTCACAGTCCACCACACACCGCCAACTCACTCCACGCCCTCACACCACATCCCTCACCAGCCGCGCACCGACCCAGGCATAGGGATAGTTTCTCTGATACCAATTGACGCTATCAAGAGACCATCCTCTAAATTAGCACCCTTCACTCTTTTTGCACACATCGGGTTGAAGACAACAGAGCCCGGGACAGACAAGACACCATCTGAACAAAAAAGGGCAGGGAACCACTCACAAGCTCTTTCGCCCGGCAATCCGAGGATGCGTCGCCCACGACCCGCCCAACACCACATTGTGCTTGTCGTCAAAGAAGTCGGCCGTGTAGCCCGGGTACAACGGCATGGCCTCGAACCCGTCCCAGGGGCGCAGCGCGCTGCTGGTCCACTCCCACACGCCGCCCATGTCGGCCTGGCCCGCGAGCCGGCCGCCCTGCGCCGTGACGGGTGCCGGGTGCCAGTGCTGGAAGCCCACGTTGGTGCCGTCTAGGTCGGTGAAGAGCAAGTCATGGGCGAGGTGTTGCTGGCGGTGCTGGGAGGAGGAGGAGGTTGGCGAGGCGGGGGAGGAGGCGGAAGTGGTGGTGGCGGAGGCGGCGGACGAGGAGGAGGCGGGAGGGGTAGCCGGGGGCGAGATCTCGACGCCGTTGTTGCAGAGGTGGCTTTGTGATTGCGACTCAGCGCTGTCCGTTTCTTCTATTTTCCTTCGAGTGTGATTCGAAGAGACTGAAAGGTAACTTACCCGTTCACGGCTGGGACCATCTGACTGAGCTTCTTCTCGGCTTCCTTCTTCTTCAGGACCTCGACATGGGCGTACACGCTGCGTGCCTCCTCAAAGGTTGGAATGCGGCCGCCCATCCACGCCGCGCAACCGGCGAGTTCATCGTACGAGGCAAAGACTGGCCAGTCCAGGGCGTACTTCAGGGGTACCAGCCCATGGACCGTGCGGACAGCCTTGTCTTGGAGGAACGACTCGGGGAGCGTTGAAGTGCCGCTAGCGAAGCCATTGGACTGGCCATTGACCTCTCCCGTTGAAGAGCCAGGCGCATATGCCCAAGACGCCGGGACATTAGCAACATGGTTGCTGTACATGTATCGCGCATACTGTTTATCTTAGTATGACGTCAGTTCAAGCTGTGGGTTTGAGAACGCTTACCTCCTCGTTGCTGATCGGTCTACCCTGCACTTGGAAGGCATGGACTTTCACCTGTCTGACCGGTTTCTCGTTGTCCCTGACCTCCATCAGCATTGAATTTTAACTCCAGACAACAAATCAGCTCACCAGCCGTAGCAAACATCCGGATGGGTTCCATCCTCGGGATCATCCAGCCCGATAGTGACCTCCTGCTCCGGGACGTCAAACCACTCGTTGGCGACCCTCTCAGACCGGGCCTTGGCAGCGAGCTTCTCGAAATCGGGAACAGGCACATGCGGCGGCGGCCGCGTCCTGTCGCTCTGCAGCATCATGTAGAGCAGCGTCTCGAGGTGCATAGCCTCGTGCTCGAAGCCGACCCAGATCGCCCTGCCGACATGGCGCGGGATAGCATCGATGCCGGCTCCGTATAGGCTCTGCAGCCGGGCACGCACGCGACCCTGATAGGCCAGAATCTCATCGACCGGGGGCCATTCGTCCGGAATCTCCGAATGCGCATGGCACAGCTCGGGGTTGTCGACGTCGGGGTCGATGCCCCGTTCAAAGATTTCGTGGTACTGGGCGGGGTCTGTGGGTGCGTCTTTGGTGGTCTTGCTTAGCTGGATGTCGAGAAAGGTGGGGATGTGGCCCAGGTAGAAGATGCAGGCGTTGCGGAGCTTGATAGGCTTCGCGAGGAGCTCATCGGGCGGGAGCATCTCACGGGTGACGACGTCCCAGGCAGCCCATAGACCATCCCAGTCCTCGAGAGACGGGAGGGCAGTGCGGGCGTAGACGGACGGAACCAAGCTGTATGCCATTTTTGGTTTGGCAAGCATGTGAACACCTGCCACGGCGTGGCCATGTCAGTTGCATCATTTCTCGAAGTTCAACACGGGCAGTCCCGGAAAATTGGGGTTAAAGATCTTGGGGACCAGTGATGACACGCCGTTGTGCTCCTTTACACGGGCGTGCCGTCTGACTGGCCGCCCAAAGCGCGAAGGGGATTGTGAGCGGGGTATGAGCTTGTGAAACCTGGGTGGCCGCTGAAATCGGGCAACATCCAGCTGGGCAAACCCAACTCCTCAGAGTTAACGTGATGTAAAGCTACTCACCGTAATCTTTGTGGTGCCTCCATTGGCCAACCTCCATCATACCCGCCCGCTCCCAGAGCTCTTCGGCCTCGGCGGCCGAGTATTTGAGGCTCTGTTCCACCTGAACTCGGTCGTGGGGCCGGATCAGCTCGCCCATGACCATGGTGTCACGCCTCGGGGCATAGAAGGCTTGGTGCCGGCCCCCTTGGGCGTCGTAGACATACTCGCCAATGACTTCCCAGTCGTCTTCGGCAAAGGCAGTCTCGCCGAGGACTTTGTTGGCATGTCGAAGGCCATTCAGAATGAACCTAAACTCGTCGGCGCCAATCAGTATGGGGACTTGTAAGCCAGGCGCGGTCTGGCTTACTCATGTGTAAGACCTTCCTTGTCTGGATGGCGAGTTAGAGTCACTACTGATGAGACTGGGCGGTGTGGTTACAGACCGTTGTATGCGTGGCTGAACGGCGTCAGCACATGGGGGCCTACCCAGATCCGGAAGGGCCGTCACTTACTAAACTTTTGCCGGGTTGTCACAAGCATCTAGGCCAACCAACATGGTGTCTCCCGGGCCCAAGACATCGGCAAAGGTCTTGAGAAAGGCGGCAGCGTCGGCTCGGTCAAAGTTGCCTGCGAGAGCCTTGTCAGCCTGACGCTGCGGGTGACGGGTACAGAAAACAGCCCACCAACGCTGGAGCCGAGACTCATAATACACTTCTGGCGCGAGGCAATGGACGGGTCTCTGAGCCAGGCCCGGCCGTCGTCATAGGTGCCAAGCAAGCCATGGGCACGAACGTGCTGGTACGAGGGAAGCTGGGCGAGGGTACGTTCAAGTTCTTGCTGCGAGAGGTCCAATGCGTAGTAGTCGATGCTCTTCCCTGCGTCCTCGAGGGCCCGAAGAAGGAGGTTTACTTTGCGCAGGTTGCTACCACACATACAACAGTTAGCACAGCACTCGAAGCGGCCCGACGTCGAGGCAACGTGTGTGGCTTACCCGCTGCCGAGCTCAATGATCATAGCCCCTGAGGGGATGCTGCTGACCATGTCGGCGGCAAACGACTGGAGGATTTGAATCTCGTCATTGGTCAAGTAGTACTCATCCAGGTATGTTATCTGGAACAGGGTTAGCGTGAGGCGTGGGCGCATCCGGGCAGACCGAAAGGGGGCGCTCACTTTCTCGAACAACTGCAAGCCTCTCTCATCATAGAGCAGGAGCGTGGGGAGCTTCCTGGCACCATGCCTCGAATGAAACATGGAGAGCACCTCGGCCTTGAGGTTTGTCTCGACCGCCACGCGGCGGATATCGATAATGTCGAGGTCTGGGCCGGTAGTAGCCGTGCGAAGATCCGGAACCCCCTTCTTCTCCCTGATGGCCCCCAATCGGGGGACGGCGCCGTTCAGTGCCATGGTGACTTCTTGGAGGCCAGGCATCTCTGTTTCGCGGTATTGGCTTTCGAGTCTTGCAGTCTCGGAGATTGGGCGGACTGGAATGACGAAAGTTATATACCCCAAGTCAAATGACGGCCGATGGGGTTCAGTTGCGGGACGTAGAGGTACCGACCGTGTATGACAATGATGGAACGGAGCACGTCGACAAACCTGGGGCTCGACTTGGGCGTAGGAAGAGGTACCTTCTAGCTAGCACAGTGCTGGCCCATACGGGGTTCTGTAAGGTATTCCCAGGTTACCGGTTGGGGGATCGTGGAAAGGGCGGGCTAGCTCGCTGGAAGGAGTAAACACAGTAAGCACGCCCCAGAGCCCACACATGGTAGGTACAGTGCAAGTACATGGGTTCGGAATATTCGAGCCGGCCATGGCAAGCTCGAGCCGGTGCCAATCAGGTCATCCATGGATGGAAAGGGCCGAGAGAGCCTGTGTCGTTGCCCCATCAGCGCGTGGTGGCCCCGGATTCGTGGTGACGCTGAAATCCGTCGCTGCGTGCGAACGCAGCGGGGCACTGTGGGGTGTTGCACTCCAGAAGTCAAAGATGCAGGAAACGGGTGCAGGTACCCCAGAGACCGCCGCATCGGACGGCCGGGCAAGAGGCAATCATTTTGTCATGAAATGCCACAGGCACCGCTGCGTGCTGGCGGAAGTGGGAGTCGGAGACGGACGTGACAAATCACAGGCAACGATTCTCTTGCGCATGAGGCCCCACGCGTTTGCTTGACTGGCGGAGCGGTTCCAAGGTTTATTAGAACGCCTTGCCATGTTCCTCGGTAGGAACAACGCAGGAACTTTTTCCTGGAAGCAGCAAGTCCATCGATTTGTGAACATTTACTTGTAAGCAACCAAGTTTTGGCAGGAACGGCCTGGGCTTCTCACGCTGTCATGTGGTTTGGCTAGGCTCCGAGAGACCCACCCGACATCATCGTCATTGCTGTTTTGCAGATGACATTACATGGAAAGACGACGTCAAGGGTAAGGTACAATACGGTACATTACCTGCTGTGTTAACGGTCACACCAAACGGAAACCGCCCAGGTACGATCGGGACAGAATGCAGGCGGCATCTCGGCGCGCTTCATGAACTGCTACCACTTCTGGACCAGGCGACATGCAAGCATCGCAAACGATCTGGCCACCAGCGCAACGACGACACCACCAGACCACCACCGTGACCACCCACCTCAGCGGCCCCTCCCTTACCCCTCACACCCTCGGGAGACCCCGCGTTGGCAGAAATGAGATGAGGAGCCGCCCTGCAAGTCCCTCTAAATCGGCATACATGGCATACCGGAGATGTATTTTCCATGACGATGCATGCCCGCTGACATGCTGAAGAGATGACTGTGTTCCGGAGCCGTGTTCCGGGCCTTCCGCACCGCTTAGGTTGACATAACAGCCTAACAGCCGGGCGAAGAATATGACAGAAGTTGCTGAGAACCTAAGTCAGCAAATCGACTCAACATGTGAATGCGCCTCTCCTCGTTCTCGCCTCTATCACCGCAAGGAGCGCTCCGGAAGCCGGGTCGAACAGCGAGGTTGGAGAGACGCACAACCCACCATGCAACCCCATTGCCGAGCCCGTCGAATCCGGCCCTCCGGCGTGGGGTGTTTGCTCCCATTGGCCCCATGACGTCGACGCTCCCGTCCTGCATGCAACAACTCCATTTCGGAAAGCCGCAAGCCGGCCGGTGAGAGTGGGATGGGAGCGGCGGCCTCATTCCAGTTTTCCACTGTAAGATGCGCGATATAATCCGCAACACGTAGATCGACTGAAGTTGATCGACTGGGACGCGAAAATGAAGACGAGACCTGGAGAGAAGGGATCAAGTAACTTGACAAGATGATGTGAACTCTGTGAAGGAGGAAGCAGTAAGTAGGAAGAATGGATTGAAATGTCCTCAGCAATCGTCCCGTCGCTAGAGTGGTCCAATCTAGTACATCCACGCAGGTTGCGTGATCTTGCAGGCCGATTGCATCAATGCATCTTCACGCTTAGAGTGTAGAATGCACTAATTAATGTCTCATGTCGTACTCGGTTCTGAGAGTTCATTTCCAATTTCCCGGTGAGCTGGTGGTTGATTTCGAGCTACCCTATTACGGTATGCTTCGGGACTCTTTGGCTTGCTACATACATGTACATGGAGACACCACTGGGGGCTTGTCTCTTCAGACTACCTAATACTCGTGTTACCTTTCTTACCTTTCTAGCAGCCGTTACCTCAACACGACGAGTTCAGTCCAAAGATTCAAGAATCAACTCTTCAGTTCAGGGCAAGGTCTATCCAGACAGCAATCTCGTCAACTTGTCTAGAGTCACAGCCAGGCTCAGCCTGAGAGAACGGAACAACTTGAAGGCCGAAGCTGCCGCTGGTGCAGCATGCAGAATTCATTCAATTCCTCTGGCTGAAATCCATACTAGCATATTTGTTCAAGACCTGAGTTTTCATGATTACCTCCCCCAACGCTTCACACCTACTAATTAGTCTAACACTCGGCTTCCTTCACTCTCCTAAGCAACATATAACCCATCGACATATCCGGGACCCTTTCCAGTCCCAGAGGACAACTGCCGGCTTTTGGTGGCGATCATTCTTAGCAAAGGGTCTAAACCAGGCTTGTCGCCGTCTACTATTCACGACAGCTGGATCCTGAGGTGCTGCTGTCGTGGACAGGGCTGAAAAAGAGAGTTCTTGCCAGCAAGCTATCCTTCACCATCCCCCAACCCTCAAGATAAAAGAATCAAATCGAGAAGTGCTGACACCGTGACCACAGTGCTTGCCTCTAGCTGGCCTCCCCATGTCACCATGTGCTCTCACCAAAGATCATGGCAATCAGCTTGAGGCGGACGGGACCCAAATGAACTTGCAGCCTTTGCGCCTGGCTGGACTCGGAAGGAACAGCGAGCGGTGGAACCTTCAATCGCCTGGTCAAGGTGATTAGGTTCAGGCTTGGGCTTGCGCGTGTCTCTGGCATCGATATGAGCGACTCGGAGTCAGCCGGACTGTGAACTTCGCCGCGTGTTCCAAGTCCCCGATGGACTCGGAGGTTTCGATTTCAAGTCGAATACTTCACGCTAAGTCTGCCAGTACCCCCCAGGTAGATCAACGGACTGACAACAGTGCGCATACGGATACAAAGTAGATTCGAGAGTCGCTTAGTTACGGTGGTACCTTAGCATCAGCTAGGTACTTTTTCCGTCACCGCCGCCAGTCGATTCTGAGCCCGGGCGAGGCACTGATGCAAGTACAATACGGCGATGTGCTGGGCCATCATGTGACGCACCGAAATTGAAGCCCGCGTCGGATACGGTACAAGACTCGGAAGTCGTTGGTCATGTGGCCCCGTGCGCTTCCGGATGTAGCCCCGTTGGGCCATCGTCGAGCCCCGGGATGGGATCCGGGCGTGGGGACGCGGCGACTTCGGCGGTGAACGAGATCGGAAGTATTCCAGCAAGAGGCTGCAGCTGAGGCACGATCACCATATCACGCGACCAAACCTCGGTGATTGCTAGCTTGGTATTGTACTGCGGGACATGCTGGGCCCGCAACAAGACCACGACAACCAAATCAAAAAAAGAAAATCAGAGAGTGGAAACAGCGGCCACACGACAGCAAACTAAGGTAAGGGACTGTACAGATAAGTTGCGCGCTGAAAGGCCACGTCGAACTTGGGTTCCATCGGCCTGGGCGTTGTGCTTTGTACGGTGCTCAGTGTAGTTAGATACGGAGACCTTCGTTCCCTCAGTTTTTAATCACCCACCAGATTCGAGAATTCCTGATCACGTGTGATCAAGCGTCGAGGGCTCGCTTATCTCCTGCGCTAGACGCGCCCAAAGTGCCCTTCACTCTGGATATCCGTGCCTTCACACACTGGCAGCTCATGCAGGTCATCGTCGGAACAAATTCGGCCGCCCGACGGCTTTCTTCAATTGCCGTCGGGGCCCGATGGCCGACCTTTCGGTGTAAAAGGCATCGAAATGTCGCAATCTGCATTCGACGGATCTTGATAGCGGCATCAATTGACTGTTTCGACCGATTGCCTTGCCATTGAGCCTTCCTTCTCCAGCAGTACTTGGGTTGTCTTGTGTCTTGTCGTTCCCGTCTCGACCAATTGACGACATGTCGGACGCGGAGCAACCCACCAAGACGTACCGCGGCAACTGCCACTGCGGTGCGTACGTGTTTGAGGTTGAGGCTCCCGAAATCAAATCGGTGAGCGATTGCAAGTGCAGCATCTGTATCAAACGAGGCTACCTGTGGCTGGTGCCGCAGAAGCCCTTGACCGTTATCAAGGATGAGGGGAAGCTTGTTCACTATTCGTTTGGTGGTAAGAAGATGGACCACCAGGTGAGTTTCCGGTCCATTTACCTTGCCTACATCGATGGCACTTGATGGTGTCTGACAAGCACTCGCGTGCTTAGTTTTGCGGCACTTGCGGAACCACTGTCATCGCCACCAGCGACCTGTTCCCGCTGAAAGTGGGAGTCAACGTGAGTGCGTGAGCGTCTGGGAAGAAAACGGGAGTCGTACACCTTGCTGACTTCTCCCAGGTCAGAGCCCTTCAGAACGTCGACTTTTGGGGCCTCGAAGTCAAGACGTATGCGCGCTCTTGCCGGCTAAAAAGTGTTAACATAATGGACTGACAGCACTAGGTTCGATGGCGACACGTATGACCCACCGTATGTCGCTCCGGCCTTCTCGGGCACCGAGCCCGCCCCGGCCGGCTTTGAGGACGGCAGGACGTACTACGGCAGCTGCCACTGCGGCGCCGTGACGACAGCCGTTCGAGTCAAGGGCTCTCTCGAGGACCACACCTACAAAGGACCGATCATCGAGTGCAACTGCAGCTTCTGCGCGCGGGTATGCAGCTGGAGCATCAGTCCACCCATCTTACCGGATCCAAGGCAGCGTGTACTGACAACCACACAAGGGCGGACAAGTCTGGATCTACCCCGAGTCAGCCCAGCTCGAGATTCAGGGCCGGGAGAACGTGGCCTACTACACCCTGGGCCACCACGTCTGGCGCAAGCTGTTTTGCAAGACGTGCGGCGTCTACATGGCCACCGAGGTGAACCCAGACCAAACCGATGACGAGATAGCCGCCCTGCCTGAGTTTGTTCGCAACTTCCGCGCCACCCACATGGGCCACAAATCCCTGAACCTGCGTGTCCTGAACGGCGGGTTCCAAGTCAAGGCCGTCAAGCCTGTCATTAGGTCCGAAGGCTGGGCTCGGAAGCCACTGTATGTGAATCCTTAAGGTAGGTTAGTCCCCGGGGAGGGAGAATGGAGCGAGGAAATTGGAAGCGTAGCTCAGGAGTAATACACACCCGTATTCAGACAGAGACTGCCTCTGACCCAAGGCGGCTTTGTGCATACAAACCGCCCCTCCTTTATAGCAATCCAGTGGCTCAGTGATGCTTGCGGACCAGCCCAGGAACATGAAGGGCGGTTTCGACCAGCCAGGGGCATTCGCCCTGCCACCCTCAGTTGTCCCAGCTGAATACATTTGCATTTTGTCGGCCCCTGCTGCCTACTCGACCTCATCCCTCCACGGGATCGAGTCCTGCGCGCCCGCCCTCTCGACCGTCTTGGCCGCCGCCTTATTCGCCCTCTTCACAGCCGCCTCGATATCAAACGCGTCGCCCTTCTTGCCCACCGCATCCAGCGCATACCTCCCCACAAACGTATCCCCCGCGGCCGTCGTGTCGACCACCTTGGCCTTCTCCGCTGGCACCAGCCCCTTCCTCCCGTCCCGACTCCTATAATACACCCCGCGCCCGCCCAGCGTAACAATCACATTCTGCACCCCCTTCGCCACAAACCCGCCCGCCACCTTCTCCAGCCCGGCCTCCTCCTCCAGCAAGCCCTCCTCCACGCCCCCCAGGATCGCCGCCTCCGTCTCGTTCACCACCAGGTGCACCAGCCCGACGTACGCCTTGTCAGGCAGCGCCCTAGCCGGCGCCGGGTTGAGCAGCACGTCGACGCCCTCTCTCCTCGCGGCCGCGAGCGCGGCAAGTACCGTGCCAAACGGTATCTCGAGCTGCATGACGAGCAGATCCGGCAGCCGCCCGGGCACACTTCCTAGACTCCTCAGCCGATCAAGCGTGCCGAAATCCTCCGGCACCAGCCCGTGGTTCGCTCCCGGCGACAGCACGATCCTGTTCTCGCCCGTCGGCTTGTCGACGATGATGAGCGCCACGCCCGTGTCCCGGTGCTGCTGGGAGGGAGGAGAGGGAGCCTCCACCACGCCCGCGACGTCGACCCCGTACCCGGCCAGACTGGCCCGTAGCTGCGCGCCGTAGCCGTCCGCGCCGACGCAGCCGACCATGCTCACGTGCGCGGTCGCACCACCGCCACTGCCGTCGGTATCACCAGTACCATCACCATCACCAGTACCAGTACCATCATGAGCATGGTGATTCCTCCTTGCCCGCGAGAGCTTGGCACACGCGACGGCCTGGTTGGCGCCCTTGCCGCCGGGCGACGTGGTGAAGGAGTCTGCCGTGAGGGTCTCGCCTGGCAGGGGGTCTAGTTTCAAAATCCAGATTAGGTAGGTTAGGTAGTAATAACTGTGGCGTTCTCGTCAAGCAAGGTGGGGTTTGGTTTAGGAAGAGGTAGTGAAAGTAGGGATTATTCTGGACAGGAAGATGAACCAGACCAAAGAAGAGAGGGGGGGGTGGGAAGTGGCGGGAAGGATGGAGGGAGGGATTCAACACATACGGTGCGGAACATAGGCGACTAGGTCCATGTTGAGCGATCCGAGGACTGTGATGTGTGGGAGGGACGCCATCTTTGCTGGTTGTTCGTTTCACTGCGCCTGCCGTAGTTGTTGTGATGATCCTGTCGGGCTGTGAGATGGCGGGGAAACCGAAGAGTGAAGTCAAAGTTATTTCCAAGTGTGGGGTACAAGACAAGACCTTGGAGGAGTCAAGGTACTCCGTAACCTGCAACCTTTCGTTGTTTCGGGATCTTGTGATGCTCGTCCAAGTCACCAAAACTTCCACTGGTGGGGTCTACTGAGCCTGGCACAATATCGCTACTTCAAAAGATCTTCGTGGTTTTTTGAGCCGTGGACAAGAAACAACACGATCCCAATCTTGGTTTGCCCTGCTAGCCACACCAGCACTGAAACGGACAAAGACGAAGACCCTTGGCCCCGCCGAGCTCCCCGTTATACTTCGATACTCGCCAGTGCACGCATTTCGATCCCACCAAGGAGTGTACTGAACACGATAAAGTTCAGGTGTTCGATCTCAAAGACACCGTACTTGGATCCCAAGACAGCGTATTCCTGCTAGGTATCGAGCACTCAAGCTTTTAACTGCCCCCGAGTCAGCCCAGCTGTCGCTCAACATACGCTTGAATTAGTTGGCTGTTTGTATCTGCCATGAGAGCCTGGCTATATCTTCCGCCCAGCCAGGTCAAAGTCCAACCCTCAACAAGATCCTGTCCTGTATCTATCCCTGAACCTAACCCATTCCCAACCAACCGCCAACGCCTTGCCATGCCCCAGTTGGTATCACGAGTTATACAACACAGGAACGAAACACGCTCGCACTTCAAGAACCCAAACACCACTCAAAAGAAAGTGTCGACAGGAAAGAAAACCGAT